>JZKD02S0339641.1:202393-231739 GCA_000966675.3 Picea glauca | reverse complement strand
TCCGGTAACATTTCTTCAGCTGCATAGCTGAGATTTCCCTCACAGCCACGGCTCTGGGAATTCCTTGGACTGTTACCTGATTTCCTTCTTCGTCTAGACATGTAAATCTCTTGTTTCGGCAATCCAGAAGGGCATGGTGCTAGTCCAACCAGTCCATCCCAATTAGGCAATCATATGAGCCTAAAGGTAGAATGTTCAATTCAGCCTTAGTGTTCATTCCTTTCAATTCCACTGAGCAGGACTTAACCAATTCAGTGACCCTCCTCTTGGTCCCTGTGGCTAACTCCACTAACCAAGACTTCTCATGTTTGCTTCTCATTAGATGCATACTTTCTACCACTCTAGGATCTACATAACTATGGCTAGCCCCCGAATCAATCAAAATAACAAGTGGTTGGTTGTTAATCATACCTTCCACTTCAATCATGTGTGATTGAAATTCTTCTTGCTTATTGTCCAGGGTTGCATAGATCCTCGGCATTCTGCTACCCATATCTTCCACTGTTTCAGCTTGCTGAACAGTATGGACAGTTCTTTCTTTGTCTTTTCTGTGGGGGCAGTCTCTGTACCTATGATTCCCTTTACAGCCCCAACACTCCATGGGTGGATGCCTTGGCATCTGTTCACTCCCTTCAACCTTCCTAGGTTCTCTAAAAGATGACTGTCCCCAAGGACTATTTCTGAAAAAGGAAGGCTTGCTTCCCTTCTGTCTCTGTTCCTTCTTAAACTTCCTCCGATCATTCCAAGCCTTCTGAAAGGTGGGCTTTTCTCTTTGTTGTTCGTATAGGCATTTTTCCCTTCTTATGGTTTCTTCCATGGTCTTATGATCATCGTATTGAATCTTGTCACCAATGGAAGGTGGCAGTCCACTCAGATACCTCTGAATTTTCACAGCTTCGTCCTTGATGAATGGAACATACTTCAGTAGTTCCAGAAAATTTCGTTCATACTCATCAATGGTCATACTGCCCAACTTGAGTTCAAAGAACTCCTTCATCTTTCTGTCATAATATCTTTTAGTCAGGTATTTCTTCTCGAAATACCTCTTAAATTCCTTCAAAGTGACCTCTTTCTCTCGGATGTGCTACACTTAGGCTTCCTGGCCTAACTAACACATAAGCCTTCCGGCTTATACAAAACTTGGCTCACCAGCCTATAACACATATTTATAATCTTTTTCAGATCATGGTTTACATCGGAGCTCGGCCTTGGGGACACTACAATTCATACCTGTCGATGGTGAATTAATTAATTAATAGACTCATTAAATATTTGAGTAATGAATTAAAGGGGTTTAATAATTTTAGTTTATTTAATTAAAGACTTACGTATGAAGGGGGGGAAAGAAACATTAAATGGAGGGGATAAGATAATAAAGAAGGGGGAAAAGATAATAAAGAAGGGGGATAAGATAATAAAGAAGGAGATAAGGAAATTAATGAGGGGGAGGAGAGTCGGTGAAGGGGAAGATATGACGGGGGAAGAGTCCTACGGGAGGGGAGCATGAGAATAGGGGGAAGGAAGAATTATGGGAGAGGAGAGATTGTAGTTCTAGTTTTTTTGGATTTTCTGGTTCTGTTGTTGGGTTCTGTAGTTTTGGTGAACCATCACAGGGGGCACCAGGTTGCTGGGGGTTTTGGGCATGGGGGGCAGGATTCCTTTCAGTTTCCGGGAGCTAGGGAGTCGGACAGGCTGCTCCTAGCTGGCTGGGAGGTTAGTCAGTTTGGGCAGATTTGGGTCAGTGCATCAAGCTGGGCAAGGAAGTAGGGAAAGGACAACCAGAGCAGCGGGAATTAGCATCAGAAGGAGGTATTTTAATTATGAATTTGCTGAGTTATTTTCATGCTACGGATAAATTTTAATTTCTGTTGAATATTTATGCTTATATGATGGTGAATGAATTATTTATGTATGAGAAAGGAATTATATGTTTAATTGTATGAAATTCGGATTTAATTAAGTATGGTCCCTACAAGGAATGTCCCTTCTACACATCCAATTGGATTCTTCTATAAAAAGATAAGTTCTCTATTCTATTTTCTTCTGTTTATTTTTTTTGTGTAAATGTCTTATTAAATGTTATGTTTGTTGAATGGGTGCATTCATGGACTATAGAAATTGTTGTTACATGCACAAGAAATTATGGGCATGGTACCTATGTTAAATTTATTTGTATCAAATCATTGTAATCGGTTTAGAAAGCTACGTATTTTACAATTGGTTTCATATATTGGGTTGAAGCACCAAGCCTATAGGTACTATTGTAGAACAACAAAGTTTCTATCTATGTGGTATTGAGTGAAAATTGACTTCACCCAATGTGAAAAAATCAGGGTCAAAATTCCCCAAATTATGTTTTGGATATTTGGATTATCTATTGTAGAGGTCAATTTGTTCATTAAGTGGCCAAACATAGCTCAAAGGGGTGAGCCTATGGGTTCTATGACAGTTGTGAACCCTAAAAAATCAAAAAATTCAGAAAAGTGACTAAGGAAGATAACCTTTGTGGGTAATATAGCGTCTATCACCAAGGAACAATTTTGTGGGTGATACAATATGTATCACCAAAGATAAATTTTCTGAGTTATACAACATTGATACGTCGACCACAAGATAATTTTTTGGAGTGACACATTTCTAGAAATAAAAATTATTCAACGCAATAAGGAAGGCCTAGTCACGAGAAAAGACAATTTTGGGATGCGATGAGAGAAGGAAGAATAAGTCAAGGACTTAGAAATTTATGAGGAAAAGGGGATAAGAAAAGGCTTATCGCAAGAAAACAAAATTAAACTCGATGATATATTGCAAAGAAGATAAATTATCTCGGTGATATATCACGCTGGAGATAAATAGTCTCGGTGATAAAGGAGATGGGTGTCGTTTGGTCGTGAGGAAAGAAAAATAATCTCGACGAGAAAGAAAATAAATCTCAGCTAGGAAGAAAAATATTCCTGGAAAAAAGATAAATTTTTAGAGTGGTATGTCACTAAAGAGAAAAGATCTTTGGGAGATATAAGGAAGGAGAGACGAAGAAAGAAAGGAAAAAATTTCTAAGTATAGAAGGTATCATGTGAAAATATAATTTTTGGGTGCGATGCGTTGCCCAAGGAAAATTTTCAAGGGAAATAAAAAAAATTGAGGAGGAACGATACATCGCATGAAACGAAAATGTTGGGGTGTGATAAAGAAGGGAAAATATTCTCTTATCGTGTCAAAATAAAATAAAAGATGGAAAAAGAAAATAATTCTCAGTGATAAAGGGAAGAAGTGTCAGCTAGAAACAAAATAATTATTGACGATAAAGGGAAACAAAATAATTATTGACGATAAAAGGAAGAGTCTCAGCTGAAAAGAAAAATTGTGGGTTTGATACCACACTTTGAAGATGCTTCTTGGCATGCATGTATAACCATTGACATGGTATATTTCAAAGAATTTGGTGGGATTTGAACAATCAATTAGTATATATTTTATGTGATCTTGATTACATTTTTCAAAGATATGAGTACAAGACGAGAAGTGGGTCCTCGAATATGGGGGATGGTGATGGTGGAAGATCTGATTAATATCAAAATTATAAGGAAGGAAATTAGATTCAAAGAGAAGGATGGACCTTCTAGTAACATTGATATTGATGTGGATGATGAGCCAGTGACACCAATGGATAGAGTGTTTTTGCAACCCACTTGGAATATAGACATGTATGGTATCACTTACTTGAAGAATAAAATGGATGAAGACTTGATCATCCTTAAATTCATTGAAATTATCCATTACAACTCCAAGTTTCACAGTGTGATGGTATATATGGTATTTAACATTTTTTTCATTATCTCTCCTTTTTAGTATATACAATTCTTTCATTGAAAAACTATGAAAACTATGGTTAGAGTTTTGATGATAGGACCAAGTCTCATAGAGGGAGGAGGAGGTTTCAATTAATTGTGCCACTTGAATTGTAATTATTATTTTTGGGAAGAGTTATCCTTCAACTTTATTGATGAAGGAATGAACCAAAACTTCATTGAAAATATTGTTTCTTTGATAAGAAATTCAACATTTTGTAACTATAATCATAGTGTGTGTATATTCTCATGATTTATTAAACCGAAATTTACAACAAGGAACATAATTTAAAAGATTGAAATTTACAATGAGGAACATAATTTATAAAGGTAGGAGTAGGAGCATATGATTCTTGGCAAAGATAATGTAGGTATTTTTGTGTGTCTGGAGCCTCTTAAAAAATATTATTTGTCATGTCCACGGTCTATTGCAAATCGTCATTCTCCATGAAATCAAAGGTAAACATGTCTATTTTCATTAATTCAAAGAGCATGAATAAGTAGGTTTTGGTTGTCGTGCCACATGTAACTAGTGGTTGAAACTTTACATATTCACTTTGATACCCTCACTTTCTCCCTCTATCTCTCTGATATGTACCCCAATAGTCATAATCAATTTTGAAACCTCCCTCCTCAATTAAAAAGGATGTTGAGAAATTCCTTTCATTACCAACACTTAGCAAAATGTATCAACTTCATCAAGAACAATGGACAATTTGGTTTTTTTCATTCCATGTAACTCTAAAAACATGGAAGGAGCAACTATTTTTCTAATTCATTGTCATAAACTATATATTGAAACTACTTCACTTATACTTTTGGAAGATATTATTTCTCTATCCTTGAATTTGAAAGCCATGTAGCTCAATTTAGATGTAGAAATCGTAGTTAATCAATATCTATCTCATCAAAGGTAGAACGCAAAATAGCTATTAATTTTATTTTATTTTTGCCAAACTAGGGCTATTTTTGCTTTTGAGTGAATCTAGTAATATGAATATAGTTTTGATATGAATTTAGAATAAATATTAAATAGAATATTTCTCATTAGCTTTGAAACAACATTGTTCGATATTCACTTTCGACCTTCAGTTTGATAAAATATAATGAACTTTCAAAGGCATATCCATTGTTTTGTAGTAATTATATTCCAATTTAACAAGTTCACAATGAATCAATCTATGAGGCAATCTCATATTCCCAAAAATAATAAAAGAGAAGTTGGTGAGTGGTATCTATTCAGGCCAAGGCAAATCGGTGACCCTCTCTTTCCTCCTATTATAAATTCCTTGGGAGATTCTCTTTATATAAAATCACTGCACTATTAATGTGATGTGTCTCACTTGGGTTAGTCATCAAGGAACATTGTCAAGTCTCCATTAGAAGCCCTAAGTGTTGTTGAACATTGATTTATTGATGATTCAGTTTCTCACAACCTCATCCATCACATCCTCCCATTATCTATCCATTAATGCTTAACCCATCAAAGTATCATTTTAATTAGTTATTCCTAGACCCTATTCAAAAGATCTGACTATTAAAAAAAAAAAACCTATATTTAAACAACATAACCACCCTAATCCACTTCGATGTTCCCTTTCTCCCCATTTAAGATATGCTTTGTATTTGTATTATGATGAAAAAGTAGATTTTATCAAATTATCCAAACTTTTATCACAAATAACCTTGTAGTGCTCAGTGACATTGTAACCTTACGATATGGTTATTGAATTTACCACGGTTTTTACAAAATTTGCAAGAGACTTTTTCATAAGGAAACAATAACCTAATCTAGGATCGCCTAGGCTTCCCATTTTGGGGAGGATCACCTTGACATTTACGCTAATGAGCATCGAGTATAGGATTTTTTTTTGAGGCTCATTAGCAATTTTTCCCTTTTCAATTTATCATTAACCATACATTGATTTTATTATATAATAGAACAATGTTTCCCCACTTTAAAAAGTTTGAAATAAAGAAAACTTTTATAATTGGCAGCAAACTCTCTATAACGTGTATCGCCGATTTTGATTATTGACAACGTGTAAGTGATTGCATGTAACCATTTCCATACACCTAGTGTACAATTTATTTAAAGAATAAATAAGGTAATCGATTGTATTAATATTTTTAAGGAAAAAAAAAATTTCTTATTTCTCCAATCATTCTATTTTAATAAACAATTCTACATAATATCAAAGCCAATTTGGCCCCTAAAGAGAATATAAGTTAATCTATGTTGAGAGAGAATTATATTTTGTTCGTTCAAGAACAAGTTAGGGGCAATAAATTCCCAAGTCGAGGCTGGTTTGTGATGGATATTATGGATATATTTATTAGAATAGTGTGTAGATAAGTGATTTTTTTATGGTAAAGTGTAATATTTTAGTTTTGATCCTCAAAGCATTAATATAAATGTGTACGCGATGAATGAGAATAATCTGGAAAAATATATTTTTTAGTCGAACATTGAATGTTAATCAAATACATCATGGAATATATAAGAGGAAGGACAAAGAATGAGGGGATATGATTCCATAAGAGTGGAAAGTCAAGGTGAGATTAGGGGGCTCAAGAGGGATAAAAGAAAATAATATTATTTTAAGGTAATTCTAGCTTTTAACCTTGTTTAATTAGAGCTCTTTAATCCATGTATCATTTTATCTTAATTTCAGGATTAATTGCATGACGAAGGTATGTGGGATCTCCATAGAGATTTGTGCCCCCTTCATGCCATGTTATCTAAGCCTATGCCTTTTTCGGTCATATGGAGGGGAGAGAGTTCAAATATTTTGGGGGAACATTTTGAATCACTGGCTATTTCAAATTATCAAGAAGTTCAAACTACTAGGCAGGTTGGACTGACCATTATGTTTGAACTACCATTCCATCTTAAGTCATTGGTGAGAGAATTCTTCTGGATCCATCACATAAGAGTTTTTAAATTGATGTTTTGGACCAAGCTATTGTGATCCATCATCAGGATGAATGAATGAAATGAATAAATATCATTCAATGGGGGGAATTAAAATTATCAATTTTTGGGAGAGTTTGAATTGCCATTCAATTGGGAAATTTGGGAGAACTTGAATTACCATTATATTGGGGAAATTTGGGAGAGTTCTCTCTAAGTGTAACTATCCATAGAACTGTTGTATAAAATATGTCAAATTATGAAGGAAATGAAGAGTGTATGTAATGGTAGTTGTTGTTACTGAGGAATTGAACTATCGCTAAAAATCATTGGAATCCCAACATTGAGATTTCCTAGCCATCGTGTGCTTGAGACCTCAAGGGAAGTTGGATAACCTGATGGATTGTCAAGTAGAGAAGGGGTTCCCATTCCTTGGGTTGTGTAGGTTGATAGGGAAAGGGGATAGTAAGAAAATGTATTAGGATAGGAATTTAGAGATATGGTATGAAAGTAAAAAAAATCAAGTAAAAATTGTGGTTTCAAAAAGTACCCCATATCCTCAACAGTGTACAGATGGTGTTGGGTACATTAGTATTCCAATAGAGTACGAACACCTTTAGTAACCACTCACACAACCAGATCAAAGATCAACACACTGATGTTTTGACATGGTAAAACCCCTACGAGGAAACATCCATGGCCCCAGTCAATGCGGCCACTTGGAGTAGTTTATTAATGCAAAAGAAAAAGATTACAAAGAGATTTTACAAGAGAGTTTCTCACAATCGATCATCGGAAAATGTGTTGAATTTCTCACTATGCTAGTTCAAGTTCATGCATTTTAATTTCAATTTTGTTTAGCATTATCTGAACCATAAACACTGTAGCAACAATACATTAGCTACAATAAACCAAGATCACAAGAAGAATAACCATGCACAAAAGACACCAGAAATATCCTGGGAAAACCCTTCTCAATCAAAGGAAAAACCCAACAATCCTTTGCTATATTCTCAAGAGAAGATCCACCAAACCTAGCACACAAGAGGGTGTTGTAATTCTCATAATTTCAGACCTCAACTACTAAAATCATGAAATGACACAAAGATAAGTGTGTTTCCTCAATGAGGATTCACTTTTATTTATACAAAATTTATCATATCAAATGATGTGTCTATTGGCACAATAGGGCCGACCTATACAACTTAATAATATAATAAATATAATGAATAATTACAATATTAATTATCTTTACATGGTGGGGCCAACATGTACTCTTTACAACATAATTAGGGTTATAGGTAAATCTTACTCTTAGACAATATATCAAGGATCTCATACGTCCATTAGTGCTCAGCCACTAGGGACACGTCCACCTATGCTCAGCCACATGGACGTCCTACTCAACAAATCTCTATCTCAACTGAGTCCACAAGAGAATCATCTGGAGTATCATCTCAAGCCTGACTCAATTGAGTCCACAAGGCAAGAGAGCACACATCATAACAACTCAGTCTAGAGTCTGACACACACCCATCACATGGGCACCTTCACCCCACATAGGGGCACACATCGTCTCATCTCAGTCCATAGAGGAACGACACACCCATCTCATGGTAACACCCAGCACATGGGCTCTCTCACGGGTCGACTCACTCAATATGTGTCCTAGAGGATGTCTCACGAAGATGTAATCATCAACAAAATGACCCTTTGTGCTCTTTAAATAGAGATCATGGAGCAATTGGGTGTTAAGCCACGGATCAAAGGCCATCAGGATCGAGGAGAATATGAACTGTCAGATCACTCTATGTTGGGAACATATCGTGATCGTCGGATTTCCTAACTACAAATGCATACTAATGCATACTAAAGAAACACACTAATAAACACACTTTTACCTAACGACACATTATACCAAGTATATCTTAACTAACTCCTAAGTGTCTAAATATCCTAACACCCCCCCTTAAGAACAACTTGGGATAGGATTGAAGGATTTACAATATTGACACAATATGAGAAGGAAGGAGGCATTAGAGCATATCCCCCCTTGATGACAAATTCCTAAACTCCTAACATAGATCAAAGTTTGGAAAACTTTTCCTATGTCAAATATTTTGGGAAAATTTATGCAACTTGATCTTTTGTAGGTAAAAAGAGCACTTCAATAACTTGATCATGAATGAGCTTTCTGATAAAGTGCATGTGTAGCTCGATGTCTTTGTTGTGTTGATGTTGAACTGGGTCTTTGGTGAGATTGATGGCACTCTGATTCTCGCACCAAAGGCTGGTTGGATGCTACTGTTGGAATCCAAACTCTGAAAGGATCTATTGAATCCACACAAGGCTTCCTGACTTGCATTTACTGTTGCTCGGTACTTTGCTTCTATTGAAGAAAGTGCAATAGCTTGTTGTTTCTTACAAGCCCAAGTGACAGGTCCTAAACCAAGGATGAAAACATAACCTACAGTATACTTCTGGTCATTAGGGTTGTCGGCCCAATATGAATCATTGAAACCAACCAATAAAGTAGTCCCCCCTTGATCGAGGAGGATCCTCAGGTCCAGAAAATGCTCAAAATCGAAAGTTCTCATAATCAGATGAAACCAATTCCATTGTGTTCATCTCGTCACGATGATTTCTGCCATATATTTACTTCCTCAAATGGACAACATATGCGAGATTTATTGCACTCTGATTGATTTCCCAAAAGGCAAAAAGTCAATAGTCAACAGGAAAAAAGTCAACGCTGACATCAGCATGACGTCATGTTGATGTGGCATCATGACACATGGAAGAGCAGTAGCATGCTGACTGGGCAGGTGGCAGACATCGTTCAATCAGATTTTGAGAAGTGGCACAATTGAGGGAAAGTTAAACGGTGACACGTGGCCTAGACATGGGCTGCCACGTGGCACCCCATCATTCGTTGGCAGATTGTAAAATGAATGTTGGACTCCAATGGAGTTGACCTCAAGACCTCTGGCATGGGGAGTGCTTTATGTAGTCTGGTTACCAACCCACCACTGTGTGGCTTGTTATACCAAGTCCACATTAAAATATTTAAAGGGATGGGGTCTAGCCCCAGCCCACGGTTATGTGTGCTACCCCATACAACCACACACTGGAAATCCACCACACGGAGAAGCTATGGGCGCGGGGGCCATGGGATATGAGACTAACCACCAGCGATAATTGATGCCATATGACTCAGTTGGGCGCATCAATCAGGCCCTCGGCCCTATCACATATGACATGTGACCGGAGCTAGCGGAGGTAAGGGCTAACGTGCATCTCCTAGGGGGTTGGCGCTTGGCCATATTAAGCCATATGATTGTTTAAAAGATGTTTTCACCTAAGCCAGAGGGGTTGGTTTTGATTTTTGTAAAAAAGTGGATCTTTTTGCGATTGTTTTTGCCCAGATTGAGCGTTTTTGGAGATTTCTTGGCCATTTGGAGGGGGATTTGATCCCAAAAAGAAGTTAGATATTTGTGGGAATTTAGGCTTCTCCAACTGATCCTAAAAACTATATAAACTTGGATTATTGAGCTTGAGAGGGTACTTGGTATGCAGGGAATGTAAAGAGGAGTTTGAGTTAATGGCCCATTTCTCATGTTTTGAGGGGCATTTAAGTCATTTTTTGAGAGGAGATTGTTGAGGCATATGTGCATCTGCTCAAGGAGGTCTTGTACAACAGATAAGAATCTTGTTTGTAACATCAAGAGCCATTTTAAAGATAACTTGAGCTTTTAAAGATCAATAAAGAGGTCCTCCACTTGGAAGCAGGCCCGAAGATGTAGCCACACATTGGTGAACTCCATTAACAAGTCCTTGTTGTTTATTTATCTTTCTTATTGTTGTTATCTTCCCTTATTTGCAGCATGGTTTATGATGGCTGAACTCTTTAATCATAAATGAGCATCAAGTTAATGTCAATTTGTTATTAATACCTTTCAATTTTGGATCATGTATTTTGGTATCAGATCTTTTGGTTGTTTTGGAAGGTTTAACAAGTGCAGGATTGGATGCTCACAAGATCCAAATCTTGGAGAGGAGAAGGATCATTGGCTGAATTCATTTCTGAGATAGAACGATTTTTGAGGAAGAAAATAATGGCTTCCAAAGGAGAAACTTCTCCACGAACTAAGAAGTTCGAAGAAGCATTTTTCTCCATGTCAGAAATGGTCAAAGTGTTATATGATGATTTCTTGGAGAGAAAGAAACCTATCCTAGGAGAACCTTTTATGAAGGGGAAAAGTGAAGGGAAAGGATAATATTCAAAGCCTCCTCCTTCACCACCTTCACCACCTTCTTCTCCTTCTTCTTCAAGTTCTACTGCAAATTCTAGTTCTCATTCTACAACATCTACTATACAAAAACAAACACGTAAGCATAAGTCTAACATGCCTTTGTTAAAGCTTGATGTTAAGTTTGAGTTTCCTTTCTATGATGGAGAACTAAATGCAGAAAAGTTAGATAATTGGATAAGACAAATTGAAGTGTATTGCAGGATACAAAAAATCATAGATGAGGAGACTATGATCAATCTTGCTAGTCTCAAGATGGCAGGAACCACCCTTGTGTGGTGGGAAAGCAGGACAAAACATGATCTTAAAAAGTTCGGTAAGACTCTCTCTTCATGGCTTGATTTAAAATCTGATTTATGAAAGAAATTTATCCTCTAGCTTACATGTAACAAGCTATTATGTCATGGCAGAACTTTAGACAGTTAAAAGGACAAATTGTTCAAAGTTATACACAAGAGTTTCAAAAAAGAGATTTATTGTTGGGAATACCATTGGATACTCAAGAGACATTGCTTGAGTATATAGGTGGTTTTCAAAGTTATTTATGACATACCATTCTTATGTTTAATCCAACTAGTTTAGATGAGGTGTGTGTTCAAGTGACTCATATTGAATTTAGAGGCAAGAATGTAAATGTTGATTTTGTAAAACCATTTAAACCTACTGAAGGAAAATTCAAGGGAAAGGGTAAAGAGATGTTAAAAGGGTAAAGAGATGTAAATATAGTGAAGAAGGAAAAACCTACATGCACTCATTGTAAGAAAGAAAGCCATAGTGAGGATCGTTGTTGGATCCTTCACCCTGAATTGAAACTGGCAAAGTTTGGAAATAAAGGGAAGCCAAAGATGAATGCAATAGCTCAAACATATTTGGGGTCCAATTCAGGAGATGAGACCAAGGTCACAGTCATGAGAATCAAAGGTAAAAAATCTGAAGCTAGTACAAGTTCTTCAGTTCAGTCTTTAAAAGTTGATAATGAAGTTGATGAGGTCAAACGAACAAAACTTTTTCACATGAGGGTAATTTCCAAACATACAAATATTGATACTCTATTTGACAGTGGCTCACAAGTAAATTTGATATCGGAGACAATTGTTAAAAAGTTGGGATTAATCACTAAAACTCATAAGAAACCATATCCTTTAGGATGGATTCATAATGATAATCAATTTCAAGTGAATAGACAATGTGTCCTAAAGTTTGCAATCAATTCACAATTTATAGATGAGGTTGAGTTAGATGTAGTTCCACTAGATATATGTGGTATTGTACTTGGGAGCCCATATTTATATGATAGAAAGACAATATTCTATCATGAAGACAATAAGTATCAATTAACTAAAGATGGAAAAGAGTATGTTGTAAGGGCCCATCAGAAGAAATTGAATCTATCACTAATCAACTCAGGACAAATGAAGAGAATTGTAAATGTCAGTAAGAGATATTTGCTAATGGTTGTAAAAGCTAAAGACACTGTCGGAATTGATACTTTCAAAAATTGTGATACAAAGTTGAAAGATGAATTAGTTAGAATTGTTTCTGACTATGATGATAAAGTCCTGAAAGGATTACCTCCAAAGAGACAAGTTGAACATGAGATACAGTTGCAGCAGGATGTTCCTCTTCCTAACATAGGAATGTATAGGTTATAAATTTTGGAAAATTCAGAGATAAAGAAATAGGTACAAGAGTTGTTTGAACAAGGGATCATCATACCAATCATGTGGGTCACCTATCATCCTGGTGCCAAAGAAATATGGCACATGGAACATGTGCGTGGAATTTTGAGCCTTGAACAAGATCACAGTAAAAAATCGTTACCCTTTCCCTTGCATTGATGATTTATTAGATCAATTGAAACATGTGATTTATTTTACTAAGTTAGAATTAAGAAGTGGCTACCATCAAATCATAGTTGTTGAATAGGATATATGGAAAACTACTTTTAAAACAAAATAGGGATTATTTGAATGGTTAGTGATGCCATTTGGGCTTACTAATGCACCTAGTACTTTTGTGCAGGTAATGAATGATGTATTCAGGCCATTCATTAATGAGTTTGTAGTAGTCTACTTAGATGATATTCTTATTTTCAGTAGGTCCAGGGAAGAGCATGTCCATCATGTTAGGCTGATACTTTCAGTGTTGCAGAGAGAGAAACTTTTTGTAAAGTTGTCAAAATGTGAATTTGTCAAAACATATCTTGTATATTTGGGTTACATTTTAGTGGGTGGAGAGCTTAATATTGATGATCATTGTAAATTGGCCAAAGCCTACAAATGTAACTGAAGTAAGAAGCTTCATTGGGGTAACACAGTATTGGAGGAAGTTTATTGCAAAGTTATCTCTAATTGAAACACCTTTACATGCATTGACAAGTGTGAAAAAGGGATTCCACTGGGGAGGAAGCCAACAAAATCCTTTCGATACTTTGAAAGTAAAGATTAGTACATCTCTTGTTCTGGCATTTCCATATCTCCAACAATATTTTGAAATTGAATCTAATGCAAGTGACTATGCCATGGGGGTAATGTTGATGCAACATTGAAAGCCCATATGCTATCATTCTGAGACCTTCACTACAGTAGTAATTAACTATCCAACCTATGATAAATAATTGTATGCTTTAGTACAAAGTGTTAAAAAGTGGAAACATTACTTAATGGGCAAAGAAACAATAATGCATATTAATCACCAACCATTACAACATCTACAATCACAAACTAAGCTACAAAAATCAAGGCATTTTAGATGGATGGGTTTTTTACAACAATTTCATTTGGTCATCAGATACAAAAAGGGAATTATAATAAAGTTGTTGATATGTTATCAAGACCTTCTAGTGCAATTGCTACAATCCTTAAGCACAATTCAATTACTCATGAAAGTTACATTGAACAATATGTTGAGGACAAAGATTTTAAGGAAGTCTATGCAACTTTAAGTCATGGTAAAAGAGCAGAAGAATTGAATTATCATATTAAAGACAAACTTTTGTATAATTTGGGAAAATTATGTATTCCAGAAAGTGAAAGAGTCCATGTAATCAGGGAGCCACGTAATTCTCTTATAGCAGGACATTTTGGTGTAGACATAGCATTTGCTCAGTTACAAAGATTTTTTTATTGGCCTCGAATGCATGAAAATGTGTCTAAGTATGTAAAAGGATGTACTATGTGTGTAATAAGCAAACCAAGTAACAAAAACCTAGGATTGTACACTCCACCTCATATTCCTTCTAGACCATGGGAAAGTGTATCTATGGATTTTGTGGGGGGGTCGCCTATGTCTAGAAAAGGTCATGATTACTTGTATGTAGTTGTGGATAGGTTCAACAAGATGTGTGTTCTAATTCCTTAAAAAAATCAAGTCATAGTTGAACAAAAAGCTCAAATTTCTTTGATAATGTATGGGTTCATTTTGGGTTACCTACTTCAATTTTATCTGATCGAGACTCCAGGTTCATGGGGAAATTTTGGTCAAGCTTCTGGGAACTTATGGACACCAGATTAAATAAGAGAACACCATTTCATCCACAGATGGACGGGCAGACAGAGGTGGTGAACAGAACAATAGTGCGTCTACTTCGAACATATTGCAACAAACATCCTAAGCTTTGGGATGAAAATTTGTGTTATGTGCAGCATGCATATAATCGAGCCAAGCATTCTTCTACTCAGAGATATCCATTTGAAACATGTTTGGGGTACTTGCCAAAATATCCCTTGGATTTTTTATTTGGGAAAGACATTGCAGCAGATAGACACAGTGATGTGGATAGGGATACAAAGTTCATTGAATGGATCTGGTTGATTCATCAGGTGGTACAAGAACAATTGGAGAAAATCCAAGCCAAGTACAAAGTGAGGCATGATATGCATCGAGTTGATCATCATTTCAAAGCAGGAGATCAAGTCTTGTTATACATCATCAAGGAAAGAATGCAAGCAGAAGGTAAAAATCTAAAACCAATTTGTTATGGTCCTTTCAAAATTTTAGACAAGATTGGTACTAATGCTTTTCGGTTAGAATTGCCTCCATATATGCAAATTTATTCAGTTGTAAATGTTGAAAAGTTGAAATTGTATGAGCTTCCTATCATCGAGGATCAAGGAGAGAATGTTTATATTCCTACCATAGAATATTTTTCTCCTGATTATATGAATGAGTTGCAGGAAGACACCATTTTGGAAAAAAGAGTCTGTACTTCTCGCAAGGGCGATGTGGAGTATCTTCGAGTGGGATTGAAGGGAAAAAATACAAGTCGGGCCAAGTGTATGGAGACTGGAAAAGTGAAGACACAGTATCCTCACTTATTTACCAATTGATATCATACTTTTGGTTGTCCAAAAGCTTCCAAGTGGGGAGGAATGATCCAGGAGGATCCTCGAGTCCAGAAAATGCTCAAAAATTAAGGTTCTCAGAATCGAATGAAACCAATTCCATTGCGTCTTTCACGTCATGTTGATTCCAACTATATATTTACTTCCTTAAACAGATCTGTATGCGAGAGTTATCACACTCTGATTGATTTCCAAAACAGGCAAAAAGTCAGCAGTCAACAGGAAAAAAGGTCAATGTTGACGTCATGCTGAAGTGGCATCCTAACATGTGGAAGAGTAGAAACATGCTGATTGGGCAGGTGGCAAACATGGTCCAATCAGGTTTTGACAAGTGGCACAATCGAGGGCAATTTAAATGGTGCCACGTGGCCCAGACATGCATTGCCACATGGCACCCCATCATTCATTGGTAGATTGTAAAAGGAATGTTGGACTCCAGTGGATTCAACCTCGATACCTATGGCATGGGGAGCGTTTTGGGTAGGCTTGTTACCAACCCACCACCATGTGACTTGTTATACCAAGGCCACATTAAAATATTTAAAGTGTGAGTATGTTGTGAGAGGAGGCGGAAAGGGTTGGGGTCTAGCCCCAGCCCACAGTTACGTGTGCTACCCCATACAACCACACACTGACGCTCCACTACACGGATAAGCTATGGGCGTGGGGGCCACGGGATATAGTCTTAACCACTGGCGGGAACTGGTTCCATATGACTCAGGGCAGTGACCAGCGGTTGGGTGCATCAATCGGACCCTCAGTCCTATCACATATGACATGCAACCGAAGCTATCAAAGGTAAGGGCCAACACGCAGCCCCTAGGGGGGTGGCTCCTGTCCATATTAATACATATGACTGTGTAAAAGGTTTGTGTGCCCAGGCCATAGGGGTTGGTTTTGATTTTTGTATCAAAGTGGATCTTTTTGCTATAGTTTTGGCCCAGATTGGGCATTTTTGGAGATTTCTTGGCCATTTGGAGGGGGATTTGATCCCAAAAAGAGGCCATATCTTTGTGGGAAGTTTGGCTTCTCCAACTAAGCATAAAAACTATACAAACCAAGATTATTTATCTTGAGAGGGTACTTGGTATGCAGGGAATGTAAAGAGGAGTTTGAGTTAATGGCCCATTTCTCATGTTTTGAGGGGCATTTAAATAATGTTTTGAGAGGAAATTGTTAAGGCATGTGTGCATCTGCACAAGGAGGTATTGTACAGCAAATCAAAATCTTGTTTGTAATAGCAATAGCCATTGTAAAGATAACTTGAGCATTTAAAGATCAATAAAGAGGTCCTCCACTTGGAAGCGGGCTCAGAGACGTAGCCACACATTGGTGAACTCCATTAACAAGTTCTTGTTGTCTATTTCTCTTTTTTATTGTTGTTATCTTCTCTTATTTGCAGCATGGTTTATGATGGTTGAACTATTTAATCATTCATGAGCATCAAGTTAATGTCAATTTGTTATTAATACCTTTCAATTTTGTATCACCCCTGAACTGTAATGTGTCCCCAATTGAACTGTACCATGGACATAGCAAAGTATCCTTTCAACTTCTTTCCAATGGATTTCATGGGGTGTTTGCATATGCTGGGCAACAAGACCAACAAAAAAGGAAATATCAGGACGGGTATGAGTCAAGTATAAGAGGCTACCAACTAATTGACGATACATGGTGACATCAACTTCGAGAGAAGTACAGGTGGCAGTAAGATTGACTACATAATGGAAGGGAGAACAAGCAGATTTAGAATTGTCCATGTGAAAGCGACGAAGAAGGTCACAAGCATACTTAGACTGGGAAATAAAAATTCCTTCATTGGTTTGCAAAACTTGGAGGCCAAGGAAATAGTGCAAAAATCCTAAGTATGTCATTTCAAATTTCTTCTTAAGGCTCATTTTCACATGGTTTAAAAGTTTAGAGTCACTACCAGTAAGGATAAGGTCATCAACATAAATGAAAAGGATGATGAGATGGCTTCCTACTTTCTTGGTATATACATTAGGATTAGAATGGCATCTAGTGAATCCATTGTCAATAAGAACGTTGTCCATTTTAGCATACCAAGCTCGGGGAGCTTGCTTAAGACCATAAATAGATTTCTTAAGGTGACGAACAAGGTTAGAGTCATTCTAGACATATCCAGAAGGTTGTTCCATTTAGATTTCTTCTTGCAAATCTTCTTGCAAGAAGGCGGATTTAACATCCATCTGATGGACCTCCCATTTATGTGAGGCAGCAAGGGCAAGAACAAGGTGGATGTAATTCATTTTGGCTACAGGGGAAAAGGTTTTATTATTGTCAATTCCTTCAACTTGAGAAAATCCTTTGGCAACTAATCGAGCCTTGTTTCTTTCAACACTTCCATATTATGCATACTTAGTTCTGTAGACCCATTTACATCTAACAAATTTTATTCCTTTTGGAAGAGGTACAAGATCCCAAGTATCATTTTCCATTAAAGAATGATACTCTTCATTCATTGTTGTATCCCAATCTGGATGACTTGAAGCTTTTGTAAATGTCTCTAGATCATGAGTCTTTGAAACTTGAGAGAAAAGAGAAGAGGCTCGTTGGAATTGTGAACGTGTCTGATGTTGATCTGAAGGATCACCAACATGATTACTAGTTGCTTCTCGTGTTGAACGAACCCATCTAGGAAGTGGAGAAGATGGTTTTGGTTCAGGTTCAAAGGACTCATCTGGAGGAAGATGAGCATGAGGAGGTGGATTTTCATCCTCACTGTCATCATTTGAAGAAGAAACCAGAATAGGAACAAAAGAAGGCACAAACGTCGAAGATGGCTAACAGGCCGAAGTAGGCACAATCGATGAATTAGGCTCACAGTCCAAGAGATTTTCATAAAATTTAACATCTCTTCTAATAATAATTACAATGTGGTTGAAGAAGTCTATAACCTTTAACATCTTCAGAATAACCAACAAATATACACTTCTCACTTTTAGGCTGCAATGCTTTCCTTTTCTCATCAAGAACGTGAGCCCATCATTTTTTTCTTAAGCACCAACTTGAGGAAGCTGCAAATTACAAAGTAAATCGTACTTGTCACTTTTAAGCTACAATGCTTTCCTTTTTTTGTTGTGGAAGACGGCCTTGGAGAGCATGCTCCAAAAAAACTATTTTCACACAAGAAAAAAAATTATCTTCTCGATGACAATAAGGGTTAGATCTCGGTTAGCTTACCTGAAAAATGCACCTTTTCCTATATATTTCTGATTTTTTGAGATCGCACAGGGCGCGGGGAAAAGAGAATACACATATCTAAAAGATTATCAACCCGGAAACAAATAATATAAAACCAAAATAATATTCTGCAAAAAAATAAAAATGGTGTATTCAAGCTTTATACCTCCAGATCTGACTAAAATGGTCGTATCTTGGGAAAAAGAAAACCTTTCCAAGTGAAAAACAAAGTGTTATTGACTCAAACAAGCGTTTTAGATGCAATGTAACAGTTCCCTTAGCCCATAAATATACATAAATTGCATAAAATGGAGATGAGGCAACTCGGCTTCACGATCTCGATCTACAACATGAGCGGGTCTTCAAATAGGCTCTGATACCATGTTCGACAATACAGTTATTCCAACAAAGGATGAGCACCTTTAGTAACCACTCACACAACCATATCAAATATCAACACACCGATGTTTTGAAGTGGTAAAACCCCTATGGTGAAACATCCACAACCCCAGCCAACACGACCACTTGGAACAGTTTATTAATGCAAAAGAAAAAGATTGCAGAGAGATTTTACAAGAGACTTTCTCACAATCGATCATCGGAAAATGGCCCTCCATGTTCATTAAATAGGGAATCATGGACCAATCGAGTGTTAAGACATGGATCAAAGGCCATTAAGATCGAGGAGAATATGAACCGTTGGATCACTCTATGTCGGGAACGTATCATGACCATCGGATTTCCTAACTACAAATGCATACTAATGCATACTAAAGAAACACACTTTTATATAACGACACATTATACCAAGTAGATTTTATCTAAATCCTAAGTGTCTAAATATCCTAACAGATAGGGAAAGGGGATAGTAAGAAAATTTATCAGGATAAGAATTTAGAGATATGGTATCAAAGTAAAAAATTTCGAGTAAAAATTGTGGTTTCAAAAAGTACCCGATATCCTCAACAATGTACAGATGGTGTTGGGTACATTACAATATGGCATCAAATTTACTGGTTATAACATTAAAGTTGTATGGGCCAAAAATCAGTTTGTACAAAAAGAAATTGCAGTTGTATATAAAGTGTTTGACAAAATGTCTCCATGAGAAGAATTTGGGAAAATGTGTGGATACTTACAATTGGCTATAATTCTCATACTATAATATTTTTAGAGTATGTGGACAACTTAAAGAAGTATAATTGATGTAAATCATAGAATGTAGATTTCATCTCCACGGAAAATTGAGCAAAATTATAATTTGTAGGTTAATTGTTTGATAAAATGCCCATGAGGAGAAAGGACTATATAGAGCCATAATTGAGAGTTATTGGTTTTAAAATGATCGAATGGTGTCTTTTGATATAACATAGGGTTAAATTGGGAAAGATTGTGAAAGTGATGAAAATACCTAATTTCAAAGGAGGACATGAGTTAAATTGACCATATTTGATTCAACATGCTACTCGGACTAAAAGAAAAATTAATGATATTGTCAAATCTTTCCCAATATATATCAATTGTGTCAACAATGTTGCAAACTTGAGAAAAATATCACTTATTTCATATGATGTTATTATTGGAATAGACTTAGATGCACATCATGATGTCCTAGATTGCCATAATATGAATTTCACGTGTCTTGATGAAAAGGGAAAGTAGATGATTGTGAAAGGAATTCCTAGACCCATTTCTATAAGGGGGATTTCATCCTTACAACTGAAGAGATGCTTTAAGAAAGGGTGTCAGTTGTATTAAGCTCATGTAGAAGATCTTAGAAAGTGCATAAACCCAAATCTTGAGGACTTTCAAGCACTGCAAGAGTATGCAGACATGGGAAAATACCAATTTTACCACCAAAAAGAGATATCGATTTCTCTATTAATTTGGTGTCTAGAGCTATTCCAATATCTAAGACTCCATACAGAATGAGTATAATCAAATTGAAGGAGTTGCATTTGCAAATAGAAGAATTTTTAAAGAAGGAGTATATATGCCCAAGTGTCTCTCTTTGAGAAGCATCAGTACTCTTTGTAAAGAAGAATGATGAGACTTTGCAGCTATACATTGATTTTAGATAGTTGAACAAGGTCATTGTGAGAAATAAATATCATGTACCAAGAATTGATGACCTATTAGATCAATTGAAAGGAAAAATATCTCTAAAGATAGATTTGAGGTCAAGATACCATTAGATAAGGATAAAGGATGAAGATATTAGTAAGACAATTATTGGAACCAAGTGTGGACACTATGAATTTTTAGTGGTGCCATTTGGATTGACAAATGCACAAGCTACCTTCATGTGCTTAATGAATGGAATATTTAAAAATTGTTGGGATAAGTTTGTCAATATATTCCTAAATGCCATTCTTATTTATCCAAGGTCAGAGGAGGAGCATGAAGAGCACTTGAGGTTAGTACTACAAGTGGTAAGAGAGAATCAGTCGTATGCTAAGTTAAGAAAGTGTTCATTTTATCAAAGCTTGATTCATTATTTGGGACACATAATCTCTAAGGAAGGAATAGTAGTAGATCCATAAAAGATTCAAGCTATTATGGGATTACTTACACCTACGAACATAGCCAAGGTAAAGTCATTCGTGGGGCTTACTGGATATTATAGAAGATTCATAGAAGGATTCTCCGAGATTTTTCATCCCATTACATCCTTGCAGAAGAAGAAAAATAAATTTGAATAGACACCAAAGTATGAAGAAAGCTTCAAGTTGTTAAAGAAATTGATTACTAGTGCACCCATTCTTAATATTTCCAACCCAAAAGAAAATTTTGTGGTATGTATATATGCTTGCAAAAAGGGACTTGGTGTCCACTTATGTAACAACCCTCTCTTCCAAACCTCTTTTCAAATTATATTTACAAGAGCGTAAACAAATATTTAGTAAATCAAAATTTCTCATAAAAAAATTTGTGTTTTTTTGTTTTTTTTGGCCGAGAAAGCGGGTCATAATTCATATTCAATTTTCATTAATATAATTTCATAGACCCAAATGGCTTCCTAATTTATTAACATAAAAAATTATAAATTAATTCCAAAAAATAATTCATTGAATGAATTGACAATTTGTAGTCATTAATGGAAATCAATAATAAATTGTTAATGTTAAATTATTACTCCATAATCATTAATGCCAATGACTATTTAAATCATTAACCATTTTCTATCATTTTTTTATCCATTATTATTATTATTATTATATATACTCTTGCTAGAGATACTAACTAAATATTGATAATTTTGACTTTTCTTACTATGATCAAAGGACAGAATTAATCATCGTAAAGTTATAATTTTGACATTTCAATGTTTAATAAGGAACCAAATAATAAATGAGAGAGACATTACTATTAGATTACTTGATTCCTTATACAATACATTTGTGGCTCATTAGATAGAGCTCATTGATAGTTATCAAATCTAACTTATTCCAATTATAGGATGAGAGGTTGAGCAAATATCTCAACCATAAACATGAATCTAGGATCTCATAAATCCAACTCCCTAACAAACTCCTAATAATAAGATCACACAAATTACGTAGAGATTGACTCTACTTCTTTATACATCATATTAGATAAGTAGGAATTATATATTCCAACACTCTCCCTTAATGACTACTTATCTAAATATCTTTGTGGTCATATCTTCATCACTGTCATGGCTTCAATTTTTTCACTTGAGCTTGCTTTACTACGGGCTTCATCCTTGAACTTTCTTTGCTTCCTCTTGAATCTTGTACCTGCATATAATTATTGATGTCCATATAAAACACAATCCATCTACCGGAATACATGGGTCATGTGCCGCTGTAACTGCTAGTTCTTTAGGAATTGTTTTCAGCTACATAGTTCATCAATGTTAAACTCTCCCTTAAACATAACTTGGTCCCTCACACTCTGAGACTCACAACTTGGTCTCACACTTTGAGATTCTTCCATTTCACATCCCCACCATAATCAAAGATCCAAAGTCTCTGATTCAACATCAAGCTAGCATACGAGTACACCTGCCACCCTCGTACCTACCCTAGTGGTTAATTCCACAACTTGATGCAACAACCTCTCTGCCTATGAGAGAGTATCACATCCTGTGATCACATGTGCTTCTGCGCTACAACATGTATGCCTATTTATGCCTTACTAACAGGGCTTACAACAAACCTGGGAAATTTAGCTTGTCTATGGCTAAGCATTACAACTTGGACCATAACCTGGGGTGTCAGGTACAACTAATCATGCACCCCCTACAACAATTCAATCAAGTACATAAAATATCAACAATACTCTCACCAATCATATGCCCAATATTACAAGCTCATTACATATGTCCATTTACATCTCATCATCATTCTTGACCAAGACACACATATAGCCACTTCACACAACTTGAATAAAATAAATACTCACAACTTCAAACTCGCTTTTGTGACTTGATTTGGAGGATGTGTGAGTCTGCGGAATGAGCATGTACACCTCACTTCATTTTGCTATAACACCTCCATGTAGTCTGTAGAAGAACTTCTTGAACATTCTCTTCGACAACACTGTGGTTCCGGGATACCACCTGGGGCTCACGGGCAGACAGATCATGCTCGCTTCCATTACGCACTCGTTGATCGAACCACTACACTGTAGATGCTTCACCGGTCGTGCTTTAGGTAATATCTGTGTAATTTCATAGAACAGTTCATTGACATTTTGCGTCGTCTTTGCTGAGGTTTCCATGAAAAATAGACCATTTTCCTTTGCATATGTTTCATCTTCCTCTGCTTCAACTCCTCCGTGTAATTCTTCAGCCGCCATTTAGCCAAATCGATCACCATTACCCCCGTGTTAAAATATCAAGGCTTCCGGCCTTGGAAGGTTCTGGAAAGTTTTTCGTCTGACTAAAATGCAGCCGAGAAATACTTGGTAAAATTGGCGTGGCAATACTCCGGAGCGCCCATGGTTTGAGCCCCCAGGCTGATGTTCCACAGTTTCGACACATTGTCTACAACAACGAGATCAGAGTCAAGATAAATGACTCTTTCCACACAAGGCTCCAGCATGCCCGCCAAGTAGTTGCAAGCATAATTTAACGGTTGTTCCAGAGCTAGATTCTGCAGTTTCGTCTCCATTCTGGACACCAGGAAATGAAAGAAGACGTTTTCTGGACAAGAAGCGTGTTGAAGAACGGAGAGCACGGCAGCGATCGAACCTCGCAAGTACTTGGCATCAAGAGTAATCGCTATATGCACATACGCAAGGTCACAAACCGTTCCATTGAGGCCAGATAAGGTGCATTCTTTCCCATTTCGAAATGTCGGTGACTCTTTAAACGAAAACAAATCGCCGAATGTCAACAGATTCGGAACCGCCGTTAACTCCATAAAGCCCTCTCCGTTCCTGTGGAAATCGAACGGTGACGACCTAATCGCCTCCGCCATAGACCACGACTGTTGCGAAGGGAAAACAATGACAATAAAAATCACAACAAGGTGAAAGGACGGATCTCACAATGCCTTCTTCTCCAGTTCGAGCAGTCAATGCCCCCTTCTCTCTTTCTCTCAAACACGAAGCCAAGCCTCTGCATGCAGACTCCTCCTCTTCAAACTACAAGCAGCAAATCGGTTATCTTCATGGACAAACAATGACACACAAAATATACTCTCCTCATGATCTGGGCACTCCCTTGAGGGAGTTACGCCTAGCCTTTAAGCTCTGATACCAAAATAATAAATGAGAGAGACATTACTATTAGATTACTTGATTCCTTATACGATGCATTTGTGGCTCATTATATAGAGCTCACTAATAGTTATCAGATCTAACTTACTTATTCCAATTATAGGATGAGAGGTTGCACAAATATCTCAACCATAAACATGAATCTAGGATCTCATAAATCCAACTCCCTAACAAACTCCTAATAATAAGATCACACAACTTATGTAGAGATTAACTCTACTTCTTAATACATCATATTAAATAAGTAGAAATTATATATTCCAACAAAACCAATGATCATTCGATATTCAACTACGTAAAGTAAAGCTCAAACTGATAAAAACTTTTACAATACCGAAATGATAAATCGGCACTTAGGTAATTCCTTTCGTTTCAATCCAGTCCTTAAAATATGTATAAAAAATTATTTTTATTTATATATTTTTATGCCTACACTAATTCTTAGAAGAGTTTAACACACGGGTCGCAACTGGTAACATTTATCGACGAGTACATAAATACATAAAACAATACGTTGATTTACCACATGAAATTAAGGGTTGGTGGAATTCGACCCTCTGATTTACCTTATTCAAAACACATCCAACTGTTACTTCATCTAGAAGTTGTAAAACAAATAGATTCGTCTACATGACTATATCACATCCTTAATTTGCGTACCCCAAGCCAAGGCGTGGACAACTCGACTAACGGTTATTTTTTTCTTTTTGTCACAAGTATGTTTCCTGGGTAAACTGCAAATAGTTATCCTGGTAAATTTCCCATTAACCAAAATGGCAGCAGAAAGGAGGGAGGACATTCACATTAACCAGAAGATTTCTATAACCCTAAATCTTTAATGGCTATACAGGAATTCGTTTACTATGAATCTTTCGGTCCTTTTGTAGGTCTGATAAATCTGCCACAAACATGGATCACAGAGAAAAATACTATGAAAAATAAAAGATTGGATCTTTCTTTTACCTTAGTGGTGGCGCAAACAAAAGGTGGATTTGCATGTTAATGACGCATTGATAGGTCGTATACCGACCCTTCATAGATTTAATTAATTAATAAACTACTTACACAACGCTAACCAATACGGATAACAAAATACTATTAATATTACAAAATTTTTATTATACCATCAAGGCGACGAGTAAGGAGCAGAGACAGAAGTGAAAACCTATAACTAAACAAAAATATTTTTATACGTGCATCCTCCTTATTAATTTAAGATCGAGACCAGCTAGGAATACGAAGATGAGATTAAATCAATATCAATAGTTTTCACGTTGTCTAACACCTTTTTAATTTATAGGTTCCACATCTAGGTCTCTTAGAAATGCCATATCGATAAATCTGCTCAAAATAAAAACCATTCTCCTCATTGGAATAGCTAAAGGGACCTTTACATTCTGATCTTTTGATTAAGAGAAATTTTTAAAAATATTTGTGTACATTATATATAATATATATATATATATATATATATATGTATATATATATATATAATAAACAAAGGAATTTATATCCATTACAATCTTCTTATCATGTTACACTCGTCAACGGTAAATAGAATACTTATACAAAAATAACAATACTTTTATTCCAATAATCAAGCATTATTTCCATACATCTTTACTATACAAAATTACATTCGAATACACAAAACAAAACTAAACATAAAATATTGTGACCAATAGTTTATCATGTATGAGGATGTTTCTTAACCTGGGAATCTTACGCAATGTATGTCCCCTTCCCCTGTTAATCAAAGAACTTCCCTGGCATCTCCCAACTAATGCTAGGGGTACTCTTCTTCCCTCTTATCCCCCCAAGCCGTAAAGGGGTAACACACAAAAAACTAGATCTCAACTAGCTCAAGCCTTCCCTCATAAGGGAAGACTTCAACCTCTTGCACAATCCTGCATCCCAACTCACACAAGTAAACCTAGTCAATAGAAATTTCACCAGCAATTCATTCATCCAGCAATAGGGTATTTTTATAAGAAAATTCACTTTGAAACTTGTCCTCTGATGCATAATTAGCTAATTTTTTATAAATAATTTAAAGATTATTCACCCACAATACATGTCACCCCTTCCTCAAGTTGCACATGTTAAATCTCTTTTTAATTTAAATAATGTTTCAACAATGATACCTTCTCCAGAAATAATGTGTCCCAAATAATGTATCTTTTTTTGATAAAATGAACATTTCAACAGCTTTTTGTATAACTTGTTTTCTCTTAAACACTACATCACTAATATCATATGTTCATCGTGCTCCTCTCTCGTCCTAAAGTAAATCAATATATCATCAATAAATACTTATACGAACTTATCTAAGTATTTGCGGAATACCCCAATTATCAAAATAAATAAGGAAATTGTTGACACATCTCATACATGTCCTCCCAAGTAGCAGAATGTGGACTATAATTGTCCCACTAGACCTTGACCTGATCGACTATTCGACGTCGTAGTTTTCGAGTGCGATGGTCCAGTATGTGGATTGGCTCTGCTATGAGATCTCGCTCATCCGATACCTACAATGAACTCAAGTCAATAACATGTGACAGATCCAAAATATAATGACGTAAAACTGAAACATGAAACACATCGTGCATACGCCTCAAAGAATCATGTAAGGCTAGTTGGTAAGCCACGGGTCCTTTCTTTTCTACAACTTCGAAAGGCCCCACAAACCTTGGAGAAAGTTTAGTGCCCTTTCCAAACTTAATTAAACTCTTATGCAGATTCACTCGCAAAAATACTTTATCACCAACCTCATAACTGCGGTCTATATGATGCACATCCACATAACTCTTTTGTCGTTCTTGTGTTTCTTTAATCCTTTTCTTTATGGAATGCATCTAATCTTCCATTTCTTGGTTTACTTCTGGTCCCACCAGGACCCTATGCTCTATTCGATCCCAACTCAAAGGTGTCCTACATGGTCGTCCATAGAGAATCCCAAAAGGTGCCATCTTTATCGTACTCTTATAACTATTGTTGTATGCAAATTATACCAATAGTAAAAACTCTTCCCATCGTTTATGTTCATCCATCACATACATTCAAAGCATATCCTCTATAATTTGATTCACTCTTTCAGTTTTTCCATCTGTTTCGGGGTGATATGCCATACTAAAATTTAATTGTGTTCCCAAAGCCTCTTGGAAACTAGTCCAAAAACGTCTAGTGAATATCGATCCTCTATTAGATATTATCTTCCTTGGTACACCATGAAATCTTACAATTTTGTTAACAAAAATTCTAGCTATGTCTAGTGTTTTATACGTCATACGAACTGGAATAAAATATGCACTTTTCATCAAAGTGTCAATGACTACAAAAATAGAATCGTGTCTCCTTGCCATCAATGGAAATCCAACAATAAAATCCATCGATATAACTTCCCATTTCAATTCAGGAATCGCATGTGGCTATAATAATCCCACTGGATGTCTATGTTCAACCTTCACTTGTTGACATTCAAGACATATCGCCACATAGTTAACTATATCAGTTTTCATTCCCTTCCAAAAGAATAGTGGTTTAAGATCTACCTTCATCTTTGTGACTCCATGATGAGCCAGATACACTGCCCAATGAGCTTTTTTCAAAATTAAATTTATAAATTCATCATTCGGTGGTACATAAATTATTCCATTGTATCTTCTTAGTTTTTCATTATCTAAAGAATATCCCTCATATCTAGATACCATCATGGTATCTTGTCTGATATTGTCTTTTACTTCCTTGTACCAGTCGTCATCAATCTGTAATGCCAAAATATTTTCTCGAAGATTTGTCTTTAGTGGTATTACTAAGAAAATGCGAGGTCTCTGACTCAATGCATCTGCTACTCTGTTAATTTTTCCTTTAATATATGTGATCTCAAAATCGTATTCACTTGCCCATAGGGGTGTAGATGAATTGGCAAGTGTCGTGTAAATGGAAGGAAATTTGTAAATGAAGTCTCATGTTCGATTCTCACCCCGATTTACTTGTGTGCCATTCTTGCAGGCTGGTTGGTTGCAGCTAGGGTTATAGTGGTAGCCGACGGGGATTGACCTCGTGTCACGCGAGTACGATAACCGCGCGTTGTCGATTGCCCCAGTACACACAAAAAAAAAAAAAAACGTATTCACTTAAAATTTTTGAACAACGTCTTTGTCTCACGTTCAAGTCACTCTGAGTAAAAATGTGTTGTAATCCACTGTGATCAATTTTCAGTTCGGATTTTTGTCCAATAAGATAATGTCACCAAACTTTCAAGGCATAAACAATCGCTAATAATTCCAAGTCGTGTGTAGCGTAATTTTCTCAGTGCCTTCTTAGTTTCCTTGAGTTATATGTGATAAATCGACCTTCTTGCATTAACACTCCACCTAATCCTTCCTTGGATGTGTCCATAAATACCAATAATTCCTTGTCCATATCCGAAATTTTCAGTATTGGTGTTGTTGTTAATAGTTCATTAAGATTCTGAAATGCTTCTATGCACTTCTCTGACCATACGAATTTGTTGTTCTTCTTTTGCAGTTCCGTAATTGGATTTGTTATATTTCAAAATCCTTCGACAAAGTGTCGATAGTAACCTACTAATACCATAAAACTATGTACCTCTTATACATTTTTTGGTGTTGGCCATGTTGGATTACTGAGAGGGGGGGGTGAATCAGTAATAGAGCAATTTAATCCCTTTTAACCATATAATCCAAGTGTTATATCAATGTAGCATTATCATCCAATAATTGCAGAGTAAATAAGAAATGAACAAATGAACAATCATACACATACACAGTACACTAGTGTTTTACGTGGAAACTTAAAGCGGGAGAAAATCACAAAATGTTTTTTCTTATATGTCTTAAAGAATTACATTCATTGGAAGCACCAACTTCCTTTGTTTTCCAGCTACAACTGGAAGGAGGCTCCAACCCCCTAATTTCTCAGGCTACAACCTGAGGGAAGCTCCAACTCCCCAA
>JZKD02S0339641.1:156000-179770 GCA_000966675.3 Picea glauca | reverse complement strand
TCACTTCACTTTATTATTTACCTTTAAAAACTCTTAAACCACTTTGACTACTTTGACCTTTTGGGGCTTCTAGATGACATATGAGGGTCCTCCAACTTCATAAGGCCATAACTCTAAAACCGTGAGGAGCTATGTGATGGTCCACATACCACCAGAAATGGAATGACATGTATTATCCATATAGGATATTTTCACTAGCATTCATCTCATTAATCCACAAATAAGCATGGGTTCTCTAACCATACTTCTATGATAACTCAATCCGCAAAGCATCTTCCCATGAGGGATTTCACCATAAGGGGACCACTTTGGAATTCATCCATTTCTACTTATTATCAACCATGATAAGAAAATAACGAGTCATCTTTACATCAAACAATCGTGGATCCATTACCCAACCTTTGTGCTACGGGTCTTTCTTCAAGGGTTGACATCAATGAAAACCAGCCTTAATCAATAGGCCATTCCATAATAGACTCAACTTCCATTGGATCCACAGTGATACCTTCTCCAGAAATAATGTGTCCCAAATAATGAATCTTTGTCTGATAAAATGAACATTTCGACAACTTTTAGTATAAATTGTTTTCTCTTAAACACTACAACACTAATATCATGTGTTCATTGTTCTCCTCTCTCGTCCGAGACTAAATCAATATATCGTCAATAAATACGTGTATGAACCTATCTAAGTATTCGCAGAATACCCCATTATTTAAACTCATAAATAAACTAGGGGAATTCGTCAATCCAAATGGAAATAAAGTAAATTCATAATGTTTGAATCTTGTCTTAAACGTTGTTTTAGGAATGTCTTCCTCTTTGATTCATAACTGGTGATACCCCGATATAAAATCAATCTTTGAAAACTTTGTCCCTCCCTTCATTTGAAAAAATAAATCATCAATTCTCGATAACGGGTATTGGTTCTTAATCATGGCTTTGTTTAATTGACAATAGTCAATGCAAAGCCTCCATGATACGTCCTCCTTTCTTACAAAAATTATTGGTGCACCCCACGGTGATACACTTGGAAGTATAAGTCCCAAATCCAACAACTCCTTCAATTTCTTCTTTAACTCTTGCAATTCCAGTGTCGCTATCCAATATGGTGTTCTAGAAATTGGTTTTGTTACAAGTTTTAAATATATATAGTAAATTCCAATTCTCTTTTTCGCGATAAACCCGGTAATTCCTCAAGAAAAACATCTGCAAACTCTGACACTACTAGAAAGTCTTCTAGTCTTTCAATGTTGTCTTTTTCATTAAGCGTTAAAATGGCGTACAACTTACATCCTTTGTGCATGATTTTCTATAATTGTATGGAATAAATAAATATTAGCAATACTCCTTGGTTTCTTCCTACAATTACTCTACTCTGTCCCAAATCATCAATTAAGCTTAATCTCTTTGTATTGCAGTTAAGTATCACGTTGTGTGATTCTAACCAATCCATTCCAATCACAATGTTGTTAGATCCAAAGATGGTGACATAGATTTTTACATTTGCGACGAAATCACCCAATTTAATGTTAAAATCCTTAACCTTTCCTCCAACCTTTTGCTTGGCTCCAGATGTCATTTCCACATATCTAAATTCATTTTGTTTGACTTCCTTCACCTTAATTATTTTAAGTGCAACACTAGATATAAAACTCTCAGTAGCTCATGGATCTATCAAAACAATAAACTGTTGATCTACTATCATACCTGAAGTCTCAAGCATTGTAGACTAGTGCTCGACCTGGAAGTTATTAACTATTGCATGAATCCTATGGGCCTTGCCCAAATATCCCACTGTCGTATGTCCTACTGATCTGGCAGATCTTTCCTTCTCAATAGGACACTCTCTCTGATAGTATGGCTCTCCACAAGTATAAAATATGTTCTTAGGGTCGGTGCTCCGAGTTTTAGAGGAACAATTTGTTGGTCTAGGGTTATGAGGCCCCTATCTATTATGTGGAACAGATCTAGACTGTTGATGCTACTAAGGATGATGTGGTAATGATCTATATGGAGTCCTATGAATGGTAGTCGATCTACGTGGTGTAGAAAATATAGGTCCTATGGGTGTATCATGGTGCCCATAAGTCTATCTAACAGGTGTTTGTTGTTGTGGCACCCTAAGTGGCATTTGTCCTCTCTGCCTGGAAGGATTACTACCTTGAACCCCATTGTTCAATTCTTCTTCAATGATAAAATATTTATGTACTGCATCGTGCAAAGTCTGAGGCATCAAAATCCGCACCTTAGCACGAATGTTGTAGTTGATACCGAACACAAGATTATTCACCTTTAACTTCTCAGTGTTCAGATGTGGAGCATATCTCATCAACTCCATAAGTATATCCTCATACTTAGTTATTGTACAACTTCCCTATCGTAAAGCGTTGAATTCATTGAGTTAGAGCTCAATAAACTCCTCAAATAGATATCTCTATCGGAATCGTTCCTCAAATAATTCCCATGAAATGTCTTCAACGACCATGTTCATTTGTGGTAAGAGCATCTTCCACCAAAGAAAAGCACTCCCTTTCAGCTGGAAGACCGTCATGTGTAATTTCATGTTGGAGGTATAATCGTGCAATGCAAAACACATTTCCATGTTCTCCAACCAAGCTTCGACAGCTAAACCATCCGTGGAACCCAAGAACTCAGGAAATTTTACCTTATATAGTTCTCTATGAACACTACCACTAACTACATGAGGGCGCTACTAACCCTCAATGGGAAAAGAATCCCTTCCCTCATCACGATCAAGGTGATTTATCAGCCCCTCAGACATCCTCTGAAAAGATATCATAATTCCCATGACATCTCCCACTTCATATTGCTCTTGCTCGATAGTTTGTCCTTCTCTGTGTGGAGAAGATCCCTCAAGTTTTGATGTACTTGGAGTAGTCATTCCTCTTCCTCCTGCAGGCCGACGTATACTCATTATTCATCCTCTAACCAGGATATCTGCCATAAAACAATTTCAAATTATATTAGTATTACATATTCAATTAAACATAAGAATTATAAGTCATAATGGGTATGGTGTCGCAAAGTGGAACCCGCTCTGATACCATATGTAACAACCCTCTCTTCCAAACCTCTTTGTGAATCACATTTACAAGAGCATAAACAAATATTTAGTAAATCAAAATTTATCATAAAAAACAATTTATTTATTTTTTTTGCCGAGAAAGTCGGTCATAATTCATATTCAATTTTCATTGATATAATTTCATAGACCCAAATCGCTTCCTAATTTATTAACATAAAAAATTATAAATTAATTCATTGAATCAATTGAAAAAATTTAGTCATTAATGGAAATCAATAATAAATTGTTAATGTTAAATTATTACTACATAATCATTAATGACAATGACTATTTAAATCATTAACCATTTGCTATCATTTATTTATCCATTATATATATATATATATATATATATATATATATATATATANAGATACTAACTAAATATTGATAATTTCGACTTTTCTTACTATGAGCAGTGGATAGAATTAATCATTGTAAGTTCTAATTTTGACATTTCAATATTTAATAAGGAACCAATGATCATTCGATATTTGACAACCTAGTAAAGTAAAGGTCAAACTAATAAAAACTTTTACAATACCAAAATGATAAATCATCACTTAGGTAATTTCTTCTGTTTCAATCCAGTCCTTAAAATATGTATAAAAAACAATTTTTATTTATATATTTTTATGCCTACACTAATTCTTAGAAGATTCTAACACACAGGTCGGAACTGGTAACAGTTATCGAAGAGTGCATAAATCCATAACACAATACGTTGATTTACCACATGAAATTAAGGATTGTTGGTGTTGTAACCTAGGTATGCACCCCTTCCCTTTCCCTCCTTTACCCTATACATCCATCAAGTATGATTTATGTTTTGTGCTTGCTAAGCTTATTCTCCATGATTTAATCACTCAGATTCAATGGCCCTTACTCGTTTTTACTTATTTTGCACCATCTTTTTCTTTCCTGAAAGGTGATTACATGTTCTGGTTTGAGTTTCAAAATAATTTTCATCATGTTTATCACTAATTGAGCATGCAGCAAGTCGACCAAGTCCTTTGTATGCGTAGGAAACATCAAAAAAGAAAGATGCAGCAATTCATTTTGGGTTTAGATTGTGAGAACAAACATGTTAAATTTCCAACGGTGGAGATCCAACAGTCAATTCAAATCAATGGCTCTCATGCATTTGGAATTTCAAAATCGCACGAGGTTTAAAAACAAGGCAATAGGAACGTCACTTCGTGACTTCAGCGTTCGGCCATTTGAACTTGTCATTGTTTCAATCTTTCGAAGTGCCCGAGTGTCGAAGTGTCGAAGCCTCCGAACACCGATGTTGCTGAAATGCTGCCACATCACTCCGAGAGAACGTCATTGTGGGAGATTCCAATCCAGAACAAACGTGAACCTTTGAAGTGCAAGAGCCCCAAAGTGTCGGAGTGGACCCTCACTACCACGTCACTTCACGAGTTCATTAATCTGGGAGGTTTTGGTCCAGAGAAAACACATTTCTATGAAGCTAGGAATGTCAAAGAGTTGAAGATGCGTGGCATTCATATGTCGAAGATGCATGGAATTCATCTATTGAGATGCATGGAATTCATCTATCACCAACACGTGGCACTCATTTCAGGCCCTTGTGGTACATCATATGAACATTTCCGGGTGACATGTGGCACTCTCTTTCAGGTGGACACGTCAGCAATAGTGATGTCATGTGGACACATCAGATCTATGAAATCGCCACTACAGGAGATTTTAGTTCAGATCAAACATAGTTCTCTGGATCCCTAAAGTGTTGGAATGTCAAAGTACTAGAGCCCTAAACATCTGAGCACCGAAAGGCTGACACGTTAGCTCTAGGACATTGTCATTCTAGGGGATTTCAATGCATAGAAAACTTAGTTTCCTGAAGCATTGGAGCCCCAAAGTACCACATCACTCCGTGAGTCTGGGCCTCCAGGAGGTATCCAGACTTTGCATTCAAAACCTCCCGAACCCCCAAGATTCGATGACGCGTGGCACTCATCTGTTATGACATGTGGCACCCGTTTCAAGCACTTTTGGGTACATCATCTATATTATTTCGGGTGACATGTTTCACCCTTCTTTCTGTGGCACTTCATTGAAATGACCTCACACTGCCACATTAGATCTGGGGGATTTCAATTCAGAGAAAACAAAGTGTGAACTGCTGAAGTGTCGAATCCCAAAAGAGTTGGAGCCCTAAACTGCCACGTCACTATGCAACATTGACACTCTTAGATATTCTCAAAATCTGCATTCAAAATCTCCCAAACCCCGAAGAGCCAGAGTTCTAAAGTGTCAAAACACTAAAAGGATTAAAGTCTTAATCTTAGGTTAATTAGAAAAGGTGTTGGTTAATGACTTCGGGATTTTGGGCCTCTGGGAGATATGAATACTCTGCACCCCAAAGCTCCCAAACGTTGAATTTCCGAAGTCACTTATCTTCGTTAATTGCATATTTTGACGTTGAAAACGGTTCCAAACCAAGGAACGCCAATCTAATCAAAGGCATCATATGGATCGTCTGAAAGTAGCTCGGTGATATCCAACAGGTATAGAACAGAAGCTTTGAAATCTGGACCCTGCAACTCCACAACCAGGAACTTGAGAAGCTATAATCTAGACTGCAGTTGGAATATCATAGACTCTAGAAAAATGCCAAATGAATTACTTATTTCCCCCAGGGGATAAGTTGAAGAAAAATGCTGCTAACACATCCAATTATCTCTTTGTTGCCTCCAACAGCATGCATACATGCTAGTGCTCAATACAGAACTTGATTATGTCACTCATATTCATTTTCTGTGAAATCTCGGTTAACTCCAGCATGTGCATCAATCTATTTTCATTACTAGTAGCATTTTTTAGTTGTTCAATTGAAAAACTCTTTTAGATTCAGTTAATAAGTGGTCTTTTGTGTGTGATGAGAACCAATCCTTTTTTATTAATTCAAGCTCGAAGTATACGTTAATATAATCCAACAATTTTTTAGCTAAGTTAATAAGTTGTTTTACAACTGGTAGTGTAGATTTAAGCCTCAGTCCCAAATGGACGAGATCCTCTACAACTCTAATAAGTATGCAGTTTGTGTATGTTTTGAGGGTTCAGTTTTTGGGAAAAAGAAGATCAATACATCATTTGGTTGAACATGTTCTATGAATGGATTAAATCTCTCTACCTAGTGAATATACTCTTGATGACAGTGTTTTTGTCCAAATCTACATGTGTTTTTATCTTATCTTGAATGCGGTTTTTGATTTGTGCGAAGTACATTTCATTTCTTTTAGCTATTGTATAACTTGTCTTTACTATATGCAACATGTGAAACAACAAATGCTATGGTGAAGATTTGTTTTTGTTGCAACCTGTGGGATTAATTATGTTTTTGATGCATGTTTAATGTCTTGAAATGATTTTTTAAGTATTAAACTTCTTGCAGCAGATTATTCATTGAGTGGTTTGTTGTTTCCCTTTTTTTTTACCTCTATTATTTCACTTGTCTGTCATTTGTGTGCAACCAGCCAAGGAGAAACCTCATCTATATCATTTTTCCAACCCACCATGCTCTTGTCTTGATAAAACCAACCCTCTAACTAACCAACAAAATAAAAAAACCAATCATTCTAAACTTGAGGTGGCCTAGCTCTGCCCTTCGGCAGTCGGGTCTAGACTTTAGGACCAACATCTTCCAACGTCAAGTTTTGTTTTCATGTTTATCTCTCAAATTGCATGAAATATTTACCAAGATATAATGGGGAAGGGGATGTGACAGCTTAGGAACATCGGGTAGCCTTCTACAACTTTGCAAACAACTTCAACATTGACTATGCAGATGTGTGGATGAGGTTCTTTGTACAAAGCCTTGATGGGGAGGTAAGAAAATGGTTTTGAGGCCTCCCTCCAGCCTACATTGCAGATATTGATGTGTTAGATGAATCTTTCATAAAGAAATGGGGAGATATAAGGGATTATGTGTATTACATCACTGATTTTGGGGCCCTTAAGAGAAATAATGGTGAGTATATTTCAAACTTCACCAAGAGATTCAATAAGATGTATGGTAGAATCCCAGATGAGATCAAACCAACTGAAGCCTCTACTAAGATCACTTATGCCAATGCATTTGATGCATATTTCTCCCTTTTTTTGAGGGAGAGAAGATCCACCACCTTGATTTCCATGCAAGAAGCATCCATTGAGGTTGAATCCAACATCTTAGCATCAGACAAGTTAAAGACTAGATTTGATAAAGACAAGAAGAAACAAAGAGAGGAATCCCTTGCCTCCTCCGACCTAGGCACATATGATCCTAAACTTGATGAAATTACCAAAAATTTGAAGGATTTGACATCTGAAATAGCTAAGATGAAATGGGAATCTAAACAACCAAATAGAGCTTTTCAAGGGGATGGGAATAGAAATCCAAACCAGTTTAGAAGGTCGAATGATGCCCCTCGGATAATGCAGAGAGAGAGGAGGAATTTTGATAATAAAAGAGTAGTACCTCCTTTATAGAACAAACATATTGAGGAGATGGATGCAGATAGTGATGATGTGGATGATGCTGATGTATTTTTCAATGAAACAAATCTTTACACTAGTCACTTAATGCAGCAATATTATGAGGTAGCACAACTGTCAAAATAGTTTGATATTGAGATAGGGGAAGAGGGGGTTATTCAAGGCCATCCCCAAAAGAAATATGACTTGATGCCTAGAACAGGTGTTCCCAAATCCACCACCTCTTATCGAAACAGAAAAAAAGAAGTTCCTCCCAAGCCAAATCCAAGGAAGGGTGCATTGGATAAAGATCACCAACCTCCTCCTTTTAAACCTATTGTTCCTAAAGTAAAGGAATTTGATAGGCCACAAGCATATTTTGTCCTAGAGCATGAGTTGAGAAAGATAAAGATCCTTGTACCTCTCTCAGAATTGTTGAAAAATGAGCCTTTGAAACAATCCATTATGAAGGTTCTGTGGCCACCTACTTATGTTGTAACTTCTGATGTAATTAGTGTGCGGGATGAGAACGCAACCATTAATGTGGGCCCACATATCAAGGATGGATCTGATGCCTCACCACCATTCTATATATATTTTAATTTCCATGGCAAGATCCTACATAACTGTCTCATGGACTCAAGTGCCTCACACAATGTAATGCCTAAGGTTTTTATGGAGGAACTAGGTCTTGAGATCACCAAACCCTACCAACACCTTTACTCCTTTAACTCAAAAAAATTCAAATGTTTGGGATTAATAAAATATCTAGTGGTTTCTTTGGCAGAGTTATCCATGAAGAGTGTAGTGATGGACATCATCATGGCTGACATTCCCCCCAAGTTTGGTATGCTTTTTTCTAGGATGTGGGCCAAGAAGGTTGGAGGATCATTACAAATGGACCTCACATATGCCACCATCCATGTTTTTGGAGGAGAGCATGGGAGGATATATACGGAGGTCAGATTGGCCTATATTGTCAGAGACCATAAGAATCTAAGCAATCACCCAATTTATGTTGTTGAGGATGAGATCGGCTCGTCTGTTTTTCATCTAAATAATGAGGAACTGGAAATTACAGCTAGAAAATGTAAAAATCAGTCACAGAAAGGTCAATAGAACAAAGTCTAGAAGATTTATTTCGATGGCTCTTCATCAAAAGAAGGTTTTGGGGATGGTATAGTCCTCATTTCCCTTGCGCAAGAGGTTATAATGTTCTCTTATAAGCTAGAATTCGAGACTACTAACAATATAGTTGAGTATGAAGCGTCAGTGCTTGGATTGAGGGCTGCTAAAGACATGGTGATTCTGAGTTAATCATCAATCAAGTAAAAACATCTATCAAGCTAAGCAACAAAGGCTCAAACAATATAGGAATGAGGTGTGGGACCTAGTTGTCAACTTCTTTCTGGCATTTAATATCTCCCTCATTCCTAGAGAGACAAATCATAAGGAATATTATTTGGCATTGGCTACCAGCACCTGCAGACCTCCCATTAGCCCAAATATCAAGTATCAGGTGGAAGTCACACATAGGAAATCCATACCAAGAAACATAAAGCATTAGTGGGTCTTTAGGGAAGAATTATCTAGTATCCCAATAGATCAAGAGGGTGAATATGATGAATCGTCTTATCAGCAAACATCTCATCTGTTGAACAAAGTGGTTTTCCACAACATTGTGGAACCCAAAACAAACCACATCCCCAGGAGTCTAGTATCACTGGAAAGGCTATTTGACATTCACGATGTCTCGAGAGGAGCTGCCATAAAAAATCAAGAAGAAGAAGTGATGGACAACAACATTGGGACTGCTGCAAATCTCAAAATAGTCAAATTTTCCAAGGCACTACCTTTATGTTCGCACAGGGGTAGACTAGGGGTTCATCACTACAATAGCGCACCAAAAAAACCCCAACTACCGGCCCTTTCAGCGACACCTGCGAAGCAGATGAAGTCTCACCCGAGGTAGAGGCAGGGGTGCTTGAAAGACTCAGGTGTTTGCAACCTTAACTGGGACAGAGATCTGTGATTATATCGCTTACAGAGTACTTATCATCGATCATTCATCAATATTCAACCCTTATTATACTTCGTAGATAGCATAGAGCATCACAACATTCACTTAGATCTAAGATATTTCAGCACTTAGCAACTGTAAAATAGTTCAGATCCTGTAGATCATCACTAAGCACCTTCATACATGTCATATCTAACATTCACACACAGCTAAGAAGCACAAAGCATAAGTAGATCCATCTAAATATATCAAAGCACTTTGCAAAAGCAAGGATAAACACATCAAGTCAAAGCATAAAGAATAACACATAGATTTACGTGGTTCACCCCCTCCCTGGGGCTACGTCCACCAACTCTTATTCTTTATTAGCATCTTCAATCAGTTACAAAAACAAAGTTACCAAAACCCTTCTTTGCATAGGACATAATATTTGTGCAGCTCACTAGATCCTTCTTCCTTTCGCTTACATCACAAAGCCTTCTATATCTTCTACAACAACTTGCACTAGCTCTACAAGCCTTTTACAATCATGCACAGAGAACTTACACAGTCTATTAGCACTTAGCTTACATCACATAGATACAATCCTTCTCTACTAGATGCCTAGATGTCTATTTATACATTTACAAAAGTGGGCCTAAGCATGGGTGAACCCACGGGCCGACATCCCTTTCCCATTACATATTCCCAAAACCAAAAATGGGCTCAAAAGTGGGTCAAGATCCTGTGATCTCTGCTTTGTCTGGCATGCCATCTTCGACAGGCTTTCGAAGTCCCAAAAATGTTCGATCATGACCAAGTAACTCCAAATCTTAGTCAAGGGCCTGTGACTCATCCCGAGTCACGCTGGTCTGAGAAATTCTACCTCGAATGCCTTGAGCTTGGCTCGAGCTACTTTGACCTGTTGCAATGCAATGACCTCTTTCTCAGTGAATTCCTAGATGAGTGCGTCATTGACTGGTCCCTCTAGGCATTGTTTTGTTGCACTCACAACCTGTTCAAGTTCTACTCCTTGGTTTTCAACTTCAGTGAATAGTTTACATGCCTTCTCTTGCACTGGTGGAAGTTGTTGAGAGACTTCCATCACTTTACTCTGAATTGTGTGGATTTTTTTTTGGGTCATGCATTGCTCTGGAAACCTCTTCATTCTTTCGATTGGTGACAAGGCCTTCAGCTGCGCTTGTAATATATCTTCATGTTTCTTTGCTTCTTGGAGTTATGACTCCAATGCCTACAACTCTAGATTCTCCGTGAGGGTCTCATATGTCTGAGTGCTCCTGGAAGTCAGCTGCTTGCATTCCAATTCAAGGGCTTTCAATCTGCCAACTGCACTGCAGGCAATTTCCTCTCTTAGGTCTCTTATATCTTGAGGGGTCTCGGGCACAGTGTGAAGTTCCAGTTCTGTGATGCGTTGTTGAAGTTCCTGGATCACTCCTTCCAATTGTACCACCTGTTGTGGAACCCATTCTTCTATCTGGACTTCGATGACTGTCACAAAGTGAAGTGCTCTGTTGACCAGTTCCTTTATCTTGAGTTGATCTACGAGCAACTTCTCCTTGCTCTGTTGTAGCTCCACTTTCTCCTCGTCCCACTTTTCTTGAAGAGAAATATTTTCCCATTCTGCATTACCTCGTTTCTCTACAAGTGCGCTCTATACTTGTATCAAAGCCTAGGTGGCTTGCACTGTCTCTTCCTAAGCTCGTCGAAGCCGAGCTTCAACTTTATTGGCGATCTGGTGCAATTGGGTTGGCTCATCTCCTGGTTCTGATGTTCCAATTGTCAAGGGCACAGTAGAAACTATGTGGCTGGACTGTAGTGTCTACTACACTTCTTGAAGTTCACCCTTGATTCGGCTGAATACCTCCTCATGCTTCACTTATTTCCTTTCTGTAATCTCCAATGAAGCATCATTCAACGTAGTGACTAAGAAGTCGAAGTTGTTTGGGGTGAGGGTAGTCTTAAACATAGTCCTAGTGGCTTTATCTTTCTTCCAGGATGAAGGCTTTGGTGGGGTAACCTTCCTTTTCTTGGATGGATCCCCCTCTCTAAGCAAAGTAACTTCACCTTTGTTTTCTTGACTTATGTGCCACCTAGCTCTCCACCATCATCTCCTTTCTTAGGTGATATCGAAGTGGTCTTCACCGATGTGCTATGGACATCTTTCACTTCGTCATCTTTCTTCATCTTGCTTGGTCCAGGTGTGTCCGTCATAGTTTCAGGGATATCCACATCGGACATCTCTACGGGGTCCACTAGAACAAGGAGGTTCGCCGACCATTCCTTGGTAATCTCCTCCAAGTCATCTTCTGTCAACTTGTAATATGACTGGAGTTGATTTTTATGCTCATCAATGTGCGTTGTAATATAGGTGAAGTGGCGGTCCACGTTGAATTTCATCAAGGGTCTAAACTTGTGAAGTGTGTTCAGGGTGATGAGTGGTGTAGCCTGGATTACGATCTTCAACTGGTTGTAATAGGTGTGGAAGAAGGCATTGGACTGCCACTACTTTTTCATGTCGCCAGAGTACCACAGCGTACAGAACTTCGTGGCCAGTGGTTCAAAGGGTTCGATATCCGAGAAAGTGGCGCCTTCTGGTAGCTCCCAGGTGATGAAAGTGATCAGTATGAGAAGCCAACTAAAGTGGAACTCATACCCATGGTATTGCGCTTCTCTGCAATCAATCTCTAGTTGGTTTACAAGGTACTGCACCCAGTTCATCTGTAGTCCCTCCGCGCACTTTCCTGCGAGGTTGACTATGAATCCAGTCACTTGGGCTGGTCTGTTCTTGCAAACTATCTTTCCTGCGATCAACTGACAGGCAAGGCGCACTGCGCCACTCTGGATAGAGGCTACCTTGTAGCCTCACGTGCCCTTCTCGACATCACCATAAGTTTCCTTAATCCTCTGTGCTAATGCTTGGTCTAAAGTCTTTCCAGGGTAAAACTCTTATGGGTCAGGACCTTGCATACTAAGCCCTCTGATCTGATTGATCAAGGTCAGATCCACAGTGATGCGTCGGTTCAACCATAGGTATCCTCTGTGATAGCATGACAACAGTAACTTTACACATGCATTCACCTCCTGATGTCATCCGAAGTGTGGAATCTTCATCACGTTCAACATTGTGGACTGTGCAAGGTTTTGGGTCCATGATTGTGGGATGATCCTGGAATTCTTGCCTTTGGTCCTGGTTAAGTGCTTATGCAGGGCTAACATTGTGTAAGCTTTATGATCTCCAAGGTTGAATTCACTAAATTTCAGTGCTGCGAGCTTTTCTTGGTCAGCATGAACTGCATGCACCCCTTTCGGAAGGTACGCAGTGATCAAAGTATACTCGAAATCTCGAGGTACACTGTCACAATTGATGGCACCGCTCAAAGGTGGTAGGTAAGCAGGTAGAATGCGCGGAATAAGATTGGCGTTTGCAATGTCATCTCTATGCTTTGTCCATTTCTCATCGGTCGGTCGGGATGGACCGACGTGAGCAGTGGAAGGAGAGGTTTGTAGTCCTCTTGTCGACGATGCTTGGATTCCTGTAGATAACCCTCGCTCCGAAATGACTCTCTCAGTCATTAAGTCAATCAAAACTTGTTCAACAACTTTCTCTGCGGCACTGAGCTCGTCCGACATACAAGCTCGGGATCAATTAGATCAGCTGTGAACTGAATTCAGATACTGCATTGAAGGGCATGGGAACAAGGCGATGATCACAATGCAAAATAATCTTAGGATTTGGGCTCAAATTCTTAGTTAGAAAAAGTATTCTCAGTGCGTGGTGCGATGGACTAAATAAGAAACTTAGAAATGATCTTCTTGCAACGAGTATGAGGTGTCATTAACTCATGTTCTGTCCATTATGGTGTGGTCTAATGGTCTAGTGGTGAACCATCAATGCTTTCCAACCTGTTCGGAGTGGCAGTTGAATGGTTATATCAGCTTCTAATGGATATATTGCTTTGCCTCGATGAAGTGGCCTATGTCGCTAGTGTGATATCTCGGCGAAGTTCAAATTATGCAAGTTTTCCTTCTACGATGCTCCCTCTAGAATCTTCTGTAGCCTGTCGATCTTAGCTCTCTTTTTACTTAGCTTCCTAGCCTTATTTCCAGTGAGCTTTGTCTTGGTGATTTTCTTCCCATTCTGATCCTTATTTTCCTTGGACATAGTCACTTCGCACTACTGATATTCTCTCCTAAGACTCAGGGGTAATACTTCTTCTATATTTGAGACAGATACTTCAATCTTATGTGAGTCCTTTGATGCTCTTGCAGCTTTGACATCTGGGCTTCTAGTGTCAAATAGCTTTGATTTGTTCTCATGTTCTTCAATCAACTACGCGATCCTTCTGGTCATGAAATATGTTTACTCTTGTCTATGTTGTTCTAAAACCTATTTTTCTTCCTTCTTTCTGGCTTGATCTCTTTCAATCCAAGGTTTTCCAAGTAACATATTAAATGGGGCGATGTCCTTAATAAATTTGATAATCTCAAAATCTTCCTCTGTCGAAGTTCCATAATCATTCATAGATATCTAAGTGAGCCTTCCACATAGGTTCACCATTTTTCCTCTGAATATTCCTATTCCTCTTAATGAATGGATCATAGCAGGCCTTCCTATAGCTTCCCAAGTTCTCTCTGGCATAATGTTCACTTGTGTTTCTTCATTAAGAACACAGTCAATGTCGAAGTCTCCTATTCTTACCTCGATGCATTTTTTCTCTTTAAATATCTCTGATAACCTAATATGTCGGTGGTCATTCAAGGTGTCTTTCATCTACAGTAACATCTTCTCTTATTCTTTCTGGGGTTCTACTATTTCTAGATCTACCTTAGGGTTTTCTTCATTCAGATTCATTCTTTCAAGCTTAGCAATCATTCTAGGGAAATCCAACACTTCATGGTCCAAAGCTTTGCAACATAGGCAGCTAGATCTTCCATCAGGGCATTCCTTAGCAAGATGTTCCGGTCTTCTGCAACTACAACAGAGGGTTGACCCTCTCTTTCGTTTAAATGTTCCCCAACTTCTTCTGTACTATGCACCAGGATCATGGTAGCTAGCCTGCAAAAATTTATTTCTAGGATCCTGCATCCATTTGTTAGTCCAAACATTCTTTCTATGCATAGGTATAACATATCTATCATTGTACTTATCAGATCTATTCATATCAAACTTTATTTCATCCATTAGAGCCCTAGTTTTTAAGCTAGGACGGAATATATCAAACATACCTAGATCCATGTTTTTATAAACAAAAATTTCCACTTATCTTACTTCTACAGAGTACAAAGCTTCCAGATCTAAAAAATTTTAACTATTCATACCTTTATCAGAGCACAAAGCTTACAGATCTTACCTCTTTTCTGTAGATCTGGCCTCTCTTCTTCATAAACTTCTACTTTTAACTTTCTTAGAGCACAAATCATTCAGATATTGCTTCCTTTCTTTGGATCGGGATTCTTTCCTTTCAGATATAACCTCTTTTCTTCAAATCGAGACTTCTTTATCTAGCACGAAGCTTTTCAGATCAAGTGGAATACTGCGCACTAGGTCATAGATCCACGCACAGAGCTTCCACAGTTTCAGGATGGATCTTTGCAAAAAGCTTCTTCTTCCTCAGTTCCCAACAATCACAGTTTCAGGTCCCGACAACGAAACCGTTTGTTGGCACAGGGGCAGAACCGGGGTTCAATGCTACAACAACGCACCAACAAAACCCTAACTACTGGCCCTTTTGGCGACACCTGTGAAGCAGATGAAGTCTCACCTGAGGTAGAGGCAGGGGTGGTTGCAAGACTCAGGTGCCTACAACCTTAGCTGGGACACGAATCAGTGATTATATCGCTTATAGAGTACTTAGCATCGATCATTCATCAATATTCAACTCTTGTTATACTTTGCAGATAGCACAGAGCATCGCAACATTCACTTAGATCTAAGATATTTCAGCACTTAGCAACAGTAAAACAGATCATATCCAGTAGATCAGCACTAAGCACCTTCATACATGTCAGATCTAACATTCACACGCAGCTAAGAAGCACAAAGCATGAGTAGATCCATATAAACATATCAAAGCACTTTGCAAAAGCAGGGATAAACACATCAAGGCAAATCACAAAGCATAACACACATATTTACATGGTTCACCCCCTCCCTGGGGCTACGTCCACCAACTCTTCTTCTTTATTAGTGTCTTCAATCGGTTACAAGAACAAAGTCACCAAAACCCTTCTTCGCATAGGATAGAATATCTGCACAACTCGTTAGATCCTTCTTCCTTGCGCTTACATCACAAAGCCTTCTATATCTTCTACAACAACTTGCACTAGCTCTGCAATCCTTTTACAATCATGCACATAGAACTTACACAGTCTATTAGCATTTAGCTTACATCACATAGATATAATCTTTCTCTACTAGATTCCTAGATGTCTATTTATACATTTACAAAAGTGGGCCTAAGCGTGGGTGAACCCACGGACCGACATCCCTTTCCCATTACATATTCCCAAAACCCAAAATGGGCCCAAAAGTGGGCCAAGATCTCATGATCTCTGCTTCGTCTGGCGCTCCATCTTCGATGGGATTTCGAAGTCCCAAAAATGGTCGAGCATGACCAAGTAACTCCAAATCTTGGTCAAGGGCCAACACTCCAAGACAAAAAGGCAGGTATGTCAACCTCATGAAAAATTTCATTGATGCTTTTGCATGTTCGTATGAGGATTTGAAGACATTTGACATTGACATCATCCAGCACAATATCCCTCTGAAGGTTGGTTCTAAGCCATTCAGATATAAGATCAGGAAATGCAATCCCATGTTGATGTCCATAATTGAAAAAGAGCTTAAAAGAATGCTTGATGCCAGAATTATTGTGCCCTTGAGGTACTCAGATTGGGTGGCCAACTTTGTACCTATGATAAAAAAGAGTGGGGAAGTACGCTTGTGTGTGTATTTCCCAAATATCAACAAGTGTTCCCTAAAAGACAACTACCCCCTACCCAATATGGACCATATTTTGCAAATGGTAGTAGGTGCCCACATAATTTCCTTGTTGGATGGGTACTCTGATTATAACCAAATAGCAGTATGTGAAGACGACAACGAAAAAACAAAATTCACCACACCATGGGGGACATTTATGTATGAAAAAATTCCCTTTGGGTTCATGAATGCAAGGGCCACCTTTTAGAGGGATATGGATGTAGCCTTCATGGGGGAGAAAGACAAATTTGTGGTTTTATATTTGGATGACATCACCATTTTCTCCAAATCAGATGATGAGCATTTACAGCACCTTGAGCAGATCTTCTGAAAATGCAGAAGGTATGGGATTTATTTGAATCCTAGGAAGTCCCACTTTGTTATGCTAGAAGGTAAGCTCCTAGTCCACATCATATAAGCAGGAGGAACAAAAATAGACCCTAAGAGAGTGGAGTCCATTCAGGGAATTGAAATCCCCAGAAATAAGAAGTTTATTCAGTCTTTTATAGGCAGAATAAAGTTTTTAAGGCACTTTGTGCCAAACTTTGATGAAATCATAAGGCCTATCACCAACATGTTGAAGAAATATGTTGTTATCAAGTGGTCATTGGAGGAAAAATAGCATTCCAAAGGATCAAACAAGATTTTTTTGAATCCCATGTATTAATCAACCTTGACTATGCTTATCTTTTTTTTCACCTCTGAGGAAACCATTGTTGTTGTGCTACTACAAAAGAATCAATAAAGGCATGAAAAACCCATAGCCTTTTTTAGAAAATCCCTCTAATATGTTGATTTGAAGTCTGACATTTTAGAAAAACAGACCTATGCATTGGTCAAAGTGTTGAAATCCTTCAAGATGTATGTGTTATAGTCTAACATAAAAGCCTATGTTCCTAGCAGCAGTGTCAAAGAGATTCTAGTCCAGCCAGATAGTGAAGGGAAAAGAGGGAAATGGATTGTCAAATTGTTGGAATATGACCTTCACATAAATCTCACCAAGCTGATAAAGGGATAGGGACTTGCCAAGTTATTATCAGAATCAAACTGTAAGGTGTTGGAATTGCATCATACCTTCACCCAATCCGATGCACCCATGACGTAGTCTGGAAAAGACAACATGCAAGTATTTGAAAACTAATCTTCTTCACCTTGGTACAGAGACATTATTTACTTTCTGCAACACCTAGAATGTCCACCAGATTTGAAGAAGACGAGGGCCCATTCTCTCAAATTAAAAGCTATAAAATTCTGCATTTTAAATCAAAACTTGTATTGGAGGGATCCTATTGGCATCCTATTAAAATGTCTTGATGAAAATGAATCTAAAAAAGTCACAAGAGATATGCACAAGGGATTTTGTGGGGGACACTATCATTGGAAAGCTACATCCCTCAAGATCCTAAGGGCGGGGTACTACAGGCCCACCCTTTTCTCTGTTGTATTCACTACAATAAGGGCATGCAATGAATGTTAAAAGTTTGCGGGAAAACAAAATTTTCTCTCACTACCCCTGAAACCTATCACTACCATTGGCCCCTTTCAGCAATGGGGATTAGACTTCATAGTTGATATAAATCCACCCACCAGTGGGAAGAACAAATGGATCGAGTTTGTGCCCATTAGGAATGCTACTGATAAGGTGATTATGATTTTTTTGGAAACCAATATCTTTTCCAGGTTCAGCTACCCTAGAAAGATTATAACAGAAAATGCCCAGGAATTCAAGTCCAAAGCCATGATCGACTTCTATGGAAGCCATAACATTTCCTTGAAACATCCCACACCCTATTATCCTCAGGGGAATGGGTTGGCCAAGTCATCGAACAAGTCTCTCATCAGGATCGTCAAAAAATTGTTAACTGAAAACAAGAAATCCTAGGACTCTAAACTTAAGTACAACTTGTGGGCTAATAGGATCAATACCAAGAGATCCTTGGAGACCTCACCATTCTAGCTAGTCTATGGGATGGATGGTATCTTCCCTACTTAGCTTAGTATACCAATTCTAAAATTCTTACAGGAATAAATCGAGGAGCCAAATGACATCCATAGGAGAATCTTTCACATTATAGAGGTTCATCAAAAGAGAGAAGCACTGAATCAAATAACTTAGGCATACCAGAAAAAAATCAAGTCAGATTTTGACAAGAAAACCAAGAAGGAGATATTTCAAGAAGGCAACCTGGTCTTGAGGTGGGATGCCAGAAGGGAAGAAAAGTCTAAGCATGGTAAGTTTGATAAACTCTAGTTTGGTCCTTTCAAGGTGGTTGAGGTTCTGAACAATAATACATTTGTTTTACACAATCTAAATGATACTGAGATTTTTGGAGGACTAGTAAATGGGTGCTTCCTAAAACACTATTTTTCTTAAAAAAATGAGGGAAGATCCCTCTTGTACCATAGCTTATTTCCTTTTCATTTTCATTTGATTAGTTAGTTTGTGTGTGAATAAAGAATCCATGGCCCAACAAAGGAACTAGGGTGTGTTAGTGTTGTTGGTTTGATCTTCTTTTCGAGGGCAGGAAAAGTTAGTGCCATCTCTAAATATGGTTAGAATAATTTTAATTGGCATATGGATAAAACTTTAGAAGGGGCACTAAAGTAGTAGGTTCAACCAAATCGCAGATTGAAAAGCTGATCGATGGTTCACACCTCATTGTGGAAATAAAAAGAGTCTGAATGTTAATATCCTAGAGAGGTTTTTCAATTGAAACCATGGTATATCTTGTGAAGTACATAGCAATTGGTGGTTGAATGCAGAAGTCGGAGCATTTTGGATCCAAACCACCCTCAACAACCTCCGAAATCACATGCTAATATCATGTCAAGGGTCCAATCATCAAAGGAAAAGTCACAAGGACCATGCTTGCACTAATGAAAGACTCGGTGGGTTCCAGCAAACCAGGAGGTTTGAAGAATATGGAAAATTCATCAGAGAAGGAGGGAGAAAAACATGGTGTACAAGCCATAATGAGAAAACCTTGTACCAAACTCATTAATAAGTTGAGGTAAAATGTGAAGATCAGGTTGAACCCTACTTTAAATGATTTGGTTATCAATGTAGATGAAAATGAATCAAAGGATGAATATAGTGCACAGGTCAGTAGAAGCAGATATACATGGCTGACAGACAGAAGCAAAGGTAAGTTACAACAAGTGGGATCGAGATTTTGAGAGGTAAGTAACATGATCTAGTGTTCTTAGCACCTCAAAGGGAAGTGTTATCCTTGATTGGAGCCAATGTTGTAACCTAGGTCTGCACCCCTACCCTTTCCCTCCATTACTCTATACATCCATCAAGTCTAATTTTTGTTTTGTGTTTGCTAAGCTTATTCTTCATGATTTAATCACTCAGCTTCAATGGCCCTCACCCGGTTTTACTTATTTTGCACCATCTTTTCCTTTCTTGAAAGGTGATTACATATTTTGGTTTGAGTTTGAAAATATTTTTCATCATGTTTATCATTAATTGAGTATGCACCAGGTCAACCAAGTCCTTTGTATGTGCAGGAAACATCCAAAAAGAAAGACACAACAATCCATTTCAGGTTTATATTGTGAAAACAGACATGTTAAATTTCCAATGGTGGAGATCCAACAATCAATTCATATCAACGACTATAATGCATTCGGAGTTTCAAAATCACACAAGGTTTAACAACAAGGAAATAGGAACATCACTCCGCAAATTTGGCGTTCGGGCATCCGAACTTTTCATTGTTTCAATCTTCCGAAGTACCCAAGTGTCGAAGTGTCAAAGACTCTGAACACCGAAGTTCTTGAAATGTTTCCACGTCACTCTGGGAGAACGTCATTCCAAGAGATTACAATCCAGAACAAGCACGAACCTCTGAAGTGCAGGAGCCCTGAAGTGTCAGAGTGGACCCTCACTGCCACATCACTTCTTGAGTTCGTTCATCCCGGAGGTTTTGGTCCAGAGAAAACACAATTCTTCGAAGCTAGGAACACCGAAGAGTCGAAGACATGTGGCATTCATATTTTGAAGACACATGGAATTCATCTATTGAGACACATGGAATTCATCTATTGCCGACACATGGCACTCATTTCAGGCCCTGGGGGTACGTCATCTGCTCATTTTCGGGTGACACGCATTACTTTCTTTTGGGTGGACATTTCAATGATAGCGATGTCATGTGGACACATCAGATCCATGAGATCTCCACTCTAGGATATTTCATTTCAAATCAAACACAGTTCTCTGAAGCCCGGAAGTGATGAAATGTTGAAGTATCGGAGCCACGAACATCTAAGAACTGAAAGGTCGACACGTCGTCTTCGGGAGATTATCAACCTGGGGGATTTCAATGCATAGTAAACTCAGTTTCCTGAAGCATCAAATCCCCGAAGTACCATGTCACTCCATGAGTCTTAGCCTCCAACAGGTATCCAGACTTTGCATTCAAAAACTCTCGAACCCCAAAGAGTCGATGATGCATGGCACTCATATGTTATGACACATGGCACCTGTTTTAAGCACTTTTGGGTACGTCATATGTACTATTTTGGGTGACACATGTCAGCCTTATTTCTGTGACACATCAACAAAATGACTTCACACTTCCACTTCAGATATGGGAGATCGCAAATCTGGGAATTTCAATTCAAAGCAAACAAAGTGTGAATCGTCGAAGTGTTGGAGCCCCGAAATGCCATGTCACTTCGCAGCATTGACACTCTGGGAGATTCTCAAACTCTCCATTCAAAATCTCTTGAACCCCAAAGAGTCGGAGTTTCGAAGTGCCGAAACACCGAAAGGATTAAAGTCTTAATCTTGGGTTAATTAGCAAAGATGGTTTTTAATGACTTCGAAAGTTTGGGCCTTTGAGAGATATGAATACTCTACACCCCAAATCTCCCTACACCAAATTTTTGAAGTGACTTATCTTCGTTAATTGCATATTTTGAGGTTGAAAACAGAACCAAACAAGGGAATATCGAGCCAATCAAAGGCATCATATGGTTCATCTGACAACATCTCAATGATAGCCAACATGTACAGAATAGAAGCTCTAGAATCTGGACCCTGCAAATCCACAACTAGGAACTCGAGAAGCTATAATCTGGACTACAGATGGAATATCAGAGACTCTAGAAAAATCTGAAATGACTTTCTTATTTCCCCCAGGGGATAAGTTGAAGAAAAAATGCTAACAACACATCTAGTTATCTCTCAATGGCCTCCAACAGTGCCCATGCATGTCAGTGCTTAATACAGAACTCGGTTCTGTCACTCCTAGTCATTTTCTGTCAACTCTCGGTTAACTCCACCATGTGCAACAATCTAGTTTCATTGCTAGTAGCAGTTTTTAGTTGTTAAATTGTAAAACTCTTTTACATTCAATTAATAAGTGGTATTTTATGTGTGATAAGAACCACTCCTTTTAATTAAGTCAAGCTCGAAGTATATGTTAATATACTCCAACAGTTTTTTAGCTAAGTTAATAAGTTGTCTTACAACTGGTAATGTAGAGTTAAGCCTCAGTCCCATATGGACAAGTGTTGGAGTTACTTCACACACACCTAGGATTTATTTCTCCTAAGGTTTTTCCTTGTTTATTAGTCATAATTAGTCATTATCCAGTCTCCTATATTTTATGGGAGAATATTCCACCTGGAGAATATTCTCTTTCAGTTGACACTTCAGTTTGACTAGTTGAGTTGAGTTTAGATGTTGCATTGGTTTTGTCAGCATGCAACATTGGGATCATCACCATGCTAATGTGCACTTGACTTGGGATCATCACTAGATTGGTGCATTACCCTTGATTCCTTGATCTACTCCTCACTACTCTATGTTCAGTCAGTTAATTGAAGACTAGTTGACTAGTTAACTCAATTAGGTGGCAGTTCACTCCCATAATTGCCTAAGAGACTAGACTAGGTGGAAGTTTACTCTCGTAACTGATGGTGTGTGTCCATATCACTCTATACCACCACTATGTCTCATCAGTTACTCATGTATCCTATATCTATTGTAAATTATTCACTCTTTGAGTGTGGCAAACAGTTAATGAGAATTCTGTCGTTTTTTCTCTCCTTCTTCTTTCTCTGATTCTCTCTGAAAATGTGTGTATTATTGTTTAGCTAGATATATTCTGTGCAGATTCAGAACATTTACATGTTATTAGAGCCGACAGACTGCTAAACAAAAGCTACACCAAATTATTTTTGCAGGTACTAAAGATTGAAGAACGCAGAAAATATAGAATTTATGTTTTACTCACCGATAATACTTCTCACGCCTCATAACTATTTGGAGTGGAAGAAAAAGATTATAATTTTTCTTAGAAGTAGAGGCTTATACCAAATAACCATGGCAATGGAAGTAGAGCCTGATTCTGTCGATGAGAAAAATGACTTTCTCAATAGACAAGATATGGCCATAGGATTTATCTGCTTGTCTATTTCTCCATAAATTCTCCACCAAGTATGTGATGTCACACAATAATTCACTCCAAATGAATTATGCACCAGACTAGAGGTTCTATTTTGGAATAAATAATTTTATGAAGATTGCATGCAGGTGATTGGAAAGATAGAGCCAGAAGAGAATCCATCAGAAGATCAAGCCTCTTATTACGAAGAGTCTTCTACAAAAGTATTTGCAAAAATTTGTATTCCATTAATTGAAGATGATGTCTACTCCATTTTATATTTTTTTATGAAATTCATGTGGAAGATATATGGCATGCATCTCATGAGTCACATGCAAACACATTTCCATGCGCAAGGCATGCATCCCAGGAGACAAAAAGGGAGTCGCGCACATCAGACTCAATTATGATATTTTATGATCACAATTTGCAGAAACAAATTGGATATTTGAATTCCTCTAGGGAAAATATCCAATTTAAAAAAAAATCGTCCGAAACGGAGTCTGGGAAGTGAAGTTATGATCATTTTAAAATCAACAAAATTTCAGCGTTTTTCCGGAAACGACCGCACGGTTTTCAAAATTTCATCCAAAATTTATTTGGATCTTATTCATTACAAGAAGAGAAAGTGGATATGTGTGGAAATCTCAAGGATGCATCTATTTCATCAAATCCATGCAAACATCTACATCTTCAACAAAATCTTCAACGAGCACGAACTTGCACAGTTGCAAGGTGTTCTTGGAGTGAAGGACAAGGTTGCTTAGCAACTGTTTTTTGTTCTTTCTCATTTTTTT
>JZKD02S0339641.1:138060-151601 GCA_000966675.3 Picea glauca | reverse complement strand
CTGTTGCAAAATAACATAAAAAAAAATTATGTAATTTTCTGAAAAATATACAGATTACAGAACGTAAATGTGCAAATCAAAAAGAAAAAGTAACCAAGTCACCAATACACACAAATGAGACAGAATAGAAATCTTCTTTATTTCATTCCAAGAAATCAAAAGTATCTTCCTCTTTACAAAATCCCTGTGAGGGCATGGACCAAAGTCTAATTTAGAGATCCCTGATGAAAATCATACAAAAGGACTCTGACAAGAAGTAAAAAATAAACATTATAATATGGATCATCTTGCCACAAACTGCTGCCAATTTGACTCTACACAATATCCTTTATCAGCTATGTTAATTCATAAAAAGACAACTATACACAAACTATCAATGATGGATCAACAACTATAAAACAAGCATTTGAATGATTTGGTTCAATTCTGAACATTGTTGCCTACAATAGGACCTTGTTGTCAAAAAGAGAATTAGGCCTTTAATGAACTCAAGAATGAATGAAAACTGAAACTATCTCATGAAAAAAAAACTTAGTCTTGCTTTCTCCTTCTATTCTCCCCTTTGTTTCTTCTTCTCATTTAGCTTTTATGCCTTCCAAGTAAGTGAAAGTAGTTCAACTACCTTCTTTAGTTAAGTTAGTTTAACTTAACTAATTTAGTTTAGGAGAGATAATAATAATAATAATAATAGTTAAGGGTCTTTATTTAATAATAACTAGGTAGGTGGGACCCCTTGTGACTCCCTTCTTTTATTATTTTCAAATTATAAAATAAAACACAATTGGATAATCATTTAAACATGTGCCATCTTGTAACTCCCTTAAATACCTTCAAAAATTGAATATTTAAATATAAGAAATAATTCAAATCATATCCAAAAATATGTAAATATCCACATGATCTACATTATCCCAAAAAAATAGCTTGATGTCCAAACTTTCTGCAAACCACTATCTTCAACAACTCAATCTTAAAAACACATAAATTAAAATCCATACTTTCCACTCTGAGAGGAAATCCTTCTTTTATCATTGTTGTCCCCCTTTGACTTCTCGGAAATAGCCCTAGGTTGATTTGAACCTTGAGGTTGTATCTCACTAATAACATGGGAACAATCATCCTTCAGATACATACAGGAGGACACTAATTTTGAAGAGTCATTGGAAGAAGAGGAAGGGGAGGGAGAAGCTTTTCCTTTATCTTGCACATGCGGGACATCGTTTTTAAGCATTTTTCTAGCATGTGAGGATTCAACGGGTGAATGCACAGGGGAAATTTGAACGTTAGGATTTACAGATGGTGGAGGAGGTAATGACAATTTGGGACAACCAAGATGGTTAGAGACAATTGGATTCAAAATCTCTTGCCATCCATCATTTGCAGGAACTTTTGTTTCCAAGGACACATGAGGAGGCACAGGAATACCAGGGATGTTTTGAGGCTAAAAGGGAGGTTTCTCTGGTCGAGGTTGTACTATTCCTTTCCCATCCTGGGGGTCGGCATCAAAATGAATGGAGAATATGGGCCTTCTAGGCCCTCTGCTCCACTTACCTCATCCTCTTTTATTTCTACCATGGTTGCCCCTGCTAAAGAAACTCATCCTGTATGCAGCATTTCATCAGTAACTAGCCCTTAAAATACCATACATGACATTATTTTTTCATGAAACAAACTTTGGTTCAGGAATTGACTCAATACCCATGCAAATCCATCCATAAGAAATCATTTTATAACTTCCAAGTCACCACGGGATGGATAGGGTTTATGGGAGATGTAGAGGGAATGTAATGAGTGAAAAAGTGATATAATGAGAGGGGACCAATACACTAGTACTACTCAGCAATAAATAAAATAATTTAACTGTGCAATCAAATACCAAAAATATCAGTTGCCAACCATTACTGCGGCATATCCTTTGTCACTGTTATACTGAGTTTTTAATTTATTTTATAGAATAGGGCTTGTTAAAATGAAATTGGGATTATGAGTGGGATATAATGAGAAAAAATGTAGTAGCATGACATGGATGTGATACGGATATTGTTCATATAAAAATAAACCAAATCAAACAATTAAACATAGCTATGTTCATACCACCATAATTCAATCAGGATTCACTTTCAAACCACCATTTAAACTGTCACTTCTTTCAACAAATCACTTGGTGGCTTCCAAAACATGATTCATATGCCCAGGAATACCCAATTACAATAGCCTTTGCATCTATATAAATTTAATATAACAGTCATGACAACAGTATTTCCATTTATATGATAACATAAAAACCTTTTGAGCCACATTCATTCATATTCCAATGCTAAATCCTTTTCCTTTTAAAACCAAATAGAAATATGCACAGTGATTCGAGCCATCCACAACCAATATTTATTCCTTAAACTCAAATAATAATAGGCCCAGTAATAACCACCATTATCCATTATTTAAACATTGTTTATCATAATCAATTGGGCGTTTAAAACTCATAATCGAGCCCTTTGTTTCTTTCACACATAGGTGTTTCTTTAAAAATATAATCAGCATAGCACTTGATTCAAACAACGTTCAAAAATTAACACGCAATCATGAGCCCAAACTTCTCATAAATTTAACATGTACAGACTTCTTCTAAAAATTTCTGAACAAGAGACAGAGCCAAATCGTGCCTAATCGACTAAACACACATAGTACTCCTTATCCTCGACTGGATTTGAAACAATATCAAGATCATTATAAGGGTTTAAACACAATGCACAGAGAGTAATAATAGATGGCTCAATTAAAGGAATAAGCCCTCAAAGACACAAACAACTTGTGCCCTTTTAAAATTCACCATAGACATATAATCTTTAACAATATTCTTGACAGTGAGGGTTATCAAATGATAGTCAACCACCTTCAACAGAGAATGAGAGGAAACTAACTCTAAAAGCATTGTAAAGAGAATGCCCAAGCACAACTCGTGGCCAACCAAAACACATATACAAAGCTTCCATTTAAAGTTTTGGGTGATACTAAACCCGACTATGCAATGCTTCCCAACAATCAGTGATAATGAGGGAAACACCATGATACAGAATGGCTTGGGGCTCGGCCAAGATAGGGAAAGAAAAAATCCAACTCTTAACAGTTCACATTGCAACCCGAAGAATCGAAACATATCAACCATAGAGACGGAAATGAGTGGAAAAACTTAACACCAAGACTGGTTGTAAAACCCATGTGCAAAGCTCAAAACTTGCTAAACTATAATCATAAGTTCCACAGAGAACCGGACCAAAAACCCCAAGTTGATCGAACATGCCCTTATGTGATTTAATGGTGCAAACCCCTAAACCCTCAGGCTGGATTCTGCACAGGATCTTTCAACTTCGGCCCTTAGAGTCTAACTGACCTTCTTAATTCCTCTCAGGGAATTATTCACTCACCCTCTCTGAGTATAGTTCACAGGCCCTCCTGAGTTATGCCTACGTGATCATTCACCGACATGAACCCCGCGATCAAACCCCAACTGTGATTGGGAATTTTTCCCCTTCAACCTCCGAAAACCCGAAATACTAAACTCTCACTCACCTTACCACTGATTTCGGCTTTTTGCTCTCCGCGATTTCGGGAGTCACAATGTCATGCAACTCTACCTCTCGACTCCTGGGGTCCCGAAACCTGAATTCTCAAAATGATCTAACGGTCTGAATAGGTCACGATCGACAGTCCACGTTGACTCTTCCTTCAAAGGATAGGTCCATCCAATGCTTAACTCCCCTGCAACTTTCCTAGATCCTATGGTCCCCGTTGTTTTGGGAATTCTCCTCAGAGAATTCCGACCATTCAATCTCCTCCTCAAAGAACCTCTGGTTCAAATCAAACCTGTGATCCCCCTCTAGAATTTAACCTCTACCTAAATACTTGCATTTCCTGCCTTTCTCCTGAATGATTCAAAGGTATTAACCCTCCTAAGCTTCCTTTGCAACCTCGGATCTCCTAAAAGACTTCTTCACGCACTCCTTGCGGCACTTCTTCAAATATTCCTGAATATTTGGATCTCTTGACTCTGTGCAACTCTGCAATAGCAATCCTTCAATCTCTCAACCTTAGTTTATAAATTATAAGGTCTCAACCAGCCTGCGCACACCTTGCATGGCTTCTATTCTTTTCCTTACACTTCAGTCGAAACGAGAACAACGGTATCTCTCCTGAGCTTCCAGAGATGAACTTTTGAATTCTGTCAACGCACTCCTTGCGAACGCTTCACTGCACTCCTTGCAGGAAATTCTCTCACTCAAGAAGAGAAACAATTGAAACTCATTCTCTCTCTCTCAGTTTTCAAACATCCAACATGAAAACATACATTCACACATAGCATAATAACAAATGCATGACAAAGAGAAATAAAACAACCATAAGCATAGCATTCAGTATGTATACACAGAAACCATTATCTCACCATGAGTCTGAGTCAAAGATTCATATATTAACTCAAAAATTTTGTACATGGGTTCTTCTCTACAACTCTCTGCTTCTTCTCTATGCTAATGTGCTTGATCCTACCATCTCTTCCTGATACAATGATACAAATATAAGGGTGTCTATAGTCGTTTTCCCTCCAGCTCCTAAAACTGTCTAATCTAAAATTTTTAAATCTACCTACTTTCATTAACTGGCATAAATGCCTCTACATCCTATAGATAAGAGCGGATCGCTCAAGATCTGTTTACAATATGGAAGTATGCCTTCTTAACTATTTCATTAATGTATGGGCATCCAAACTTTCAAAAACATTTCAAAACATTTTTGACATGTGCCAAAATGTGATGGCGTTCATCCCAATTGTCTTCCGCCTCCATGCTTGCTTGTTGCTAACGATGCTCCTGCATCATACTCCCTCACTTGAAAATTTTCATGGACTCTTGTTCATGAGCTCTTTCATGGTATGTCCATTTTTATGAATTTATGCTTCATTCTTCCAGCTGGAATCTTCAACTGGATGTCCCTTCCATTTGATCAAGTATTCAAAATACTCTTTTCTCCTGCTCCTCTTCCTGACTCTCTTGTCAAGTATACTTTCCATCTGTGGCTTTTCAGCTACAGGAATTTGTTTAGTCCACTAAACCTCTGTCCATTCACTATCTTCTTCAGCTATATAAGGGTACAAATCCGAGATGTTGAATATCGGTGAAATTCTGATCCCATCAGGTAATTCAATCTCATATGCATTTGCCCCAAATTTCTTCAAGACCTTGCATGGTCCAATATTCTTCATTTTCAGTTTGTTATATGTTCCCCTTGGGAACCTTTCCTTTCTCATATGTGCAAGAATCAGATCGCCAACTTCAATATGAAGTTCTCACCTATGTTGATCTACTCTATGCTTGTACTCTTGATTCGAATTCTGCAATCGCTCCTTGACTTGGTTATGAAGCTCCTTCATCGCTTCTGCAAAATCCTCTGCACTAGCACTTCTAGTTTCATTCTGTTCTGAATCTTTCAATTCATAAACTACTCTTGGCTGCATTCCATAAACAATCTGAAATGGACTCCACCCTGTGCTTATGTTGTGTGAATCATTGTAGGTAAATTCCGCCTGTGGCAGAATGTGACCCCATTGACTATGGTGTTCAGTCACTAGGCTCCTTAGCAAATCTCCCAAGCTCCTATTTACAACTTTTGTCTGTCCATCCGTCTGAGGATGATAAGTGGAGCTAAAAGACATATTTGTCCCCAACTTCTTCCATAAATTCCTCCATAAATGTCCTATGAACTTGGTGTCTCGATCTGAAACTATACTTCTTGGTAAGCCGTGAAGTCTAACGACTTCTTTGAAAAACAAGTTCACAATATGGGTCTCGTCATTGGTTTTCTGACATGGTATAAAATGTGTCATCTTTGAAAATCTGTCTACCACCATAAAGATCGAATCAAATCCTCTTTGTGTCCTTGGCAGCCCCAATATAAAATCCATGCCCACTGCATCCCACGGCCTCTCTAGTATGGGTAATGGCTGGTATAACCCTATGTTCTACCTTTTTCCCTTTGTGTGCTGACAAATTCTACATTTGTCCACAAATCGTTTGACATCTGTCCTCATCCCTGGCCAAAAACATGAGCCATTTAATTTCGAGAATGTTTTGTCATGACCGAAATGTCCAACCAATCCTCCACTGTGTTTTTCTTTCAACAGATTCTCCCTCATGGAGCATTTTGGAATACGCAGTTGATTGCCTCTAAATAATAATCCATCTTGGATCATATATTCATTCCATTGACTTCTGTCTCTGAGAATTGGATTCTCAGATGCCTCATACGCCTCTTTGAAATCTGGGTCATCCCTGTACATGTCCTTGAGGTTCTATAGACCCAATGTTTTGACTCTGAATTCCTGCATCAGCAAACATTTCCTGCTCAAAGCATCAGCAACTTTGTTAGCAGTTCGAGAAATATGTTTAATTACAAAAGTAAAATTATGCATGTACTCAACCCATTTGACATGTCTTTGGTTCAATTTCTCCTGTTGAGTCACGAATTGTAAAGCATGATTATCACTGTAAAAAACAAAATCTTTAGGAACCAAATAGTGTATTCACTTCTTCAGTGCCTGTATGACTGCATAAAATTCCTTGTCATATGTTGAATACTTAATCTTTGCTTCATTCAGTTTCTCACTGAAGTATGCGATCGGTCTGTCATCTTGGCTCAAGACCGCTCCAATTGCAAATTTGTTTGCATCACACTTGACCTGAAACGTCTTGTTGAAATTTGGCAACATCAAAATTAGTTGTTCAGTAATCTTCCTTTTCAACAGATTGAAACTTTTCTCTGCTTCTTGTGTTCAATGAAAATATTTATGTCTTTTCTTCACTGTTTCCATCATCGGTGCGCTAATTCCACTGAAATTTTTGATAAATATCTTGTAGAAACTAGCCAATCCATGAAAGATTCTAACTTCAAATATACTCCTCGGTGATGGCCAATTCTTAATCACCTCTACCTTATCCGGATCCATTTTTCAGTTCATCTGTGGAGATAACAAGACCCAAATAAATGATTTTTGTCCTCATAAATGTTGATTTCTTCATATTTATCAACAACTTTTCTTGCTGCAATCTCCTCATCACTGTAGCCAAATGCTTCAAGTATTCATCTTCTGTCTTGCTGAAAATCAATATATCATCAAGATATACGATGACAAATTTTCCTATGAAATCCTTCAGGACTTCATTCATCAATCTCATGAAAGTACTAGGTGCATTTGTTAAGCCAAATGGCATAACAATCCATTCATACATCCCTTCATTTGTCTTGAATTCCGTCTTCCATTCATCACCTTCTCTCAATCAGATTTGATGATATCCGCTTTTCAAATCAATCTTTGAAAAGAATCTTGCTCCACTCAAACAATCCATCAAATCATCCATCCTTGGCAATGGAAATCTATATCTGATGGTAATCTTGTTGATTTCCCTCGAGTTTGTACACATCCTCCAGCCTCCATCTTTCTTTGGGCTGAGCACTGTTAGAACATCGCATGGACTCAAGCTCTCTCTAATCAACCCTTTGTCCATTAAATCCTGGACCTGTCTCTTGACCTCTTCATTCTCCTGCGGCGTCAATCTTTACGTTTCTTTGTTTGGTAAACTAGCTCCAGGTATAAGATCGATGTGATGACTTATACTCTTGATTGGTGGTAATGAACAAGGTAGTTCATCCACTACTATATCAGCAAACTCTTCCAGCAACTTCTGGATTTCCTCTGGTAAATCATTCACTCTTGTACTAGTTAAAACAATTCTAGGCTTCCTAACCACAATAAATTGTGTATCTTCCTTCTTCTTAACCTCCTTAAGAAGTTCCTTCCCACTCATGAGAAGTACAATGTTTCTCACCTCTGGTTTCACTTCTTTATCCTTAATTGGCAACAACATGTGAGTTCTCCCATTCTTCTCCAAAGTGTATGTGTTCTTTCTCCCATCATGAATCACATTCTTGTCATATTGTCATGGTATTCCCAGCAATAGATGACAAACATCCATGGGAATGACGTCACATAGTATTTCATCCTTATATCCTCCTATTTTAAATTCAACTAAACATTGTTTAGTGACATTTACCTGATGTCCCTTTTGTAGCCATGAAACTCTGTATGGGCTTGGATGTTCAATAGTCTCCATCTCTAACTTTTCTACCATTTCTGTAGAAACATGATTTCTTGTGCTACCATTGTCCACGATGACTTTGCATACCCTATCTTTGGTCTTGCAAGAAGTCTGAAAAAGTATGCTCCTTTGGGTTGGGTTCTCCACCTCCTTCTCTGGCGTTAAGAGAACTTTTCTCATCATTAGTGATCTTCTGCCCTCATCATATTCTGCCTCAACATTCTATCCTTGAGATTCGGCAATGTGAGTTTCACCTCCTTCTTTTTTCTTATCTGGACATTCATAATATTTGTGTCCATTTTTTCCACAGGTAAATCATTTTATTTCTCCACCTCTACCTCTTCCTCTTCCTCTAGTTCGAGGAAAAGTATTTCTATCATCATATTGTCCTCTCTGTGAGCTTCCACCTCTCTCAGTTTGAGTTTGAGGTTTCTTCCACTCTTCTTTAGGTTTCTGATTTTTGTCTTGGGCAATTGTTTTGCCTCTGGCTTGACTTCTACCTCGCCCTCTCTGACCTTCCTTTCGGCTCAGCTTCTCTTTAGCCTTTAGAGCCATCTGATAAGAATCCTCCACATTCCTAAGGGTCATCATGCTCATCTCGTCCTAAATGTCGTATCTCATACCATTCATATACCTGGAAACTTTTTCATCATCACTTTCCCGATGACCTGCTCTGATGTTTATCCTGTAGAACTCTTCAGTGTATTCTTTCACTGTCATCAATTTCTATCTCAAGTTCTGCATTCTCTGAAACAGAGTAATTTGATAATCCCTGGGTATAAATTTGGCTTTCATCTTTGTGACCATTCTATCCCAGCTTTTGATTTTATGCTTGCCTTTGCGGCGTATGTCAGCCTGCAGTTCATCCTACCATAATGTTGCATGTCCTTTAAGTCTTGTGACAGCATGTTTGACCTTATTGTCTTCCTCAACGTCCTCATAGTCAAAATATTTATCCAGAGCTCTAATCCAGTCTAGAAGCTCCTCAACATCCAGGTTTCCCTCATACATGGGAATCTCCATTTTTGCCCTGGCACCTATCCTTGCAACAGCCCTGAATAGGCGTTCTTCCGCAGCATCTTTGACTATAGCTTCCTTGGTTCCAGCTTCATTTTCACTTTCAGATTCACTGATATCCCCAGTGTCAACTGTGCACCTCTGTGTCGTTTCCATGGCATCAATCCTGGCACGTAATTCATGCATCTCTCTTTCCCTTGCCAGATCAGGTAATTGTCTGTCTCTTCTTCTTGGAATTTCCCTTTCCTCTAGTGGGTCAGGTATTTTCCTGTCTCTTCTTCTCGACGGCATGGTTGTAAAATTCCTCTTTTCCCTGCTACAGAAAGCAAAGAAATATTTCTAAGCTCTGATACCACAACTAGTGTAGACCCCTAAACCCTCAGGCTGGAGTCCGCACAAGATCTTTCAACTTCGGCCCTTAGAGTCTAACTGACCCTCTTAATTCCTCTCAAGGAATTATTCACTCACCCTCTCTGAGTATAGTTCACAGGCCCTCCTGAGTTATGCCCACGTGATCATTCACCGGCATGAACCCCGCGATCAAACCCCAACTGTCATTGGGAATTTTTCCCTTTTCTTTTTGGGATACTGGATTTCGTGAATTCACAAATCCTGTTGTTGAGTGCCTTGCCCCTTCAACCTATGAAAACCCAAAATACCAAACTCTCACTCACCTTACCACTGATTTTGTCTTTTCGCTCTCCATGATTTCGGGAGTCGCAATGTCGTGCGACTCTAATTCGTGGGTCTCAAAACTCGAATTCCTGAAATGATCTGACGGTTTGAATAGGTCATGATCGACGGTCCACATTGACTCTGCCTTCGAAGGATAGGTGTATCCAACTCTTAACTCCCCCGCAACTTTCCTGGATCCTATGGTCCCTGCTGTTTCGGGAATTCTCCTCAGAGAATTCTGACCATTCAATCTCCTCCTCAAAGAAACTCTGGTTCAAATCAAACTTGTGATTCCCCTCTGGAATTTAACCTCCACCTAACTACTTGCATTTCCTGCCTTTATCCTAAATAATTCAAAGGTCCTAACCCTCCTAAGATTCCTTCGCAACCTTGGATCTCCTAAAAGACTTCTGCATGCACTCCTTGTGGAACTTCTTCAAATATTCCTGAATATTTGGATCTCTTGACTCTATGCAACTCTGCAACAGCAATCCTTCAATCTCTCAACCTTAGTTTATAAATTCTAAGGTCTCAACCAGCCTGCGCACACCTTGCACGGCTTCTATGCTTGTCCTTACACTTCAGTCGAAATGAGAACAATGGTATCTCTCCTAAGCTTCCAGAGATGAACTTCTCAATTCTGTCAACGCACTCCTTGCGGATGCTTCACTGCACTCCTTGCAGGAACTTCTCTCACTCAGGAAGAGAAACAATTGAAACTCATTCTCTCTCTCTCAGTTTTCAAACATCCAACATGAAAACATACATTCACACATAGCATAATAACAAATGCATGAAAGAGAGAAATAAAACAACCATAAGCATAACATTCAGTATGTATACACAGAAAGCATTATCTCACCATGAGTCTGAGTCAAAGATTCATATATTAATTTAGAACTTTTGTACATGGGTTTTTCTCTACAATTCTTTGCTTCTTCTCTATGCTAATATGCTTGATCCTACTATCTCTTCCTAATACAATGATACAAAGATGAGGGTGTCTATAGTCGTTTTCCCTCCAGCTCCTAAAACTGTCTAATCTAGAATTTTTAAATCTACCTACTTTCATTAACTGGCATGAATGCCTCTACATCCTACAGATGAGAGAGGATCGCTCAAGATCTGTTTACAATATGTAAGTACACCTTCTCAACTATTTCATTAATGTCTGCGCATCCAAACTTTCAAAAACATTTCAAAACATTTTTGACATGTGCCAAAATGTGATGGCGTTCATCCCAACTGTCTTCCACCTCCATGCTTGCTTGCTGTTGACGATGCTCCTGCATCATGTAACCAATAAACCAATGAATGGATTACACACAACAAAGAATATCCATTCCTCTTCTTTAAAAATCCAACACTCTAGAATATTCATAGAAGAACCCACAGGCAGCACCAATACACAGTCCAAAAAAAATTAAGAAAAACATAGACCTCAAGCCATTCTAAGCCAAAAATTGATTCATAATGCAGAGGAACCATCATGGATGGAAAAATAAGGAACCATACCTGGGAACGCTTGTTCGAAGGAGAGAATTATATTGTATCTTCCTTCACAACCAAAAATCGCGGACCATCAACAACCACCAGAGCCAAAAAAACAAATGCAAGTATGGCTAGGGTGACGGGCCTCGAGGGTTGTTTGAGTGACATGCAGTAAATGCATGTCATTTCCTTCTCGAGCCTCATCCAATTCAACATACAATCCATCCAATCCACCATAACATTAACCATTAATTCAACCAAATATCCCATTGTTATATCCATTTGCATAGTGTGCCACCCAAAGTAATGTCAAAATATTTTAACAATAACAATGTGCCATAATACTACCCCATGTGCTTCCACATATATCTTTTAACAAGTGCATAAGTCTAGCAGCAAGGGTTTATGCGCCCTCCTTTTGTCACAATTACAAATAACCTCAGGGCTTGTACATAGTCCTTTTATTTGAAAAAGATCCCATATCATCTTTAATCAAGATCATAAATAAAAACAATTAACCCATGTTTAATTGCAATGTCAAACCAAACCGATAATGATCCTTTAATCCATAAGTCAAATTTAATATAATTTGTGAATGGACATCATGCAATAATCAACCATCATCTTATGTCACCAAAACATTTTAAACCATAATTTGAATCATCAACTGTAGAATATTGTGTTATTATCATCACAATAATAACAAGATATGAGTGCAGCATATCCACCATAGTGCCACTAGTCTACAAGGGGGTCCCACATACTAGTTTATTATTATTATTATAAATAAATAATAGAGCTTTTCAATCATTTGAGAGAAGTATTCATTGTTTCGTTTTTAAACATCAACAAACTGGCGACTCCACAGGGAAATGTTTTTCCAACAGATTAATAACTCAGATAGTCTGGTTCCATAGACCAAGTGAACATTAGATCAAGGAATGTATACCAGAATGATTATGCAAAAGGGGAAGTGATCGGTTTAAGGGAAAATATGATTTGGGATTTAGGTAATAACTTATGGAAAATGTTACATATGAGGGGGTTATTCTTGTATGCATAACATTTGATTAATCACAGTAAAAGCGTTATTTTCTTTAAGGAGGAAAACTCTAGTGTGCTCTTTTTGAATCTCGGAGTGGAGGGAAGAAAAGGAAAGAAGAAATAGGGATAAAAACCAACTATCTTATCTAACAGTATTACTGAAGCAGATAACAATTTCAATGATGTCTTCAAAGGGGGACATCATGAAAGTTGTGTAACTTGATTGTTATTGATTGGCAATACTTGCAAAATAGCATCGTTGTGGCAAAACTGATCCAAATTTTATTTCTGAAAAGAAAATAAGTCAATAAAAGAAATAAAACAACAGAAATGAAACAACAGAAAGAAATAACAACAAAGAAAAATCAAAGCAATGAAACAAAACTATAATACAGCAAAAAAATACATACAACATTTAAACTTTCAAGTTGGTTCCATATAGTTTTTTAAGTGGGAACCGTTGGTGGTATATCAAAACAATCACTCTTCCAAATCCTTTAGAATATAGGATTTTGCGCCCAGGACAAAAGCGATTTTAAAAGGACCCAGCCATAACTTTTGGAACTTTGAATTCCTTCCTCTATTAGCATGAGCTGAATCCCACAGCAAGACTTTCTCATTAACCTTAAATTTAACATATTTTTCACTTTTATGTTAGCCAAGGCAAACTTCCTTTGTTCCTCTAAATCCAAGAGTGCATTTATCCTTTGAGAGATATTGGAAGAATTTAATTCTTCAATCTGTAGCATCAGCCTTAGAGAAGAAATTTTCAACTCGGTAGGAAGAATGGATTCTTGACCATAAACAAGATGAAAGGGGGTGCAACCAGTGCTCACCTTAATGGTAGTGTGATCTTCCCAAAGGGCATAAGTCAGGAGAGTGTGCCATTGACGAGGCTTATCTTCAATGAGCCTCTTGATAATTCTAACCAGATTTTTGTTAGTAGACTCGGCTTGTCCATTTCCTTGAGGATAATAAGTGTGGGTTGTGGGGGCTGATTGTGTTCTTGATTCAGAGGGCCTTGCTTTCAACCATGTTTACACCCCATGAAAACTTTACACCCCATAAGTATGTACACTATTCCACATGAGGGAGTGCAGAGGGGGGGTACCCCCTCTACGGGGTCCGGGGGGCCTATCCCCCCGGCTGGGGGGTTCGGAGGCAAGC
>JZKD02S0339641.1:117111-134744 GCA_000966675.3 Picea glauca | reverse complement strand
GGCAGGTGATAAAGACAGCAGGAGGAGCACCACAGGGTATGTTTTTACTATAGGTGGAACAACAGTAAGTTGGATTTCGAAACTGCAAAAGGTTGTTGCACTTTCAACAACAGAGTCAGAGTATGTTGTTGCTACAGAGGCTAGTAAAGAGATGATTTTGTTACAAAGGTTTATGGAGGAATTGGGAAAGAAGCAGGAGAATAGCAGGTTGTACTTTGACAGTGAGAGTGAAATTCATATTGCAAAGAACTCATCCTTCCATTCAAATACTAAGAATATATAGTTGAGGTACCACTTCATACGATCCACCTTGGAAGATGGACATTTGAAGTTGGAAAAGATACACACTAGCCAAAATCCTACAGACATGTTAACAAAGGGAGTAACCAGAGAGAAACTGAGTTCCTGCTCAGTTTCAGTTGGTATTCAAGAATGAAGATGAAGATGAGAAATTTTTCAAGTCCAAGAAGGTTTAGATTCCATCATAGACAACAGTGGTGGAGTTATTGAGATCAGTCTCCAAGTGGGAGATTGTTGGTTGTGGAGCCTGATTATGTTCCTAATTCAGAGGTCCTTTCTTTCAGCCATGTTTATACCTCATGAAGACTTTACACCCCATAAGTATGTACACTCTTCCATGCGGGGGAGTGCAGAGGGGGGGTACCCCTTCTACAGGGTCCGGGGGGGCTATCCCCCTGGCTGGGGGGTTCGGGGGTGAAGCCCCCGAAGGAAAAATTGCCTTGTAAATGTATATTGTAATTTCATTGTAAATCTGGACCATTCATTATAAGGTCACAGATCTAACGGTAGAAATTATGTTAGGGTTTTTTTCCCTAGAAGAAAACCCTCTGTTATGAGGTAAATGTATTGTGGCTATGCATTATGGTGAGTATTGTATTCTGAGAGAGGAGACTGTTAGAGAAATAAGAGGAAGTTACAATGGGTTTTGTTGTAGGTTGTATCCCTTCATTTGCTGGATAATAATAAAGGAAGGACCTGGTAATTTCTCTGGTGGACATAGACCACACTGGGTGAACCATGTAAATATGTGTCTCTATTGTATTGTGTATCTTCTGTGTTTTGTTTCCGCATTTGTTTTAGTTTATTGCTCCGCGGTCCTGTTTTTCTAACAACAAGTTGATGAGGTAAAATGTTTAACTCCCAGTTTATCTAGAAACTAAGTCAACTTAGCAGAAATAAAAGCGGGACCATTGTCTATAATAATTTCCAAAGGAAGGCCAAATCTAGAGAAATATTAGTTTCAAGGAAATAAATTGCCTGCTCATCCTGTGAATGCTTAAGTGGGACAACTTCATTCCATCTCATAAAATAGTCTGTGGTTGTCAAGATAAAAACTGGCCATGCTGAAGATGGAGGATTAATAGGACCAATAAAGTCCAAACCCCATTTTGAAAAATGAAAGTCGGGGAGGACAGGTTGTAAAGGCATGGCAGGAAGACGTTCTTTCCCTACAAATTTTTGGCACTTATCACAAGATCTTGAAAAAATATAAGAATCACGAAAAATTGAAGGCCAATAATACCCTTTTCTGATCATTTTAAAAGCAATAGTTTTAGCAGAAAAGTGGCCACCTACATGAATAACAGAATCTAAATATCCATGGGTTTCTTGTAACAATTTTTGTGCTTCCTCATTATTTACACAATGAAGTAACATACCATTGGAAAATCTCCTAAACAATAAGTCTCATAAAATGACATATCTGGAAGATTCAAGATGGATCCTTCTCCTTTTATGAGTATCTAAATTATCTGGACACCTCTGATTTTGTAAGTAATACACCAGATCTTTGTACCAGGGATGTTCAACTACAGGAAGGATTTGACTGTCAATATAAAATAGTGCTGACAGAGAGCTATCTTGTTCATCCATTTATTCACTTGCTTCATCATGATGAGCTAAGTGAAGGGATAAGTCACATCCCTTAATATTTTTTGAATTCATGATAGTTAAATCATGCTCTTGGGTCTTGGCAAGCCAATGTGCAAGCTTCCCTAAAATATAATTTTGTGAGAGAAAAAACTTGACAGTGGGTAAAGGGACTTTTACTAGTGTGTGCTTACCTAAGATAAAGTGGTGAAATTTTTCCACATCTTTAACAAGAGCGAAAGCATGTTTTTCAATATAAGAATATTTGAATTCATCATTTGACAAGATTTGACTCATGTAAGTCATTGTTTTTTCGTTATCTTGGTCATCACATTGTATGAGGATATCAAAGATTGCTTCCTATGTGGCATTAGTATATATAATAAATTCTTTCTCAAAATCTAGCTTCACCAAAACCGGTGTGGAACCGATTGCCTTCTTAATCCTTACGAAAGCATTTTCGACGTCATCAGTCCAAGAAAAGGAGTGATCTTGCTTAAGAATATTGTGCATTGGTTTGACCATTGCAACAAAATCAGGAACAAACCTATGGACAAAGTTGATGATGCCCATAAAGACTTGAACCTCCTTTTTGGAAGTAGGAGCAGGAAGATTTAGGATAGCAGCAATCATTTTGGGATCTATGCTTATTCGTAAATTAGAGACAATATGCCCAAGGAGATTTCCCTTGATAATGTCGAAGATAGACTTAGAAGGATTTAAATAAATGTTGAATTTCCTGCATCGCGTGAGAACCTTTCTAAGATGACCAAAATGATCCGATCGATTCTTTGAATATACAGTCAATTCATCAAGATAAATCTGAATAATCTTACTGATCAGATCATCAAAGGCTATCTGCATAGCTCTTTGGAAAGTGGAACCTGCATTAGATAAGACAAAAGGCATGCGTTCATAAGTAAATGTGCCCCAACATGTAATAAAAGTGGTTTTGTATTTATCTGTCTTTTTTACCTTTATTTGATTATACCTAGAAAAACCATCAAGTAAGGACATCATCTGTGACCCTACAACTTTTTGCAAAATCATTTCCATATTAGGGAGAAGAAAATGGTATTTTATGCTCGCTCTATTCAATGCGCAAAAATAAATGCACAATCAGATCTGACCAGTGGTTTTCCGAACGGGAACCATATTGGAAACCCACTCATAATACTTAACAGAGAAAATTATCCCATCCTTCAAGAGTTTTTCCAACTCCTTCTGAATAGTTGCTTCTAGTACGGGGTTAATGGGTATTTGTTTTTTCATAATCGGTTTTATGCCCTCGTTGACAGGGATGGCATGTTGTATAATATTAGTACAAAACCATGAAGATCCTCATAAGACCAAGAAAAAACATCTTGAAATTCACAAAGTAACTCAGTGAACTTCAATTTTTCTTCATCATTACAGTGGGAACCTATCTTAACATTATTTGGACAATCAGGTGTTCCAATGTTCAAGGAAATGGTTTCACCCACTTTCCTTTTCAACTCCTCTTCTTTATGTTTTTCTTTGTTTCCTACATCACTTGATGAAAATGAACTTTCTAGAGGAGTCAAGCCCTTCAGAATTTTATTGTCTTCCATGGATATAATCTCATTGGGATTATATGGTTCATTTTGCATGAAAGAATAGATGCTTTCATCACTAGAGAAGACCTACCATGACTCTACATTGTCATGGATATGAGGATGATACAAATATTGAAAAGTGAAATCAGGCCTTTGTGGAAGAAGTTTTCAAGTAGGAGAGGCTGCAAAAATAGCTAACCTATCAGCCATTGAATTCAGTTCCCTTTTAACATTAGTGAGTCTAAATGATAGTAAGTTCGAGATAAGCGCCCAAACAGTTTGGGTGTAGCATTTCATTAACTTGTTGCTTGGAGAATGTATTTTACGAAAAAGGTTTACAACAAGTTCAAAGTCCCCAAAAACTGTAAGGTAACCACAACCTAAATTATAGGCATTTTCATTGCCTAGCAGTAATGCTTCAAATTCGGTGATGTAGTTTGTACAAGAAAATTCTAACCTATAGGAAAAGTTGTGAATTTTACCTACAAGAGAATATAAGATAATGCCACCTCCATTACCTTCATTGGAGCATGAAACATAGAAATGCATATGCCACATCCCATCCTCTAGGTCAATTTGTTTCAAGGTAGTGTTGTCCTCATCGAAAAAGATGGAGTACACCCCTAAGTACTCCTCGATATAATTTACATTAGGTTGTGGGATGATTTCTATATAAGGTGAAAGTCTTCCCTCCCTAATTAGGACTATGATGTTCTTCCCCTTCCGAGGAACAGATAAGTGTGTCCCGTCGAGTGAGAGGTATCCACCTGTCAAAGATTTTCAGTCTCTTCCTAATATGATTGAATAATTACTCATTGGCATGTCAATTACCTGAATATTAAGAGTTGTCCTTATTTCAGGATGTGTGCACAAAACCAAAGTCACATCCTTGATCTCACCTATGGTCGATTGTTTTAAACTATTATAATAGAGCATGCTCCTGGCATTTTCATTTGTACAAGACAAGCCTGGATATTCCATAATAATTTTTGGCATTACGCTTGGGCCTGAACCACCGTCAATTAGAAAACAATGGGCTATTTTGTCCATAATTTTTACAGAAATGAAAAATGGAGGATTTTTTACAGAGTTTCTAAAATTATTTACACCTACTTTATTTACAGTTGAGTCCTCTTCATTTACCTCTTCAGAGAGATTGGATACGATGGAAATTTTTCCTTCCATAAAAAAATTTCGATGCTTTTGTTGCTCAGGGACGGAAACCATGTCCAGAAGAGTTACATTGGCCTTGACATTAGTCAATTGATTGAGAATGTTGTATTTGGAAGAGGGAAGAGTGGAGGGAGTTCCTTGACTGTCATGAGTTTTAGTAACTTGTACAGTATCAGCTAGTGAAGATGAGCTTGGGAAAGAAGAAGTACGAGGGGGATCATATTTTCCTTTTGAAGCATAGGATTTATTCTTAGTATTTATGATCATGACATCCTCTGGTTCTATGAAATATAGAACGGCAATGGTAGTTTCAAGCCTTTTGCCAAATATTTTATCTCTGGCACTCTTCTTTACCTCACAAGTACTTTCCTCATGGTGTTCCTCGCAAAATTTACACCAATTGTGAGGCATGATGAATTTAGGCTGAAAGTTGTTTTCATTAGGATTCCTAAAGGGTGGTGAAGAAGAAGATGAGGCCCTAGGGGTAAGTGAAGGGAAAATTCTCTTTCACTCACACGCTATCATTCGGTTATTCATATCTTGTACAAGTTGTAAGAGGGAAGACATGTCTGTTTGTTTAATTGAGTCTTCCTTGGGAAGACCTGTTCTTTCAAGCTATTCTTCATACTCTAGAAAAGTATGTAGAGCAGAACCAAGAATGTCAATATATTTTTCTTCAAGCCTATGATGGTAGGGGGAAGGTAGAGCATTATAGTAATGCATAAAAGTGGCTTGGTTCTGAGGGCGAATAAGTTCGGGAATTTGGTTACATAACTTGGTGAAATGTAAGTTGAAAGACTTGATTGTCTCACCGTGTTTGTACGCAATATTCTTATATTCTTGTAATTGTTCGGTTGGGATTTTAGACAGCCCATAAGTATATTTGAACCAGTAAACTAACTCCTCCCAAGTGGAAAGAATCTTGGGAGGAAGATCAAATAAATTTGTCGCTACTTTCCCTTCAATGGAATTAACAAATAAGTTCATACAAGTATCGTTGTCATTAGCTCCTATATTGTGACAGGCATTAGAAAATGCCACCAAGTGTTCATTCGTAGTGACCGTGTTATTTCCTGAAAACCTAGGGAGATGTTGTTTGAATTTTGGAAGTGGATGAGTAGCAGGTGTTAGGTTCATAGGAGAGGATACATGCCATGGAGTAGTAGTATCATATTCTTCAAATTGAAAGAGTCTGTACTTCTTTATAACCTTAGTGGGGTTAGTAGTATATTGGATAGGGACTTGATGGCTATACAAGCTACCAATCACTGACAAGGCTGAAGGTTGAGATGAAGAAGCACCTCCAGTGCCACCAGAGCCACCCACAGATGTCATCTTGTGAATGATGGGTAAGGGAGAGAAAGATGAACTAGATGAATCAGACAAAGTTCTCCTTAGAGTACCTTGTTGGGTTGACAAAACAATGTTTATTCTTCTTATTTCAACAATAGGGGTGATTTCAGGAGATAAACCTCTTCTTCTCCTAGATATGTGAGGGTTTAAGGACATGAAAAGAAGATCAAAACTTTAGGAAAAAGAAAGCTACGATTGACTCCTAGGCTGCCTTTGCCTGGCTTCCCAGATTTCTCGGACACTTATGTCTTATTCAATTATCGCCCACGAGAGTTCAAGCTCATCTCGGGTGTTAGTGGTTTCTAAGATGGTATTGAATAGGGTTAAAGAAATGTTGGTTTTGTCTTTCAGACCGGGCTTAATATTGGGCTACCTTGTAGCAGGTACTGTCATGAAGGAAAGAAAACGGTCAAAGAATCGAAAGTAGAAATATAAAATTTTCAATGAAAAGCATGCATACAATCAACCAAAGAGATATGGAAGATCTCCCCAGTATGGTCACCAAAATAAATGTTGAGGCAAAGATATAGATTATCTTACTCAAGCATTTTTTAATCTTTCCTGGCTAAGACAAGATAGTCGAGAATATCACACCATGTTTTATAGCCTCAAAAATATTTCCCAATCCACAAGTATTAACTACAAGGGTTTAGGATGATATTTTAATGAAAAACTGTTGCAAAATAACATAAAAAAAAATTATGTAATTTTCTTAAAAATATACAGATTACAGAAAGTAAATGTGAAGATCAAAAAGAAAAAGTAACCAAGTCACCAATACACACAAATGAGACAGAATATCAATTTTCTTTATTTCATTCCAAGAAATCAAAAGTATATTCATCTTTACAAAATCCCTATGAGGGCATGGACCAAAGTCTAATTTAGACATCCTTGATGAAAACCATACAAAAGAACTCTGACAATAAGTAAAAACTGAACTTTATAATCTAGATCAGCTTTCCAAAGACTGCTGCCAATTTGACTCTACACAATATCCTTTCTCAGCTATGAAACTTAATGCATAAATAGACAAGTATACACAGACTATCAAGGATGGATCAACACCTCTAAAACAAGAATCTAAATTATTTGGTTCAGTTTTGAACCTTGTTGTCTACAATAGGACCCTGTTGTCAAAAAGAGAATCAAGCCTTTAATGAACTTAAGAACGAAATAAAACTGAAACTATCTCATGAAAACAAAAGAGAAAACCTTAGTCTTGCTTTCTCCTTCTATTCTCCCCTTTGTTTTTTCTTCTCATTTATCTTTTATGCCTTCCAAATAAGTTAAATTAGTTCAACTACCTTCTTTAGTTAAGTTAGTTTAACTTAAATAATTTAGTTTAGGAGAGAAATAATAATAATAATAGTTATGGGTCTTTATTTAATAATAACTAGGTAGGTGGGACCCCTTGTGACTCCCTTCTTTTATTCTTTTCAAATTATAAAATAAAACACAATTGGATAATAATTTAAACATGTTCCACCTTGTAACTCCCTTAAATACCTTCAAAATTTGAATATTTAAATATAAGAAATAATTCAAATCATATCCAAAAATATGTAAATATCCACATGATCCACATTATCCCAAAAAAATAGCTTGTTTTCCAAATATTTTGCAGACCACTGTCTTCAACAACTCAATCATAAAAACACATAAATTAAAATCCATACTTTCCACTTTGAGAGGAAATCCTTCTTTTGTCACTGTTGTCCCCCTTTGACTTCCTGGAAGTAGCCCTAGGTTGATTTGAACCTTGAGGTTGTATCTCACTAATAACATGGGAACAATCATCCTTCAAATACATACGGGAGGACATTGATTTTGAAGAGTCATTGGAAGGAGGGGAAGGGGAGGCAACAACTTTTCCTTTACCTTGCACATGGGGGACATCCATTTTAATCCTTTTTCTAGCATGGGAGGATTGAACGAGTGAATGCACAGGGAAAATATGAACGTTAGGATTTATAGGTGGTGGAGGAGGTAATGACAATTTCGGCCAGCCACAATGGTGAGAGACATCTAGATTGACAATATCTTGTCATTCGTCATTTGTAGGAACTTCTGGTTGCAAGGAAATATGAGGAGGCACAGGAATACCAAGGATGTTTTGAGGTTGAAAGGGGGGTCTCTTTGGTTGAGGTTGTACTATTCCTTTCCCATCCTAGGGGTCGAAATCAAAATGAATGGATAATCTAGGCCTTCTAGGCCCTCTGTTCCAGTTACCTCTTCCTCTATTATGTCTTCCATGGCTTCCCCTTCTAAAGAAACTCATCATGTATGCAAAAATTCATCAATAAATAGCCCTTAACAGAACATACATGACATTCTGCTTGCATGAAAAAAAATTTGGCTCAGGAATTGACTCAAGATCCATGCAAATCCATCCATAAGAAATCATTTTATAATTTCCAAGTGAGCAGGGGATGGATAGGGTTTATGGGACATCTGGAGGGAGTTTAATGAGAGAAAAAGTGATATAATGAGAGGGGACCAATACACGAGTACTGCTCAGCAATAAATAAAATAATTTAATTGTGCAATCAAATACCAAAAATATAAGTTGCCAACCATTACTGTGTCATATCCTTTGTCATTGTTATATAGAGTTTTTAATTTATTTTATAGAATAAGTCTTGTTAAAATGAAATTGGGATTATGAGGGGGATATTATGAGCGAAAAAAGTGGTAGCATGACAGGGATGTGATATGGATATTTTTCATATAAAAATAAACCAAATCAAACAATTAAACATAACTTCGTTCAGACCACCATAATTCAATCAGCATTCACTTTCAAACCACCATTTAAACTGTCACTTATTTCTACATATTGCTTTATGGCTTCCAAAACATGATTCATATGCCCAGGAATACTCAATTACAATAGCCTTTGCATCTATATAAATTTAATATAACAATCATGAAAACAGTATTACCATTTATATGATAACATAACAACCTTTTGACCCACAGTCATTCATATTCCAATGCTAAATCCTTTTCCTTTTAAAACCAAATAGAAATATGCATAGTGATTCCAGCCATCTACAACCAATATTTATTCTTTAAACTCAAATAAGAATAGGCCCAATAATAACCACCATTATCCATTATTTAAACATTATTTATCATAATCAATTGGGCGTTTAAAACTCATAATCAGACCCTTTGTTTCTTCCACACATGGGTGTCTCTTTAAAAATATAATCAACATAGGGATTGATTCAAACAACGTTCAAAAATTAACATGCAACCCTGAGCCCAAACTTCTCATAAATTTAACATGTACAGACTTCTTTTAAAAATTTCCCAACAAGAGACAGAGCCAAATCGTGCCCAATCGACCAAACACACACATAGTTCTCCTTATCCTTGACTGGATTTGAAATGATATCAAGATGATTATAAGGGTTTAAACACAACGCACAGAGAGTAATAATAAATGGCTCAATTAAAGGAATAAGTCCTTGAATACACATGCAGCTCGTGCCCTTTTCAAATTCACCGAAGACATAAAATCTTTAATAATATTCTTGACAGTGAGGGTTATCAAATGACAATCAACCACCTTCAAAAGAGAACGAGAGGAAACAAACTCTAAAATAACTATAAAGAGAATGCCCAAGCACAACCTTTGGCCAACCATAACACATATGCAAAGCTTCCATTTAAAGTTTTGGGTGATACTAAACCCGACTATGTAATGTTTCCCAGCAATCAATGATACTGAGGGAAATGCCATGATACATAATAGCTCAGGGCTCGGCCAAGACATGGAAAGAAACAATCCAACTCTTAACAGTTCACATTGAAACCCAAAGAATTGAAACATATCAACCACAGAGACGAAAAGAAGTGGAAAAACTTAACACCAAGACTGGTTTTAAAACCCATGTGCAAATCTCAGAACTTGCTAAACTATAATCATAAGTTCCACAAATAACCATACCAAAAACCCCAAGTTGAACGAACATGCCCTTCTGTGATTTAACCAATAAACCAATGCACATATTACACACAACAAATAATATCCATTCCTCTTCTTTAAAAAGCCAACAATCTAGAATATTCACAGAAGAACCCACAGACAGCACCAATACACAGTCTAAGAAAACTTAATAAAAACACATACCTCAAGCCATTCAAAGCCAAAAATCGATTCATAACATAGAGGAACCATCATGGATGGAAAATAAGGAACCATACCTGTAAAATCTTGCTCTAAGGAGAGAAATAGACTGTATCTTCCTTCACAACTGAAAATCATGGAGCATCAACATCCACCAGAGCCAAAAAAACAAATGCAAGTATGGCTAGGGTGACGATCCTCGAGGGTTTTTTTAGTGACGTGCAGTAAATGCACCTCGATTCCTTCCCCAGCCTCATTCAATTCAACATACAAGCTAGACAATCCACCATAACATTAACCATTAATTCAACCAAATATCTCATTGCTATATCCATTTACATAGTGTGCCACCCAAAGTAATGTCAAAATCTTTTAACAATAACAATGTTCCATAATATTACTCCTTGTGCTTCCACATATATCTTTTAACAAGTGCATAAGTTTGGCAGCAAGGGTTTATGCGCCCTCCTTTTGTCACAATCACACATAACATTAGGGCTTGTACATAGTCCTTTTATTTGAAAAATATCCCATATCATCCTTAATCAAGATCATAAATAAAACAATTAACCCATGTTTAATTGCAATGTCAAACCAAACCAATAATGATCCTTTAATCCATAAGGAAGCTTTAATATAATTTTCAAATGGACATCATGCAATAATCAACCATCATCTTATGTCACCAAAACATTTTAAACCATAATATGAATCATCAACTGTAGAAGACTACTTTATTATCATCACAATAACAACAAGATATGAGTGCAACATATCCACCATGGCGCCACTAGTCTACAAGGGGGTCCCACCTACTAGTTTTTTATTATTATTATTATTATAAATAAATAATAGAGCTTGGCAATCAATTGCAAGCATTATTCATCGTTGCGTTTTTAAACGTCAACAATATGGAAGACAACTTTCAAATATAAAGAAGGTCTCTTTGAACAGCTGGTCATGCCCTTCGGCTTAAAAAATGCACCAGCAAATTTCATGAGAATGATGGATGATGTATTGACACCCTTCACCAACTCTTTTGTGGTGGTATATTTGGATGACATCCTCATCTTCAGCATAACTTGGGAAGACCACATGCAGCATATTCAGTAAGTTTTGGGCTATCTGCGGCAGCACAAGCTATATGTCAACTTGTAAAAATGATCCTTTGGCATGAACAAGGTCCAATACTTGGGCTACATTGTTAATGAGCATGGGGTACATGTGGATCCAGCTAAGATCCAATTCATTCATGACTGGCCAGCCTCGACCACATTAACCAAGCTTCGGAGGTTCTTGGGACTTGCCAACTTCTACCAAAGGTTCATGTTGGGATTCTCCCATATTACATGGACCCTCAGCCAAGTAACCAAGGGTAGTGGCAAGGTAAATTTTGCATGGGGGCAGGCACACCAACAAGCATTTGATGATATAAAGAATTGCTTATGCTCAGCTCCAATATTCTCCTTACCTGATCTACAACAATCGTTCGAGATTGAGACTGATGCCTATGACTATGCTATAGGCACAGTTATCACTCAGCATGGTCATCCAGTAGCATACGATAGTGAGACACTCTCAGATATTGTTTGTAAATACCCCACCTATAACAAATAAATCTATTCCATTGTGCAATCATGTCGTCAATGGAAACATTACATTCTAGGAAAGGAGACAATCATCCACACTGATCACAAGCCTATGCAGTTCATACAGACACATGGAAAGTTGTAGAATGACCACCATCAAAATTGGTCCACATACCTACAACAGTTCCATCTCAACATCAAGTATAAAACAAGGAGCACAAATCATGTCGTTGACTGCCTCTGTCTCCCTCTTGTTGCTGCACTCACCACAATGATCCATTCTTGTGGGCATGAGGCATCTAAGTGGCCCCAAATTTATCAGTGTGACCTTGACTTCACCACCACCTATCAACTCTTGGGTACAGGAGTTAATGTCGCCAATTTTCACATCCAGGGTGGAATTTTATGCCATCTGGTCCACCTCTGTGTTCCCACAAGAAACCATGAAAAGATTATTTGGGAGGCTTACTACAGTCTAATGGAAGGATATTTTGGCATGGAGAAAATTATGGTCATTCTATAGAAGAAAAATTATTGGCAAAAACTTCGACAAGACATCAGTCGGTATATCAGATCTTGCATTGTTTGTGCCATTTCCAAGCCAACCATCAAGAAACAAGGCTTATACATCCATCTTCCTACTCCTGAGAGGCCTTGGGAATCCATCTCGATGGATTACATGTCTAGCCTTCCGTCCACCAAGCATGAAAATGATTGTGTATTTGTGGTGATTGATCGATTTTCAAAGATGACCATTATCACAGCTTGCAAGAAGAACATCACAGCAGCAGATACTACCAAGATCTTCTTCGAACGGGTGTGGGTCCATTTTGGGATACCACAAACCATCACCTCATAATGGGACAGTAGGTTCCTCATCACATTTTGGTAAATTATTTGGTCACTATTGAACACCAAGCTCACTAAATCCACTGCTTTCCACCCCCAAATCAATGGCCAGACAGAGGTCGTCAATCGTATTATTGTGCACATATTGTGCATGTACAACTCTAAGCATACACGTACATGGGATGAGAGTCTTCCCTATGTTCAACATAGCTACAACAAGTCTCTCCATAGCTCCATCGACCATAGCCCATTTCAGGTGGGGCTACGATTTTGTAACATACCCACTACAGCCTAATAGATTTTTCGCCTTTTTCTCCTTTTTCTGGAGGGACAGAATCCCCGAGTTCCTACGAGGTCCTAGCATAGGATAGCTATTCCTATCAGAACCTTCACTAAACCAATCCACTAGTTCTTTCATTGAAAACCCGTCATGTACAACTCAAGCACCAAGCACAGGCTTCACCTCCATGTGATCATCGGTTATGACCCTGGGCCAAGCCAAGAGGCACCTTTCATAATTCATGACTCAATGATGCCCGAGAGTCAAGTCCTTTGACTCTTCAAACCCCAAAACCTGAAATCATACCTTCTTTGAGATCAATGGCTGTGAATCTCCCCCTGATCCGACCGTCCTAGCCGTATCGGGATTTCGGTAACTGGGAGTTTGAAATGCAAGAGAGTCGAGTATTTCGACTCTTCGAACCCTGAACCCCAAAATCTGATACGCGAGTTCTTGTGTGAGATCCGATGGTCCTTGATGATATGGATCCAATGGTCCAGATTTCTTCGAAGTTTGGTGAACCAGGAGTTCACGATGCAACGACTCCAGAACTCCTGTCACTCAAATCCCCAAATTTCGATATGGGAATTCGTGTAGGAGATCAATGAACCTCGTTGATCTGGATCTGACGATCACTATCCCTCTCGAGCTTAAGGGCGTTGAAGGAAACTCAGCCTTAACCCCCTTTTTTTCCTACAAGATCCAATGGATTACAGGGTTTCGGAGCTTTCCCTGAACTCTGACCGCTCACCACGCGTCTCCTCTGATGGACGGTCCAGACCCTCCCAGAGTTTCGTGAACCGGGATTTCACGACTTGCGAAGACGAGTGGTATTTCCCTTTGGTTTCCCGGGTGCCGAAATGTTGAAATGCCGAAATGATGAAACCTATTCACACTAAGCTAATTCGGAGTTTTGCATACCGGGACTTTGAGACTTGCGACGGTGAAGGTTCTTTCCCTTTGGTTTCTCGGGTGCCGAAACACCGAAATGCCAAAATTCCGAAACCTATTCACACTAAGCTAATTCAAAGTTTCGCATACTGGGACTTCATGACTTGCGGCGATGAAGGGTCTTTCCCTTTGGTTTCCTGGGAGATGAAACGCCGAAATGCTAAAACCTATTCACACTAAGCTAATTCAAAGTTTCGCATACCAGGACTTCGCGACTTGCGACAACGAAGGGTCTTGCCCTTTGGTTTCCTAGGTGTCGAAACGTTGAAATGCATAAACCTATTCACACTAAGCTAATTTGGATTTTCTCATACCGGGACTTCGCGACTTGTGACAACGAAGGGTCTTGCCCTTTGGTTTCCTAGGTGCTGAAATGTCGAAATGTCGATGAACAGGTCCGAATACTCCGGGACTTTCAGGACGTTTCCAAGTCCTCCCTCCTGCCTATGAAAAGGTTAAGTTCGGCGGGCAATAGAGCTCCGATAGATCTTTCAGAGGGTTCTTGGGTAAATTATCCCTAGGCTTGGTGACTCGAGTAAAAGTCTTCCTAATTCGCCGAGCTATAAATTCGATGGTAAGGGTAAAGTAAACTCGTGGGTTTACTATCATGGTATTCCTTTCGAGGGACTCACTCCAACTCTGGAGTGCAAGGAAAATTCCCAAGAGAAGTGCCTTCAGGAAATTAAACCAGGGCATAGCATGAGCCAAGTAGATAGGACAATTCTCAAGGGAACGGACTCATATTTTGAACCTACTCATTCTATAAATAGATCGATTATGGTCATATAAGTATAAGCATGTATCCCTTGTCTCCAAATCAAAACACAGGAAAACACGTCCATACAGAAACCATTTATGAGCGTATAAACATGAGCATGCATTCAATTCAAAAATACAATACATAACACTTATCAAAAAACACCAGGTGTGACGCGACTGCTGAGAGGGGTTCTCATTTCCACCCAACCATAGGCTCAGTGACTCCAAATAGATTTACCACTAGCCACCCCCGTGCTAGACAATGATGCTTGAGGTTCAATTTTCTACTTCCATCTCAACGGAAGTCAAGGACGAAGGTTACTCTCCTTCTCCTCTGTTCAGAACTCTCTGTGTTTCTAGAGTTTCTCCAATTATTCCCCGCGATCCCTATTGCGCACGTTCTCTCTTCCCCTTTTACCACACTTCCTCTCTTGCCTTTTTCTCTACAAGATTGTGTGTGGCGCAAATTTCCCCGTCTGCGGTCAGGTCTGGGAGCTATTACGGATGGGCGGTTCACCCCCATCCCCTCATTAACTCTTGAGGAGCCTCCCCACCTACCAATCTAATGGGAAATCCATTTCGGGGTCAGAGAGTTTCTTTGGTCTTTGAGCAAGTAAAACCAGTACGGTACTGGCTCGGTGGAAGTTAACGCAACCATTCCAGGTCCCTTCCACCACCTCCCATTAGCCATCGTGGTCTCTTTTATCACATCCTGCTCCCAGCAGCCATGCAACACATATTCATAACATAATTTACATTCATCGACCTTTTATAAAAAGGTCCGTCAAATCAAACATTCACGTCTTTGAGTTTGCCATAGTTCTTGGCCAATATAGTTATTTTTACAGACTGGGGGAAACAGGGTGTTACAATTCCCTCCCCCTTAAAGGAACATTATCCTCGATGTTCTATCTATCAATATTATGTGTATGTACAGAAGTAAACAAAATCGGATATGCCTGTTTCATGGCATCTTCCATTTCTCAGGTAGCCTCATCTGGGACAAAATGTTTCCATTGCACCTTGACTTGTGCAATGGTTCGGTTCTTGAGTGGGGTTTCCTTTTTGTCCAATATGCATTGAGGTTCTGGTAGGAATTCTCCCTCTAGTTCCACCTGGATCACAGACTAGTCAATTATGTGATTAGAATCATGTACATATTTCTTCAATAATAAAACATGGAAAACATTATGTGCTTTTACTATGGGAGGAAGTGCTATCCTATAGGCTACAGGTCCCACTCTATCTAGAACTTCAAAGGGTCCGCAATACCGAGGTGCCAACTTGGCACAAGATCCCATCCTCAGGGAACTCTTCCTGGGGCTAACTCTGAGATATACGTGGTCTCCAGTCTTGAATTCTCTTGGAGTTCTCTTTCGGTCGGCGTAACTTTTATGTCTGTTTTGAACGACTTTCAGATTTTGTTTTATCTAAATCACTTGTTGTTCCATTTCTTTCAGCATGTCGGGTCCAATAGTAATTCTATTTATGGGATTACTCCAACTGACTAGAGTGTTGCACGGTCTACCATAGAGGACTTCGAAAGGACTCGTCTTCAGGGATTCTTGGTAGCTGTTGTTGTAGGCGAATTCCACCAGTGGCAGGTAATCTTCCCACTTCTTGGGTTGATGCATTACATGCATTCTTAGCATGTCTTCCAATATTTGGTTCACTCTTTTCATCTGTCCATCGGTTTGAGGATGATAGGCTGTGCTAAACAGTAATTTGGTCTCCATACCAACCATCAAGGATTTCCAAAATTTGGAAGTAAATTTCGTGTCTCTGTCAGACACGATCTCTTTAGGCATACCATGTAGTCTGAATATCTCCTTCATGAATATGTTGGCAATATCTATTTCCTTGCAAGTCGATTTAACGGGGATAAAATGGGCGGACTTGCTCAATTTATCCACCATTATCTTGATAGCATCATTTTGTTTGGTCGATGTTGGTAATATGGTGATGAAGTCCATGGAAATGGTTTCCCACTTCCATTCCGGGATTGGTAGAGGTTGTAATAATCCTGTTGGGTGTCAGTGTTATGCTTTAACCTGTTGGCGTTCTAGGCACTTAGCTAAATAGTTAGCTATGTATTTCTTTAACCCAGGCCAATAGAATTGTTTCCTAGTGGTCGTGATCATATTTTGATATCTTGAGTGACCAGTATATGGTATTTTATGTAGTTCATCCATTATGAACCTCTTCAAGTCGTCACAATTTGGAATATACAATCTGTTTATGTAAGTTAGCAGACCTCCATCTATCATCTGGTAGCCTTCATACTTTATTCATGTGGGTTCTTGCTCCAGGTATGAGGTCACGGTCTAGAAGAATGGGTCTGTTTCTTGTGCATTCCTGACTCTTTCTTTGACATTCGTCTCGCAGGTGCTCACCACTGCCAGGTGAATTGTTTTCATACTTTTTCTAAGGGCATTGGCCACCTTATTTTCCTTTCCTTTAACATGTTTGATTTCAAAATCAAACTCACTAAGGAGGGCCATCCACCTCGCTTGTCTGACATTGAGCTTTGGTTGGTCAAACAGATATCGCAATCCACATTGGTCTATCATAAGTACAAATTTCCTTCCCAGAAGGTAATGTCTCCACATTTTTAAGGCGTGCACTATGGCGGCCAGCTCTAGATCATGGGTCACATAGTTGACTTCGTTCTCATTCAATTTTCGAGATTCATAGAAGACTACACTTCCTCCTTGCATAAGCACTCCTCTGAGCCCTTCCTTACAGGCATATGTGCACACGAGGAAGTCGTTTTCGGGATCAGCGATCTTCAGCATGGGTGCATGGGTCAGAAGGTGTTTCAGGGATTGAAATATTTCTTCACATTCTTGTGTCCACGTGAATTTAGCTCCCTTCTTCTGGAGGGCAGTGATTGGACAACCAATCTTGAAGAATCCTTTTATAAATCTCCTATAATATCCTGCTAAGCCCATAAAGGATTTGATATCCGAAACATCCTTTGGGGTAGGCCATTCCATGATAGACCTGATCTTGTCAGGATCTACTGCTACTCCCTCTTCAGATATGACATGGCCCAAGTAATGTATTTGCTTCTG
>JZKD02S0339641.1:88195-115986 GCA_000966675.3 Picea glauca | reverse complement strand
GTGGTAGCTTCTTGAACGTTGTAAATTCTTCGATTGTTCTATTGTCGGTGCGAGCAGTCCCTCAGTAGATGTTCTTCTCCACAACCCCAACATTTCAAGGGTTCTTTCTTTGGGTTATCGATCTTTCCTGGGGTAGATCCAAAAGGTTTATTTCTACTTTGGGAGGGGAAATTCTGTCGGTGTACACTTCGGGTTGAGAAGCTCATCCTTGAGTCCATTTTATAGTTTTTAAATCTTGGGGATTTAAACCCCTTTTTTCTGGAATCCCAAACTATTCTTCTGCTTCCAGCCTTTACAAGGTTCTGTCCGATGCCCAAGTTGTTCATAACAATATCTTGCCTTTAAGATGGTATCTTCTAGGGTCTTTGGCTCGTCAAACTCAATCTTGTTCTGATATTCCTTAGGTAGTCCACTGATGAATTGTTGCACCTTTGCCTTTTTTGCCTTTATATATGGTACGTACCTCAGCAATTCGAGGAATCTACTGACATATTCCTCTATGGTGCGTTGCCCCAGCTTGAGTTCATAGAATTCTTTAGTCTTTTCGTCGAAATACTTTTTCGACAGATACTTCTTCCTAAAGTATTTCTCAAACCGTTCCCAAGATAGGCCTTCTTCATGAATCCCTTTTACATTCTTAAGGTCTTCCCACCAAATGGAAGCCTTCCCATTCAGGTTGAAAGTGGCTACTTGGGCCTTCAAATTTTTCGAGAAGTCGTGGACTCTGAAATGCTTCTTTAGTCCAAGCAGCCAGGCCTCCACTTCCTCTCCCTTCTTTATTTCTTTGTCGAAAGAGGGTGGTTTGGCCTTCTTGAATTCTTCGAGATTATGATTTTTGGAATGATTTCGCTTCTTCCATTTTCTTCGGGAATAAGAACTAGTTCTACTACTACAAGATCCCTCCGAGTCGCTAGTTTCCTTTCCATAGGAATCGTCCGACGCTTGTCCCTTATCTCTAGGTTGAACCTTTCTCGAGGTGCTCCTCCCAGTGTGGCCACTTAAAGGGCCATGTTTCCGTATCCCAGGTGGGCTTCGACTTCTCTTTGTCTGTCATTGGTCTGCGTGACTGGTGTCAGGTCCATGCTGCAATTGTCTTTGTATGTCGGATAAGCTCTGCAGCAAGACTACATTAATCTCCGTTTTCTTCTCTTGCTCTTTTATCAACCTCTCGTTGTCAACCTTGCAGCTCTGTAGTTCGACAATGAGGCTTCTCACAGTCTCAGCTAGATTTGGAGGGGTTTCTACTGCTCTCCTTTCGTCAGACTCTTCATCTCTATTGTGGGAGCCATCCCCCACTTCATGGTGCATCACCATTCTATGTGTCTGTAGTTTCCTATGGTTGATCGTCCGCTTGTTGTGCAAGAAAAACACTTGTTTTTAGTCAACATTATATTCATTCACAATCAACGCATAATTCATATTTTTCAAATGCATACACACAATAGGAATTTTCATTCTTAACTTCGGCTTTTGATAAGGGGGTTAGGATAGAGACTTACTCCTTTTAAGAGTACTTCAGATGGAGTTTCTGCGCAACTCGTCCATGAGCCCAAGCAGGCCAAGTGTTGTAACCATGCTTTGATACCAATTTGTAACATACCCACTACGGCCTAATAGATTTTTCTCATTTTTCTCCTTTTTCTCGAGGGAAAGAATCCCCGAGTTCCTACGAGGTCCTAGCGTAGGCTAGCTCTTCCTGTCGGAACCTTGGAACCTTCACTAAACCAATCCACCAGTTCTTTCATTGAAAACCCGTCATGTACAACTCAAGCACCAAGCATGGAATTCACCTCCATGTGATCATCAGTTATGACCCCGGGCCAAGCCAAGAGGCGCCTTTCACAATTCGCAACTCAGCGATGCCCGAGAGTCAAGTCCTTTCACTCTTCAAACCCCAAAACCCAAAATTGTACCTTCGTTGAGATCGACAGCTGCGAATCTCCCCCTGATATGACGGTCCTAGCTGTATCGGGAATTCGGTAACCGGGAGTTCGAAATGCAAGAGAGTCGAGTATTTCGACTCTTTGAACCCCGAAACCCGAAATCTGATATGCGAGTTCTTGTGCGAGATCCGATGGTCCTCAATAATATGGATCTAACGGTCCATATTTCTTCGGAGTTTCGTGAACCAGGAGTTCACGATGCAACGACTCTAGAACTCCTGTCACTCAAATCCCCAAATTTTGATATGGGATTTCATGTAGGAGATTAACGAACCTCGTTGATCTGGATCTGACAATCACTATCCCTCCCGAACTTAAGGGCGTTGAAGGACACTCAACCTTAACCCCCTTGTTGTCCTACGAGATCCAATGGCTTATGGGGTTTTGGAGCTTTCCTCGAACTCTGACCGCTCACCAAGTGTCTCATCCGATGGACAGTCCAGATCCTCCCAGAATTTCGTGAATAGGGATTTCACAACTTGCAAAGACGAGGGGTCTTCCCCTTTGGTCTCCCGGGTGCTGAAACACTGAAATGCCAAAATACTGAAACCTAGTCATACTAAGCTAATTCGGAGTTTCACATACCAGGACTTCGCGACTTGCGATGACGAAGGGTCTTGCCCTTTGGTTTCCCGAGTGTCGAAACGCCGAAATGTCGAAATGTCGAAACCTATTCACACTAAGCTAATTCGGAGTTTCGCATATCGGGACTTCGTGACTTGCGACGATGAAGGGTCTTGCCCTTTGGTTTCCCGGGAGCCGAAATGCCGAAATGCCGAAATTCTGAAACCTATTCACACTAATCTAATTCGGAGTTTCGCATACTGGGACTTCGCGACTTGCGACGACGAAGGGTTTTTCCCTTTAATTTCCCGGGTGCCAAAATGATGAAATGTTGAAATGCCGAAACCTATTCACACTAAGCTAATTCGGAGTTTCGCATACCGAGACTTCACAACTTGTGACGACGAAGGGTCTTGCCCTTTGGTTTCCCGGGTGCCGAAACGTCGAAATGTCGAAATGTCAATGAATGGGTCCGGATACTCCGGGACTTTCAGGACGTTGCCAAGTCCTCCCTCCTGCCTATGCAAAGGTTAAGTTCGATGGGCAATAGACCTTCGACAGATCTTTCAGAGAGTTCTTGGGTAAATTATCCTTAGGCTTGGTGACCTGAGTAAAATTCTTCCTAATTCGCCGAGCTATAAATTCGGTGGTAAGGGTAAAGTAAACTCGTGGGTTTACTATCATGGTAGTCCTTTCGAGGGACTCACTCCGACTCCAGAGTGCAAGGAAACTTCCCGAGAGAAGTGCCTTCAGGAAATTAAACCAAGGCATAGCCCGAGTCAAGTAGATAGGACAATTCTCAAGGGAACGGACTCGTATTCTGAACCTACTCATTCTATAAAGAGACCAATTATGGTCATATAAGAATAATCATGTATCTCTTGTCTCCAAATCAAAACACAGGAAAACACTTCCATACCGAAACCATTTGTGAGCGTATAAACATGAGCATGCATTCAATTCAAAAATACAAGACATAACACTTATCAGAAAACACCAGGTGTGACACGACTGTTGAGAGGGGTGCTCGTTTCCACCCAACTGTAGGCTTAGTGACTCCAAATGGATTTACCACTAGCCACCCCCGAGCTAGACCATGATGCTTGAGGTTCAATTTTCTACTTCCAGCTCAACGGAAGTCAAGGATGAAGGTTACTCTCCTTCTCCTCTGTTCATAACTCTTTGTGTTTCCAGAGTTTCTCCAGTTCTTTCCCGCGATCCCTGTCGTGTGCATTCTCTCTTCCCCTTTTACCACACTTCCTCTCTTTCCTTTTTCTCTGCAATATTGCGTGTGGCATGAATTTCCCCGTCCGCGGTCAGGTCTGGGAGATGTTATGGATGGGCGATTCACCCCCATCCCCTCATTAACTCTTGAGGAGCCTCCCCACCTACCAATCTGACAGGAAATCCATTCTGGGGTCAGAGAGTTGCTTTGGTCTTTTAGCAAGTAAAACCAGTACGGTACTGGCTCGATGGAAGTTAACGCAACCATTCCAGGTCCCTTCCACTACCTCTCATTAGCCATCGTGGTCTCTTTTAGCACATCCCCCTCCCAGCAGCCATGCAACACATATTTATAACATAATTTACATTCATCGACCTTTTATAAAAAAGTCTGTCAAATCAAACATTCACGTCTTTGAGTTTGCCATAGTTCTTGGCCAATATAGTTATTTTTACAGACTGGGGGAAACAGGGTGTTACAGATTCCAACCCTTGGGTCCCATTGATGTTGCACTACATCTTGTAACCACACAGGCATAATATTCCCATGTTCAATCTGAGGAGAACAAAGCCACCAGATTCATTGAGTGGATTGAGCACATCCTCCAACAGGTCCATGAGATTTTGCAGAAATCCAATTCCAAGTACAAGCAACACCATGATCAACACTGAGTACCGCACCAGTTTTAGGTGGGAGACAAGGTCTAGTTAAATTTGCAGAAAAAGCGCCTGATAGGGACACGTCAGAAGCTCTGCCCACTTCTCTATGGGCCTTACACCATCACCAAGGTTGTGGGTAGCAATGTGTTTGAGCTCAACACTCCACCCTTCCTTGGCTTGCACCCAGTGTTCAATGTGAACCTCCTTTGGTCATATTTTCCACCATTATTGGACACCTCAGAGATCACAAAACAGTCGAAACCAACAAAGCTCAACCCTGACTACATGAAACAAGAATCCACTGATCAAATAGTCGACACATAGGTCAAGGGCACTCACCAGCAGAGGATCTAGCTTTATCGGGTTGTCAAGGTAGGGAAACTCCTACACTAAGGAAAGTGGCTCATTTGGGGCCAAATTCAGTAGAAGTTTCCTCACCTGATGGGGGCACTCAACGTAATGGAGACCATTTCTTCCTAAGGGGGGAGGATTGATCCAGGGGGATATTGGTGGCCACCCACCTATTCCAACTCACTCCTCTTGACAGTTGTTAGTTCAGCACGTTCTTTTGTAATTCTTTGTAATTGTGGGTTCTACACTTTCGGGGTTTTTTGAAGCCCTACACATCTTCCATGTGGATATTGGTGGATTCCCACCTAATCCAACTGGATTATTTTGGAAGCTTTCATGTCAATGCATCTTTATGTACTTCCAGGTCCGTTTTGAGACCCTAAACAATGTTTTTTTTGGATTTCCATAGTCAAAATGTAGACGAAGTTAGATTTTGACAACAATGTATAGTTCTCGAAAATACCTTTCCAACGGGCTATAACACGTCTAAAATGGAGGTCGTATGCAAAAGTTACGACCCTGGGAAGTTGAGGTACCAACTTACCCATCGAGGCCCACTTAACTTTTGGTGTTTCATCTCCTAGGGTTAGGTTTTTGCATGTCTAAGGTTTTGGAATTCATGAGTAATGTTAAAAAGGCCTCTGGAGACTCATTATAATCATTCTTTTCATACAGATGCACGTAGCAGCCACGTCTTTTCTTAGAGATAGCTACCACCATTCGAGCAATTCTGTAGTTTTACAGTTTCAGCCTATTTTAATTATTCAATAGAAGTTATTGTTCACTGGATATCTTTTGGTGTTCTCCATATCTTGACTAACGATTATTGTTTCATTTTTGTCACAAGTATGTTTATCCTGGTAAATTTCCCATTAACCAAAATGGCAGCAAAAAGGAGGGAGGACATTCACAGCCACAGTCAGTGGATTAAGATCAGATTAGGAATGTGTACAAGAGGAGAACAAGAAGCGAAAGCAGCAGCTGGGTTTGCCTAAAATCTTCCAAGTCTATCCATGCAGTTTTCTGCAAAGCGCCCAAAGCTATTATGTGCCTCTCCCGAGACTAAGCATGTTTTTCCCCTGCACCTTCGAGGCACTCTTCCAGGCTACATAATGTAACTCACGATTCATATGTGGCAATTCTACCAGCCTATGGTGAAAATTTTGGATTCAAAGTCCAGTCGTTCGTTTCAACGGGAAACCAACCAGAGATTTTCAAACAAGAGCACGAGAAACTTTTAGGATCACGCTATACTGAAAAGGTTCTTTTCCAAGAAGGGTATGGATCTGGTGGAACAGGATTTATGATCCTGTCAAGGGAAAGACATGTCATCAGTGTAGGAAGAAGAAACTTGGGCTACGGACACAAAGTAGCAGTGCAACTTACCTCAAGGCCAGTTCTATGGGGATTGCTTATATATGAGATATGGAGAACACATTCTGGAGGTTTCAAAAATCCTGAAAGGGTTTGTCGTGTTTGTCAGTAAATGCAACTGCAGCTTTTGTAGAAAATAAAGGATGGGATTCTACTGGTACTCTTCATAGATATTAAAAAATTCAAGGATACAGGTCAGTTTCACACTATATAATCCTTTCTCAGAAGTCCTCGACAAAGGAAGAGAGTGCAGGAGCTATTTCTGATAATTGCAATTTAGTTGAGGATAAAGACGATGCTTCACCCAGTGGTGCAAGAATATCTCTGACATTTAGCTCTGCTTATGAGACAACAACAGTATCCAAAAGTCCTGTGAACGTGACAAAGGAAGAAAACAATTCATTACCCAAATTAGCAAGCACAAAGATTTAATTGGGATCAGTCGTCAAATGAAGTCGTGTCCCGAAATTTCTGATACTAACAAATCTCATGGAGATATGCTTATGCCATAAAAAAATCATTGGAATCTTCAGAATGTAGTGAGAAACAGTGTGATCTTGGGATGTTGGAATAATTGAAATAACTGACATGAATGATCACAGCAAGTGTAAAACTAATAGATTTCATCAAATTCGAAGGGTTACGCGAGAGGTGGTATAGAACAGTGTCTAAGGCCTAGAGTTGCCACAAGGGAAAACAATTGATTAATTTCAAGCACCAGTATGGCAAATAGTACGTATTTAAATTGTTGATCACATGCTTGTGACTTTTGCAAGGCTGGAATTCTCAATTTGTAATCTGATCCGGTGGTACTCAGAACATAACGAACATGATAGTATTAAGATCTCAAAAATAACCAGCAGATTGCTATAACCCTAAATCTTTAACAGTTATACAGGAATATGTTTACTAGGATATCTGGATGAATCTTCCGGTCCTTTTGCAGGTCTGATAAATCTGCCGCAAACATGGATCACAGAGAAAAATACTAAGAAAAATAAAAGATTGTATCTTTCTTTTACCTCAGAAAAATATTTTTATACGTGCATCCTCCTCCTTAATTTAATATGGAGACCCGCTAGCAATAACAAGATGAGATTAAATCAATATCCATAATTTTCACGTTGTCTAACACCCTCTTTTCAATTTAGACGTTCCACATCTAGGTCTCTTAGAAATGCTATCTTTTTTTTTAATTTCCAGTTGTAATGATAAATCTGCTTAACAGAAAAACCAGTCCCCTCATTCAAATATAGGCACCTTTACATTCTGATCTTTTGATTAAGAGAAATTTTTAAAAATATTTATGTACATTATATATATATATATATATATATATATATATAAGAAAAATAAACACAGGAATTCATATATCACATACATCTTGAGTATACAAAATTACATTCAAATACACAAAACAAAACTAAAAAATAAAATATTGTGACCAATAGTTTGATGATGTATGAGGATGTTCCTCAAACCGAGAATCTTGTGCAAGGTCTGTTTCTTTCGCCAACGCTAGGGGTACTTTTCTTCCTCTTAGCCCCAAAGGGACCACACAGAGAAAACTAGATCTCAACTAGCTCAAGTTTTCCCTCGCAAGGTAAGGCTTCCACCTCTTGCACAAGCTTGTAGCCCAACTAACACAAGTAACCCTAGTCAATAGAAATTGCACTACCAATTCATGCATCCAGCAATAGGGTAATTTCCTCTTCCTCGCCATTCTTTTTATAAGAAAATTCACTTCGACACTTGTCCTCTCATGCACAATTAGCTATTTTTTTATAAATAATTTAAATATTATTCACCCCCAACACATGTCACCCCTTCCTCAAGTTGCACATGTTAAATCTCTTTTTAATTTAAATAATTAAGCATTTTCCCTCACACTCCTCAATTAGTTCCTAAAATTTCTCTTAGTTGTCCCTTAGTTCCCCAATTTCTCTTTTATTGTTTCCCCTAACTAAATTATAGTTGGAGTATGATTGGGACTCTTCTCTTAGTTAGGATTTAGAGGTTGGTTATATTAAGATACTACTCTATGTTGACAACCTATTCTCTCATGAATATATTTTCTCATAATTAAAATTTTCTTTTTATTTATTTCATGCACACATTGTGCACATGTCTAGATTTTTGTTCTTATTCTTCCTTTACTAAAGTTTATTTAGTCTAATCTCCCTTAGACCCAATCCTACAATTTCTAGGATTTTATTAATCCTAACAAATAAACTTAGATTTTAATATGCTCTCTTCCAAATTTAACAAAATCATATAAAGTCATTTCTCTTTTCTATCAGCTCTAATTAATTGTTTTTATTTTCTAACAGGTCTAAGTATTCATTTTATTTTCTAAGGTCTTCTAGATTTTTATTGACTCACAATTTATTCATGCAACATGCCCTTCAAGATGCACCTTTGTGCTCCAAGGGTGCCACTCATCATTGGCTAGTTTGGAAGTTATCTGACACTTGGAGTTAATACTCCATTTATCGACCTTGGGTGAGACTAAGGGCTCACTGAGGAATAAGAAATTTTTCTTATTGCACACCCCTTAGAAATCTGTGTGAGCGACTATCTCAGTCTTCCCTCACGGCAACACAAACCTCTCGGAACAATTTATTCGTTAACCTTTAGTTCAGATCACGGCGGGAGTGCTAGTAGGATGTGACAAGGACATTGCCACACCTCTCCCTCTTCAATCCAATATCTGTGTATGACCTATTTACTCCATATGTGAGTCAGATTAGCAAGCGCCACCATGACTGCATCCACTAACAAAGACATTATTAATAATTCATATACATGAAATCCATATTGAAATCATCATCAATAATATATGAGTATAAATCAAGTACTCATAACCAAGTAAATAGTCCACTCCCTGACTCAATCCGGAGTCCAAGGAAATTTTTCAATGCCATCAGCATCATCCTCATGTCATGTTTCCTGCACACTCAGGAAACCTCATCATAATACCTGTCAATGCTATGCATCAATATAATAACATATCAATTTCCAAAACACAATCATAGCATAAGTATATAAATCAAACTGGTAATCATAATGTACCATGTTTTAAACCGGATCACTTGCTCACAAGTGTCCTCAAAGAATAAGTCAATGTATGAGATGTGATTAGTGAAACTGGGTGTTACAAGTTCTTACTGAAAATGGGCATGTGATTTGTTATGAATCCAAGAATATTAAGGAGCACGAAAAGAATTATGTCACATGTGACTTAGAACTCACTACAATAGTTCATGCAGTGAAGATGTGTAGATATTACTTTATGGGGAGAAAGTTCAAGTTAATAACAAACCACAGTGGTCTGAAATATGTATTTGAACAATATAATATAAATGTCGGGCAAACAAGATGGCTGAAATTTCTTAGTGAATATGACTTGGATATTAAACATATTAAAAGGAAGGAAGACAAGGTTGTTAATGCACTTAGCAAAAGAGTACATGCACTTCATGTTGTAGCCATCAGTATGTGCAAATATAATTTGTGAAATATAATTATTGAGTTTGTTACCTCATATGTGCACTATCTACAAATAAAAGAAGGATTACATAAATAGAATGTACAACATAAGCATGAGGGTTATAAGTTGGAACATAATGGCATCGTTATGCAATAGATTTTATGTCCCTAATTATTATGAATTAAGGAAGCTTCTATTAAAATAAATGCATAATGTTCCATATATTGAACATCTTGGTTATTAGAAGATAATTTCAATAGTAAGAATTCAATATTTTGTCCAAGAATGTAGAAGGATGTGGTTGATTATATATCCATGTGTATGGAATGTCAAAGAGTAAAGGTCAAGCATAGACATCCAACAGTTTTTCTACAACCATTACCAATTCTACAGTGGAAATGGGAATTGGTAACTATTGATTTACCACTAATTTTTCTAAGAGAGCAAGGAAACATGATTCAATAATGGTAGTGGTGGAAAAATTTACCAACGCTTTTCACTTTATTCCAATCAAGTTTCCTCATAAGGTAGCTAATATAGTATAGATTTACCTAAAAGAGATTGCCAAGTTGCATGGGATACCTAAGGAAATTATTTTAGACAAATATCTGAAGTATACCTAAATTTTTTGGAAATTATTTTTTAAGGGCTTGACTACAAATATGAACTTCAATATAACCTATCATCCATAGCTACATGGGAAAATAGAAAGAGTCAATCAATTTATTGAAGACATGTTAATAACATATGTGATGGATAAGCCATCCAAGTGGGAGGATTAGTTGCATTTAGTAGGATTTACCTACAATAATGGATATCAAGATTCACTAAGGATGATTCCATTTGAGGCATTGTATGGCAAAAATTGTAATACTCTAGTTAGTAGGGATAATCTAGCAAAAATAGTAGTATTTGGGCCAAAATTGCTCAAATAAATGCAAGAGAAATTGGTCAAGATCAAGTAGAATTTAAAGGCAAAAGAGGATAATAAAAAGAGTTGTGCAAATAAAGGTAGAATACCAAGAGAATTTAAAATTGAAGAGCATGTGTTTCTAAAAGTGAAACCAAAGAAAAGTTTGTTGAATTTAAGGAGTTGCACTACACTAGAAAAAAAATATTATGGTCCATTTGAGATCTTGGATAGGATAGGGCTTATTTCATGCATACTTGCATTGTCTTCTACCATAAAATTTCATAATGTGTTTCATATGTTATTGTTGAAAAAGTATGTACATGATCCTAATCATGTCATTGATTGGGATTTCATCCAGATGGAACAGGAAGGAGACTTACAGGTACAAATAATATGTATATTGGATAGGAAATTCATTGTGCTCCAGAACAAATCCATAAGACAGGTAAATATCCAATGGACCCACTAAAACCTTGAAGAAGCAACGTGGGAGATGAAGGAAGCTATGCACAAGGCATATCCACATTTACTTTGAAAACTTTTTATGTAAAAATTGTTATTATTATATATAATGATGATGTGCATTGAGGACAGTGCAAGAGGGGAATGTAATACCCTTTTTTTATATTTAGACCATTAATGTAAATGTGTACATGATGAATGGCTATAATCCATCAAATATAATTTGTAACTAAACATTGAATGTTAATAAACTACATCACAGACTGCAGAAGAGGAAGGACAAATAATGGGGGGCTATGACTCCGCAAGAGAGGAAAGTCAATGAGCAATTAGGAGGATCAAGGGGGATAAAAGAAAATTATATTATTTTAAATTTATCCTAATACCTTAAACTTGTTTTATTAGAGTTATTTAATCCATTTATTTTTTTTATCTTAAGTTGGGGATTAATTGCTTGAAAGAGGTATGTGGGATCTCCATAGAGATACGTGGCCACTTCATTCCATGCAATTTTACCCTATGATATTTTTGGCCATGTAGTGGGGGAGAGAGAGTTTGAAAGTTTTTGGGGGGTAGTTCAGAGTTATAATTATCAAGGGGTTTTAATTACAAGGTGGATTGGAGTGACCATTCTATTTCAACTGCCATTCTAGTTCAAATCATCGATCTATTAAAACTACCATTCGATGGGGGAATTTGAATTATCAATTGTTGAGAGAGTTCGGATTTCCATTTAGTTGGGAAATTTGGGAGAGCACAAATTACCATTATGTTGGGGAAATTTGGAATATTCCTCTCCAAGTTTAAGAGGAAATAGAATTGTTGTAGAAAATATGTTGAATTATGAAGGAAATGAAGAGTGTATATAACAATAATTGTTGTTATTGAGGAATTTAACTACAAGTTAGAATCCTTGGAATCCTAGTAGTGATATTTACTACCCAACTTGTCTTGATCCTTGGAGGGAAGTGGGATATCCTAAGGGACTACAAAGAAGAGAACGGGATCCCATTACTTGGGTTGTGTAGGATAATGGGAAAAGAGATTCAAGGATTCAAACTAATGTAGGTGGAAAATCGACTGTGAATTTGGGAGTTGGATTGTGTGAACAAAAATAGAGTTGGATTCACCCTTGGGGATTCATATCATTATCTTGGGAGTGGCCTCTATTGTAGAGAGAGTCAGTGCAGCAAGGATCCTATGGTTGGGTGGAATGTCCTTCTTTCGTAGCCAGCTGGTGGATAATTTTCAAAAATATAAGTGTCATGACTTACTAGCTATGTAGAAAGATTATGTTCAACTAATGTTGTTTAATCCATGGTTATATTAGATTATGTTTGTTCAAATTTATTTGCAAGTTAAAGTATGCATTTTAAATTTATGGTGCCACGGTGACTGAATGGTTTCATTATCTTGTATAAGCCTGCATTATAGTGTTTACATATTGTTGATGCAAAAATGTGCAACAAGAATCTTGCCTGCAAAAGATACAAATGACTTTAGTATTATATCCTATCATACATGCACGAATGGTTTCTTGGATAGCGATCTATGATGCTCCTCATCCTTATATGTTATTAAATATATTGTCACCATGTTTAAAAGAAAAAAGGAAGTAAAAAGACCTATTGCACCAGTGCTATGCTACTTATGATTATAAGATTTTTAGTCTTGTTGTTATAATAAGCTTGTGACATATTTAAAAGGATGATTAACTTTTATCATATCCATATATATCATATAAAAATAATGGTATCATGTTAAGTTTGCAATATCATACAAGTATGAATGAATTCGACTTGCAATAAAGTTCACATATCATACGGCTACCATATGTCATGTCGCTTGATTGTTAAGTTGGAATTGTTGGTTGATAAAGTGTTGACACTTTATGTCATTTGTGAATGTGGTATAGTGGTGGGATATGTTATGGTTGTGATCTAGATAGCTTTCAATGCATGGTACCAAATTTCGATTTTGAGTCTGAGTTGGCAATTGAGTGTGTTCCACCGTGTAACATTTGATTGGTTATCATGGAAAGGTTGGTGAGTTTTGGATTTTTCGAGGCGATGCGAATTAAAGGAGATTTAATGCACTCTCTGTTGGTTTTCTTTCCTGAGGTATACCACCTTTTCGCATTGTCACTTGTTTGGAAATTATTTGTTTCTCTTAACTGAGGGTTTTGAGTTTGGAATTATTTAGTTGGTTGGATAACGATCTTTGGATATTTTTTTGTGGCTATTTACTCGACTTGGATAGGTATGGACATTGTTTACTCTTCTGGCATCAATAAGCTACTATGCTCAAATAATTTTGAATATTGGCTCAAGTTTGGTTGCGTGATGTATGTGTGTTATGAGTGTGACTCAGTGTTGTGCATGGATATTTTAAAGACTATTAATGGTGAGTTGTTATATTTTTTTGGTTAAGTATGAAATAAAACAACGAATAGGTTTTGAACACTAGTGATACTTATGACCTAGGTTTTACATTGCAACTTATGTTACAGTTTGGTTTAAAAGGAAAGAGAATTTCGAGTGAAATACAATATTACCAGCATTGATTGCATTCTAGTGTTGATATGCTTGTGGTCTGGTATTGACCATCATTGGTTTATTTTCATTTGGTATGGGGTTTTTTAAACAAAATAACATGGAAACATGCAGTGTGTGCTACCAAGGTTCTCATTTTGACTGCTTTTGTACTTCGTTCAAAAGAAAATATTAAATAATTATTTGGGCTCATTATAATGGTAGCTCAGTTTGATTGAGACAATTGCTTGGGGAATATAGATGGGTTTCAAACTGGTTTCGATTTGATATACCTATTGCTGGTGTTGGTTTAAATCCACTTGCAAATAATGGGTTATGGATTATGATTTTAGAAGGATTCAAATCTAGGGTTTCCATTTGCCCTTTTATCTCGACTTATTCTTATTTTGCATTTAAATATGATTTACAGTTATTGTTTTTTTCAAGAAATAAGATGTGAAACCCTATATTTAGTTTCCTGGATTTCGTCATCAATTTTTGGGCCTACTTGTTGATATTAGGTTCTGCAAATAAATTTTATGCATAGAGCAAGGTTGGGAATGTTATAATACTACAGCCTGTGTGTAGTCCAACATTATATTATTGAGCTCGTATTGGTTGGAATATTGATTATAAATCTCATTGTTTACAAATATTTTGACAACACCCAAGTTTTGACATTGTTTAACAACCAATATATGAACAAAGATGAGAATTAGTTCGAATAATCCGATCAAATTACTCGTGTCCTCTGTCAGATCGATATTAGATTGGATTTTATCTGTTGTTATGATGAATTCTATGGATTGAGTGGGATTGGTAAAACAGAGTTTGAATGGATATATTTTAAAAAATTTATATATGGCTTTTCTTACAAGAATTTATTAAATGAGACTTTTGTTTACTTTATTTTAATTGAACTCTAAGGAATCAAAAGGAAAAAAAATTACAGGATTATTTTTTGAGGCCTAGAATTATTCACACTAGTTGATGATTGATGGATGATAAGTTGTCTACAGAAAAGAACATTGATCATTTTCATTTCCTATCCATAATTTCACTTTATGCAAATTATAAAGCCCTCATTTTTCCCAAAATCATTTTTATTCTCATGTCCTGTTTTAAAAGAAAATGTGATTGTATATAAGCCCTGAAATTTAAAAAAATTGTTAAGAGGACATTTTGAAGAGGAAAAGTGAGCATTATTAATGAAATCAATAGTTGAGTGAAGATGGTGATATGATTACAAAAGTGATCTAGATTAATTAAACTTGTTTAGAACAGAAACCATTTTTTCCCTTTCATGCATTCCACTTTTCATTAGTTAAAAATCCAATCACATCCCATATTTCATTAAAAATCCTTTCTCTAAATAATGACAGTTGTGGATCTAAGTTATCAGAATGAAGATGATTGTTGCATGCAGAGTAATAGATTGATTGCATGCATGCTAGTGTGTGAATTAATAAGAGCCAATATTTTAAATTTATCCTTAGGCAAGTAAATTGATGGTCGAGGTGGGGGAATTTATCTTGTTTCATATTCTTATCTAAGTTTTCTTTCAGACAATGATTTTCTTTAGCAAAGGATGCCATGGAAGAGGTGGGGGAAGAGGCAGAAACAATATTTGGTAGAGAGGCAGTAGGAGACCTAGATTCTCCATTCATTATGATGTTGATCCTCAAGATTTTAATTAGTTATTTCAAGTTGGGTTCTTTAACGTAGTGGGACAGGGAGTGTTTCAGCCACATCCTAGACCAGAAAGGCCTCATTTCCAACATCACCCGACTTTTTCTAATGTTTATGTTCCATCTCATGTGTCCCTCTAGCCATAGGTATGGCTGGCAAGATATTGTCCATTCCCTTGTAGTTCATCATGATGGTTGTCTCATAGTTTCATTGCCATTTCCACCTCCACCTCCACTCGACCAACGTGCCCAAAAGATTGATCATATTGCATCCCATGTTCAATCCTCTCATGTAAGAAAAAGACTCAAAACAGCCATCCATGAGCCTATGTCAAGCAAGGGTAAAAAAGTGGTCACTCATTCTAAGTCATTTGATGATTCCTCTAAGTCAGTCACCTCACATGTCCATTAAATCAACTAACCATCTCCAACTCTCAATGAAGTTCATCCTTAGACATCCAATCAGTCACTCACTAAGAAGGCTCACTCAACAAACAAAGTAGGAAAGAAACCAAGCAGTGAGAAGAGGCAGACCACTTCACACAGTAAATATGATTTTTGATATTCCATGTTTGTTTCTAGTGGTGGACAGTTTGTTTATGTTTTGATCTTTTTGGGACAACTTGATACTATTGTCTTCATTTTTGGACATCCAATCAATATTCATGGTGGAAAAAACATTATATATATATATATATATATATATATATATATTATTTTGGGAGACACAAAGGGGTTGATAAAAGAGATTGTTTATGTGTATATTTATGAGGTGACATGCTTTATTATTTAAACAAATTATGGAGAAACAAGGAGGACATAAAACTTAAAAGGATTTAAATAATTAGGATCCCACCTATTAGTTATTATTTATTAAACCCTTTATCTATTATTATTATTATTTAATATGTGCATCCCTAACTAATATTAAGTCATTTATGACTTAACTGAAGGTAGTTTTAAACTACCATAACTTCTTTTGGGAAAGATAAAATTTTATCAAAGGAAGGGACAGAAGGGACAGAACAAGAAAGAAATTTATGGTAAAAATCTACTCTTAAACTTGTGAGATTAATTACTTTCATTTATTCTAAGTTATCAAAGAGTCTTAACCTTTTTGTTGATAGCAGGGTCTTATTGAAGATAGAAGGATTCAAATATTGAGATACATTATTCAACAGCTTATTATAGAAAGGTTGATCATTTGATTTTGGTAGTTTGTGTATTATGATATGTTCATGAATTAGTTTTCATTACTGATAGGGAATATTTTGCAGAGTCGGTAGATGATACTTTTGTGGCTAAGTTGATCCAGATTTATAGTCTCAATCTTCACTTGTTGTCAGAGTCTTTTTGTATGGTGTTCATCAAATATCTCTAAATCTGATCTTGGTCCTTACCCTCGCAGGGGTTTGAAAAGAAGGTTATGATTGTAACTTGGAGTGAAATCAATAAAATTTCTTTGTTGATTTTGATCTCACATGTGTATTCTTTGATATCACTTTCATATTTGTATTTCATTTGTTCCTTAATTCTCAAACACAATACATATATATTTTACTTTCTTCTTTCGCACAATTTAATTATAAAAAAAGGACAACATTGGTTCCTTGTAATTATTACTTGAGAATCAATCGAAAATTTTGTCTAAGGCTATAAACCCCAGGTGATAATCCCAACTATCTTACCCTATCCAAGTAAGATTTAAAAATGTTGGAGTGAGGTTCCTCATACCTTTTCCTCAACACATACATTAATTAATTAATACTAGGGAAGTGAGAAAAAGTGTAATGCTAGGAATCCAAAGATATGGTATCAGAGTAACAAATTTGGATTAAAAATTGGTGGTTTCAAGAATTAACCCATATCCTCAACAGTGCATACATTACATAAAGGGTTTTCAAAGTGGATAAGGAAAATGGATATGGAATTGAAAAGGGGAGTATTTGGTGCATTTGATGGTAACAATTGATATCCAAGTCCAATTAATAATAAAGGATTAATTTAATTAAGGGTGGTACAACAAGGAAAAAATAGTTTCCATAATAAGCCTTTCACTTCCGATCATAATTTGATGGATATGATCAATGAGAAGACCCACAAAAGGTTTGGACTATGTATTGCAAATATATGAGAAGAGGTCAAGTTCAAAGTAATGCACCTCCATAGAAACATTTCTAAGTTTAAGTATGTGGGGATACAATATGAGCGATCAAATCATATCGCTCAAATTTATTTTCCTACTTAGTTGCTAAAATGGCTAAGCATAAGGTCCCAAATCCCAACAAACCTTGATTTCATTGAAATCAGTGTCGTTTTCATTTTATACTTGGACAATCTTGTTGAACAAAGAAAATATGAATTATTACATGGCTATTGATGTGTTACTAGAATAAGATACTCAAAATTGATGTTAGCGCTAATGTTAATAACACAATTGTTTTCTATGACAAGAGACTCAAGAAAACAAAAAGATTTCTAACTCTAGGTTGCAAGTCAAAAATAAAAGTAGGCACGGACAAAACAAAATAAAGAAGTCCCTTAAGTAATGCAATGCAAGGTTACAATCCAAAAACAAAATAAACAATAATGTGATGCACCTGAACCAGCCTCCCTTTGCCATTGAGATACTGACCTCAAAATTTGTTTTATTAGCCATCACAACTAGATTTACCAACCATGCACATCATTAAACAAAAACACCAAATAACCTCTATTTATGCATACTAAGGTGGAATCAATGGAATAGTAAAGAATAATCCATGGATCAAACACATACAATAAAACGCAATGCCCAATTATGCATATAGAAGTTATGCAAAAATAGCCAATTGAATTTTGGAATAATGTGACAATATTAACAGCATTAAGATATTTAAACCTGCACAAATAAAAACAACCCATTAATCAATTTTAGAAATGGATTGTAAGCATATTAATCTTTCCCAACTACTCATTTCCTTCAAATGTCTCATTATAGGGATAAATAACATAAATGACTAACAAGAAGAAGAATAAGTACTTATATTTTTTGTAATTCACCATTAATTAGGTGTATGCAAACTATTTTCCACCCCACTGTAGGCACTCTGTTGCAAAGGCCACCCCCAAGTTTCAACTATGAGACCACAAAGTTGAAATTCCTATTGGTTGGCTCTAGACTCTCTCACATAGCCTAACCAAAAATTATCAAATAGGAAAAATGACAACATAGTTTTCCCTTTCCAAAGAAAAACAATCCATCATCAACTAGCAACACTCTTGCCTCTTAGCCTACATAACACAAGGAAAAGATATCACTTATTTGCTATGCATTCCCTTAGGCAATCCCCTTTCCCTCCAATGCTCTAGTACAGGCAATGGAATCTCTTCTGCTAGGAATCAAGGATTTCCAATTGTGAGAAATATATCATGTTTCCTTTAACAATCATACATAATTTTGGTCATGGTTTTCACATATATATCGTATAAATTTTCAAAGGGAAATGCACAGGAGAAAAGGTATTGAAACATGACATAAGACGAGAATGAACTAAGAAAATAATCAATGGGAGAAGAACTTTGATGCATAAAATCATAGGTAATATACTCCATGCCAAGAAGGGACCACATGCCTTCACAATAAGTCCACATATCCTACTCTTGGATATATATTTTAGGTTGGTCAATAATTAATTTGTATAGATAAAGGTTGGTGAAATTGGGATAAAGAGTGGGTACACATAAAATATTCTTATTTTTATCTTGTCCCATGAATCCCCCTTTATTCCCCTTGCATGGACTCATAGCCCCATTTTATATTCACTTGCAGACATTTAGTGGTTTTTATATTATAATTGTAATGCACATTCTTACAAAACTAAAATACATCGCAAGGATGGTTTCCCACCTTGTGAATAGTCAATTTACATTGGCATTCTTAAATGTAAACCACATATGTCTAGACTTATAAACAATTAATCATTAACATAAACATTATTTATCTCATATAATCTATGGGTCAAAACGAGGATATTACAAAGAAGCTAGACAATATAAAAAATAAGATAAATGCAAGGTGCAACTATTGCCATATGCTAGAGCACATTGTAAGACACTCTTAAAGTGGAAGGTTGTACAATCTCATCTTGTTGTCTCTAGAAATCACCAAGATAAATCTCAATGTTATTGTGAACAAATAAACACATTCAGATAGAGATTGTTTCATTGTATATTCTCGAGTAATGCAAGACATGACAACCAAGGAAAAATTACTCAAAATTTATCGCCTTTTGCACAAAAAATGATTGTAAAGTTTTGACATAAACATTGTGATAAAGTGGATGATGTTGGAGAAATGTGATTCCCTTTTATGAAGGGAGGAATTCTACACTGCGAGTGTTGCATGTATCAAATTCAGTGATATTTTATAGCTAATTGAAAAAACAATTAATTTTGCTCAAAGGTTTAATTTCATTGGTGAAATTTCATTGTGAAGAATCAAGCAAACAATTTATTTTACATACCCCTAGATAAGGGAATTTATATGTTTTTAGTTCATAAATTGCATTATCTATTGCAAAAAATAGTTTGACGTTGTGGCATCACATATTTGGCCATATGAACATCAAATCTACAGTAGATATAGAAAAGAAAAAAATGTGGTAGATGGCATGACCCTAAACAATTATTTTAAATTTGGACTTTTAGAATCTTGTGCAATAGGAAAGAAAAGTAAAAATATCTTCTCACACGTTGGGATAGAGATATGGGGTTGTTAGATTTAGTGCATACTAATATTTGTGATCGTGTAAATATGGGATTTATTGGCAAGATCAAGTCCTTTATAACTTTCATTTATAATTTTTGTAGAAAAAAAGTATTTATTTACTGAAGGCAATGGAAGGTGCATTTAATGAGTTTTTGCAATTTAAAGCAATGATAGAAAAGAAGATCGACTAACATGTTAAAGTGCCAACATCATATAATGGAAAAGAATTTATTGGTGGATCCTTCAAGTTCTTTTGCAAACATGTATGCATATTGAGGCAATTTACAACTCCATACTCATCTCGAAAAAATGGTATCAATGAGAAGAAGAATATAATGTTGGTGGACACAACCAAATATATGGTAGTCCAAAGTGGGTTGCATGGAAAATATTGGACAATGTTTTTTTCAACACAACATATTTACAAAATAGATTGTCGACTATGGCAAAGAATGGAAAAATTATAGAAGAAGCATAGACTGGAGTAAAGCAAAGAATTGAGAATTTAAAGGTAGTGGATACATGTACATAGTAAATGAGAAAGAGAAAAAAAGATGGAAAAAAAGGACTTGGAGATAAAAAAAAATGAGTATGTTGATGAGGAAAAGGACAATGGCTATATGATGAAGATATACATTACCAAAGATGTGATATCTAATTAAATTAAACCAACTGTGATGAAATATAAATATTATTGAATCCAATAATGATTAACAATTGAGGAACCTAAAAACAATCAACAAAATAAATGTAAATGTGAAAATAATTTAGAAAAGTACCAAAATGTGACACCATAGCATCCCAACATGGTACAAGTGGGCCTAGTACCTCAACTAGAAGGATCCTTCCTAAAAGAGGCCAAAAAAAACCATTTGGATAGTTCAAGAAAACACCAATAGCATGACAAAAGAAACTGAACATATGGAAACCTCAAGTAATTGAAGAAGCCTCTTTTTCTTTTATTATATTCAACATTTTTTGGTTTTTCATTGTTGTAGAGTCTAAAAATTTACAAGAAACTTTAGATGAGAAAATTTTTAAGAAATGGAAAAACATCATGGAGGAAGAATATGTGTCTTTATTAAGAAATGAACACGTGATTGGCCTCACTTCCTAAATGAAGAATGCAAGTTGGTTGTAAATGATCTCATAAAAGTAAATCAAAGACCAATGATACTATTAATAGTTACAAGGCCAAACGAAGGGTTATTCCCAAGTTGAGGGAATAAAATATTCTAAATCATTATTCTCCGGTAGTGAAAAATGGTAATGTAAGAACATTATCAACATTTGTTGTATATGGCATTAAGGTACATTCAATTGATGTCAAAACAACATTTATCAATGGAAATTTAAATGAGAAAAATTTTATACAACAACCAAAAGGTTTTGAACATAAAGGGTTTAATCATTTGGCATGTAGATTGAAAAAGGTAGTGTATGTGCTTAAGCAAACATCAACATCATATTTCATAAAAAAAATATTCTTCCCTTTGTAATCTTTCCTTTGTTCAAGGTAGGCTATTAACAATATTTACATTAAAGGCATTGATGAATACCTCATTATTATTGCTTTCATATACATTAATAGTATGTTATTTGTTACTAATAACAAAGATCTTATAAAACATGTAAAAATAAATTTTATATCCAAGTTTGAGATGGTAGATGATGGTGAGGCCCATTATTATAGGTCTATTATGCCATATTATTGATGAATATAGGCTTATCTATATAGAGTAGAGTACAGTATAGTATTGTATATGGCCTGGTTTAGTTTCTAGAGGAGTTGGCCCTACTAATATCTATAGTTGGATTTGAGTAGTAGCATTCATGCCCACCCCTACCTCTATGTTGGATAGAGGTAGGGTGTACAATAGAGTAGTTCCAAAGACAACCCTAGAGCATCCTCCTCACAACTTGAGAACCAAATACGATGATTGTTTAAAAATATGTTTTAGAAGCACTAACATTGAATATAATTGTATACATGTAACTTTCATATAATTGATTGTACAAGATTTATGTAAAACATAGAAATAAGGTAACAATTTGTGTTAATACTTTCATACAATTGATTGTACAAGATTTTCATAAAACATATAAATAATGTAGTGTGTTGTGTTAAGCCTTTTGCTAAGCAATTTGGTGTTTTCTCGTTATTTTCGCTTATTTCTCCATTTCTTCTTTCCTCTCCTTGTCAAGTTTGTGGATGAATCGTTGAAATATTTATATTTTAGTAATAGTTTTAAAAAATAATAATAATAAATCGACATAAATAAAAACCAAAAAAAAATGTGTCTTCTACATGGTGGTTGGGAATGTGTCTACCAATTACAATTTTGTACATTACTTGCCAACAACAATAGATTGTATTAGTAATAATTATCATCATTTCCTTAACATGTCACTTCCCCAAATCTACCAAAAGGGTCACTCATTTAAGAATATATTTAGAATAGCCCATCATTTAAATACAATAAAGTTATAATCTTCCTATATTGTTGTCAAAATATAAGGCTCGTCTCCATAATAAAGTCACTTTGGCTTTAGGTTAAAAGATAAGATTTTAAGTTATTATTATATTTTAGGGTTTTGTACAAGCATCTTGTCTTTTGCATAATTATTACACCTCTTGAACTCTTTATAAAAGAGGTGAATTAGGAAATTAGTTCTAGCTTGGGTGGTTAAGAGGAGAAGCATTATCCTCCCCACGTAGGTTCAATTCCCACAAGTGACATGTTGAACTATTAATGAGTATATTGTTATAATTTCTTTGAGCATTGTTGTTGACATGGCCTTGGGCCCTAAAGAATAAACGGTTTTCCGTGGGTACCATACTCATAATGAGGGGAAGTGGCTTAGGGTTTTCCTCAGAATATGTTACCTAGGTATGTTACCTTGAAAAAAATAAAATAAAAGAGGTGAATTCCATTGTAACGATGTCTCTCCAATTATTCATAATATTATGTTTTACTCTTTTGTGTATCGGCCTTTGTTCTTTATTTTGTGGTTTAACCCTAACTATGGTTTTGTAATTCATTGCTCTAATTTTGGTCTCAATTTCCATACTTGAAAAGTAAAAATCTAGATGCAAATAATGAACAAAAAGTTGTGAGTGATAGTAAAAGGCATTGAGCATCACCAATAGATCCAAATAGATTACTAGAATGGTAGAGTAGAGATGGCAAGTAAAAGTTATTATTTCCCTTGCTCTTATTAGATTTTGAGGTTACTTTGAAAGTGTTTACACCATGTTTGGGGGTGATTCATTAGATTTTGGGTACATAGTGTATGATCAATCTCTAGATGGATCGTGATGGATTTTCACATGGGAAATGGTCCATGATGGATTTGCGTGGCAGATATGGTTTACTCAATATTTTTTTTACCTCAGTTTCTTTCTTGCATAATATTAATCCTTAGGGAGTTGGATATCTCTAGAAAACTTTGGTGACATTCTACATGATGGCCACATGGTGATGCTTACTTTCTTGGAGAATGACCTACTTAGGAGAAAGACATATGTTGCATCCTGGAGAAGGGAATTGGGCCCTAAATAACAGAAGGTATCTTGGATAATTGCATATAATCCTAGAACTGGCTCAATGATTCTTGGGTTGTGACAATGTTTATGTAGGGGGAGTGAACCCAATGGAGTACATGGATTAGTAGGATTGTTGAAGTCTTTGGAGGCATGCAGGAGGAGCATTGGACATGTCGCATGGAGCGCCCTTGCAATTGAATCATTGCTTGTGGATGGTATCACCTTGGAGCTTGACATGTGTACCCTTAGAGTGTAGCACTCCACATGTGTGAACCTACATGTTATTGTAGGTTGTTTATAAGGACATTGGACCACATATGTATTGTTGGCATCCTTTACCTCTCATATATATAAAGGATGAAGAGATTCCTTCATTAATCATCCATTCATAACTCAATCTTGTTCATTCTTGTGAAGAGATGTGATCAAAAGGAGGGAAACACTTTTCCTCTCTTTCTTGGATATACTTATGTACTTGATCTCTATAACACACCCAACCCCCTAACCATTCCTTCGGCTAGTGTAGTATCAAAATTTCCTCTTCCTCAAACTTAAATCCTATCTTCGAACGAAAATCATAGATGGAATAAGTTCATCAAGATATTTCCAACGACTGTAACCATGCTCAAAACCAAGCTTGGAATCAAAAGTTGCAACCTCCTAAAGTTTTCAGGACTTCTTCCACCATCTCCACCTCATCGCCACATGGCTCCACGTCACTTGTTCCATCTAACATGGCACCAACGTGTCAAAACATTTCACCCCCTAACATGGCACACTTGGCCAATGGATGAAGAAGACGTAGCAATATCATTGATAGGATTTAAGAGTGGTTTCTACTCTTACCGGGAACTGGGATCTCGCAGATCCTATTAGAAATCACCACCAAGTCTTCCTAGTGGTCGATATTTTGGTGGTTCAATCCCCGAGATATAACCCTACCAGGAACCTGCACCCACCGGCTCTTCAACCCACTAAAAAACTCCACTCACTGGTCAATTCTCCCTACCGATCATTGGGGCCCCCAGGTTAATGCATGAATACTCACACTCCAAGCGCTCGATCCGTTGGTCTATATGGAACCCATCCACATTTCCCTAACACTACATGTCATATGTCTTGACATTTCGCAACACATGACTCAATACAGAATTCTACATTGGACACCAAATCTCCTAGACACTTGGCACATCACCTCTATGACACGTGGACTAACCATGACATCACACATCATCACCGGGTGTAAGGTTTCTCCACTAAAGTGTTGACACATTTCTACTACACATTGTCTTGATTACTTCATCCAATTCCATGGTCATGTGCTCTCCTTTACTCGTAAACTAACAAGGGGACAAGGGTCGGAACCCTTCCTGCAACCATGCCCAACCAGGTATCGGGATATCGAGACAACATAAGGGGAAGGTGGGTTATAACATCTCTGATATCTAGTATTCCAGGGTATCATCTCACTAGGGTATCATCCCACCAGGTATCGGCTTCCCCAAGTTAATTCATACCTACTAAAACTCCGAGGGTCTAGGGGTCAGGTACACTGAGGAATTGGCCTCCTATTGAGGGGTCCTAAATCCGTTTAACTCAACAGAAGGAACCAAACCCACCATTGAGGCCCAATTAGACTATGCAGTGTTTGATGGTGGAATGGTTCTCTAGATATTTTGATCCAACCAATTTATCGATGGCCTTTACATAATGATTGACAGGATATCTTCTTATGAAAGTTCATCCTTCAGTTTAAACGTTCTCTTTTTGTATTTTCTTTTATTAGATGGGTCTGATAAAAATATGTGTATTTGTATAAACCAGCTGGTAAAGGGGGGGTTCTTAACTACTGAAAAAGGTTGATCTTGGGATAACCCTTGTTCTCAAGCATGTAGACAAATATATTCACACATGTGACAAGCCTAGTACTAATGCATTAACTTGTTGGTATTTCAATTATTGACTCAGATACAATTTATCGTAAGAAAACATACATGCAATAAAATCATGGAAAGAAAAATAGTTTCCTTAGCTCTAGCATTAATCACACATTAACACAATGATTTGATTTAATCATTAGAGATAAGAACTACAAAAAATGTTGAAATAGCTAACTTATCAATAGATTCAGAAACTCTTACTCGTTACAACATCCATTCATGAAATAAAGTTGGAAGTAATTCCTCCTCAAATCCAATCACACAATGCCTTTGATGAAAAAACAGAAGTTTGTCTCCGGTCCTAAACAGGACTTCTCAATTAAGGTAGTTTAGAAATTGTTCTTTACAATTCCAAAAATGAGGGTCTTTTCCCATAACCATCAACCCTTGCTAAAAGGTCAATCCTCTTATTTATAATGAATCATTAACTAAAAATAGCTATTACAAGTGCAAGCTAAGTAAAACAAAATATCGCCACATGGCATTTTCATCTCTCTATTTGGCGTCAACCTCCCCTCTCCTTCTCTCCTCTTGGGGCTGACTCGACCTCTCGGTCTAGGATCGTTCAAGTCATCGAACCGAATGGTTCATCAAGATCCTAATGGAACCAATTTATCTTGACACATCCCTTTTACTTTTCTCGGTGCAGGTTATGCATCTCCCGCGAGCACTCTTCCTTAGCGCTCTTCAAAGTTGAACGTCGATGGCGCTAGATCTCTATGTTAGGCTCCCTCCTTGATGTGACCATGGGCTACCTCCCTTCACGATCTCGTTCTTTGGGACAATCGTGAGTTTCTTATTCCTTTTCCCCGATCTCTGAATCGACGAATCCTTCGGGACCAGATCTACGGTCCACGATCCTCTCGCGATCAATGGTTGTGATCAATTCATGAGTTCGTACTTCGCAAGTCCTCTCCTCTTCCGCCTCTGCTTCTCATGATTTCAAATCAGTGAAGTGTTGATCTCTCGCCACGCGTCCTATCTTGATGGAAGGCTAGGATTACTTCAGCTTCCCCATCTCTTTGGGTATTCTTCTATTCACTTTTCTCTGAACTATGTGGATCTCTACCACGTGCCCTCTGGATCCAATGGTCCAAAATTACTTCGCGCCTCTTGGATTCATGAAAACCATTGTCTTCTCCTGGAAAACCTTCTGAAGTTTCTACTCCTGAACTTCTCGCTCTTCTTCCACCTGTCTCCTCCTCAACGATGGATGATTTTTCTCTCTTCGGGACTTCGGCAAGTCCTTGACTCTTTTGCACACTTAGCTCAAATTCCTCCTTTCGAAACTTAGACTATTCTCGAACTCTTTCTGCACTCCTTGCAGACTTTTGTGTAGACTCTTCTGTGACTTTTCTCGGCTTGAAAACCTCCAAGGTTCCCAGTTCCTCTGTGTCCTTTAGTGGACTTCCTCTTGCCCTCCTAGAAGTCTTACGCTCTTCCCCTTAATCTTGTAAAATGGAATTGGAGTCTCCTTGGTGCACTCCTTGCACTCAGCTAAGCTTCTCGGCGGCTTCTCCCTTATCCTTATGGAAAGGTTTAAGGTATCTTCATTCCTTTGTCGATGCAGTCTTACAAAGCCTTCCTTCCTCAAAATGTTCAACAATTCTAGAAGTCTTCTAAGGATAACAACACTTCCAGTCATGTTTCCCTTGTTCACACTCTCACTAGCTCTATTCCCTCCTGGTAGAGTGTTCCAAAGTGTTCAATAACTCTGTGTTGTGCTTCCTCCCACATAGTCTTTCTTTCCAAGGTACTTAACCACCTTGAAATTTCTCCCTGATTATGTGAATTAACCGGGTATGCCCTCCTGGAAGTCTCTCTTCTAACTCCATTGAGTTCAAACACGTACTCCTTGTGTCAGCTTACAGATTTTCCACCCTCTGTCGCGCACTCCTTACAATTAGCCTAGAGAACCAGACTTAACTCAACACACTCGCGCATAGAAAACTGTATCTCTATCCCTGCAGACAATTTCTAACATTCCTCTACAGTTCAAACACATGTGAATGACATTCATAACACAAACTCCATTATGCAAAAATTGAAAACAAGAAAAACTGTCATTTTCTAGTAATGGTGGAATGTCAAATTACAATAGTGGAGTCCGGACTGCAACTGAGTCTCGGCTCTCATCAACTCTCCTGATCTTGGTTTACAATGAATTTTTTTTTATCTGGATTCTGCAGCCTCTATCATTTAACATCTATCATCTAACCTCTTCTTTGAAAAAATATAGAAATTTATATAACATGGGCTCAATGAGATTCCCTCACAAGCTAAACTAGGGGTGTCAAATCACCATTCAAAATGCCTATCGAAAGGGAAAATTACAATGATGGAAGTCTGCTCCA
>JZKD02S0339641.1:73396-88145 GCA_000966675.3 Picea glauca | reverse complement strand
CTTCCCCAGCTCTTCAGGTATTCCCCTCTTCACTTTTCTCCCAACTACATGGATCTCTGCCATGTTCCCTCTGGATCCAACGGTCCAGAATTACTTCACACCTCTCATCTTCATGAAATCCTTTGTCTTCTCCTGGCAAACCTTCCGAAGTTCCTACTCCCGAACTTCTATCTCTTCTGCCACCTGTCTCCTCCTCGACGATGGATGATTTTGTTGTCTTCAGGACTTCGGTAAGTCCTCGACTCTTTTTCACACTTAGTGAAAATTCCTCCTTTCGATACTTAGATTGTTCTCGAACTCTTTCTGCACTCCTTGAAGAGTTCTGCGCAGACTCTTATGCGACTTTTCTCGGCTTGAAAACCTCTGAGATTCCCAGTTCCTTTGCGTCCTTCAGTGGACTTCCTCTTTCCCTCCTGGCAGTCTTGCGCTCTTCCCCCTGAGCTTGTAATATGGACTTACAGTCTCCTTGGCGCACTCCTTGCGCTCGTCTAAGCTTCTCGACGTCTTCTCCCTTAGCATTATGGAAAGGTTTAAGGCATCTTTGTTCCTTTGTCGATGCACTCTTGCAAATCCTTCCTTCCTCAGAATGTTTAGCAATTTTGGGAGTCTTCTAAGGATAACAACACTTCCAATCATGTTTCCCTTGTGCATGCTTGCACTAGCTCGATGCCCTCCTGGCAGAGTGTTCCAGAGTGTTCAGTAACTTTGTGTTGTGCTTCCTCCCACACAGTCTTTATTTCCAAGGTACTTAACCACCTTGAAATTTCTCCCTGAGTCTGTTAATTAACCAGGTATGCCCTCCTGGCAGTCTCTCTTTTGACTCCATTGAGTTCAGACACGCACTCCTTGCATCATCTTATAGAGTTTACACCCTCTGTCGTGCACTCCTTACACTTAGCCTAGAGAACTAAACTTAACTCAACACACTCGTGGATATAAACCTGTATCTCTATCCCTAAAGATGATTTCTAACATTCCTCTACAATTCAAACACATGTAAATGACATTCATAACACAACATCCATTATACAGAAATTGAAAACAGGAAAAACTGTCATTTTCTATTAATGGTGGAATGTCAAATTACAATAGTGGAGTCTGGACTGCAACTGAGTCTCGGATCTCATCAACTCTCCTAATCTTGGTTTACAATGAATTTTTTTTTTATCTAGCTTCTGCAGCCTCTATCGTCTAACATCTATCATATAACCTCTAGTTTGCAACAATATAGCATTTTATACAAGAGGGGCTCAACGAGCTTCCCTTGCAAGCTAAACTAGTGGTGTCAAATCACCATTCAAAATGCCTATCGAAAGGGAAAATTACAGTGATGGAAGTCTGCTCCAAATTGGATGCAAATCCCTTCTTCTGTCAACCACTTAATGGTGACCTTATCCCCAGCTTGTGCGAAGGCACAATTCTGCTCATCCAGCTTGTCCTCATTAAATGCCTGGATCATGCTTTGGATTCTCGAGGAAAAATGAGAGGGAGGTGCCTCTCCCTTTCTTGAATGTGCACCATGTGTAAAATATGAGTGGTGCATGCTGAGGTGGGGCGGTGCTCCTGCATCACTATTCTCTAAGAATCATCAAATAGTTTTATTGAAGTGGATGACTCTTCTCATATTCCAACCACTTGATGAAGATTTCCTTGCATGTTTTGGCATACGGAAACATGTGTTGGTCCATCGGGGCTGAAAGAATTTCTTTCACTTCTACTACATGTGCTCTATACTTGACTATTGTAACACTTAACCACTGCAAAACTACTCGAGCCTTAATCAGATTCTCCATGAACTATTGTACTTGACCCGGCACCATGCTTGCCACCTTTTCTATCTCGGTTGTTCTTGTCGAGTCTTGTTCTTCATGTTGCTTGTTTATGTCATGCATGTCTACAAAGTCCTCGAGTGAGCCAAATTTTTGGAGGTCGATGTCCTTCATCTCCCGATTAATATTTTCCCAGTTCTTTTCGCACTTGGCCCACTTCTCCTGAATCTCTTGTTGAGGTTCTTGGGCCATTTTTACACAGTATTCGGTCTCTTTCCTGATCTGATCGATGCTACTATCCCTTAGCACCCGAATGTCGTGCTCTTCATCATATCAGCCCTTTTGAACCGCGTTGATGTAATCGATCCTTTCTACTGCTTGGTGATATTTCTCATACCACCTTTCCACGTCCTTGCAGGTCACAAGTGCCATCAGGATGCCTTCTTGGAAATCGGTTATACCTGTAGTGAAAAGGTGTCGTTCATTCGTGAATTTGGCATAGGCATCTTGGAACTCACTTCTCAAAAACAATGTGGCTTGTGTGGAGTCCTGGTAATATTTTTCCAAATGGCGTAGATGCTCCAACTCCTTAATCGCAATGGCCAACTCCTTTTCATCCCTTCTTTCTCTATTCAATGTGGTATCTGTAATGGCCATTCATGCACTGATAAGTTTGGATGTCTTCACGTGTTCAGTGTTGATCAGCTTCTCCTCTGTCGTGATGAGAATCGAGCTATCTAGCATAAGCCTTCTTTTCTCAGTATTCCTCTTCATTATGTCTTTCCTTTTTTTTTCATAGGATATCACTTGTATGTCAGTGACCCCATCCACATGTTCGGGGATTTGTTGTTCTCCCCAGGTTATAGTATCCCCTAGGCTCCCAACTGTGTGTATTTGTTCTAGGATGGGTTCCTAAACTTCTTCCATATGTCCTGATGGCTCTACCACCATCTATTTCTTATCGGATGGTGTGGTATCGACCAAAACTGAAGAACCAACGGTAGGTTCGGTACTTACTTGGTAATCGGTTGTCGAAGTGTCGATTTCCTGTTGTGGAATTTTCTCTTTTTGGCCAACCAATCCTATCTCATCCCTCGAGTTGTCTACTGGGGTTCCAGACAAGTCGAGTAGCTCAGTTTCCAAGACACTTTCAACCTCATGGTCGCTCTGTGGGAGGTTTTGAATTGAAGCATCGAGACCTAGGGAAGATGCTTTCTCGGGTTCCTTTTCCTCTGTAATCTACACCAGAGTCACTAGGGAAACCTATGAACTATCATCATCATCATAGATAGTTATTAAGTCAAACAAGGGGTTTGGTACACTTGTCCTACCTGGTGTCCTTTCTATCTCAGGCTGGATTGAAATTCCCCCTAGTGATCTGATCTGTGGTGGTGGTACTTCAAGGTCTTATGGCTCGGTGATTTCTTCCAGTTGTATTGGATCTAAGCCACTTGTCTCTCCTCTACTTTCGATTGGATCGTCAACAGGAATCCTTGACATCTCTACAAGATCAGGGCCATTCTACAACTAATCAATGATTCTCTGTGCCCCTTCTAGTAAGAGAAATCCCCTTCTTTGTTCCTCTATAGTCTCTGTCACTCTGATCTCTTCCCTAACTCTGAGGGCCTTTTGAGCCGACTGCTCTATTTTCTCCACATGTTCTTCCATTCTCATAGCCTTGAACCTAGTCATGTTTGGGTTGGCCATCCTCTGTACTACCTCCTACCAATCCTAAGCACACTCTATGAAAATTACATCCTCAAATTTTGCATGTGCGTATGGCCAACAGGATGATACCTGTGAAGCATGCTGGAGGACCAGGCCTTTAGGTTCATTCTTGTTGAATCATCCTGTTGGGAACCTAAATTCAAGTTTTCTCATCCCTTCTTGTTTGTCTTAGGCAGTGTCCTTGACCATGGAAACTATAGGGTGTGAAATCTCACTTCTTGTCCTTGACTAGCATGGTGTTATAGCCCTGCAGGATAGTCTGATAGGAGATTTCTCCCACAAAGAGTCAGTCTGGGACATGAACCAGGAGTAGACGTGGTTCTTCGGTAGCCCCGAACACCCTGATATAGGTTGAGCATTCATCTAAATACCAGTGACCCACCTTCGCTACCATTTTCTTGGCTATTGTGGATAGTCTCAGGCATTCCTTTTTAAATCCAACAAAATGAATACGAGTGATGAACTCATCACAAATGAGTTCGTAGGATTTTTTTTACATGTTCTCCCAGAGTATTTTGAAATAAAAGTGAACAGGGAGATCTGCAACATGCTAGCTTAAATTCATGTCAGCGAAGACATTTCTCACACAGATCACATCGAGCAGGTACGAGGCCATGTGGAAAGTGGGTTCTTCCCCTTATTTCAGCGTCTAAGCTTACTATACACAGATGCTCAATTGATTTGAAATTGTCACCCCCTAGTTGAAGCTTCTTCCAGAGATCGCCATTATGTATTCCAAGGGCATCCATGCTTCCAAAAACTTGGATCAGTCCTTCTATCCATATAGTCGGCAAGTGAGAGCCATCAAGTATATGTATGGCTCCCTCAAGTTGATTGTCCCATACCATCCACTACTCCGGTTTGTAAAAATTGTATCCTCTTTCCACCATGAGGCCATCAACCAGCTGGTGTCGTGGAATTTGTAGAACTTCACTATGAAGTATGTGTTTAGTCACTCTGTTGGGTCTCTAATCTTGTATTACTTATGGACTTCTGTCAGGAGGAAAACTCTGACACACCCTCCATTCTCATCATTTATTAAGCATTTATGCACGTCTGTATGGTCTATTATCCACTTCAAAACCTCTTTGTAAGGTAAAACCGGGGTTATGTTGGCTACCATGTGAAAATATGACTTTCATATATTTGAGAACACCTGGTAATCGAGCACCCTTACATCTGGGTCGATGTGTGTGATACACTCTGGGTACTCCTCCTGGTTAATTATGTTGAAAAGGTCCCCCCATTGTTACTTTGGATCCGGTGCTTGCTTTTGTATCACCGAAGACCGGAGGTTGGACAAAGGCTTTCTTTGTTGAATTTTTTATGACTGGCTCTACCCTGGGAGTGTACTCCAACTGCCTCACAGTACGAGGAGAAGAACCTTCACCTGTTTATGCTTCCTTTATCTTGGGTTCTCTCAATGAGTGTCTAGGCGTTGGCTTTCTCGGAGGAATTTTCCCTACAACTTATAAAATAGTTAGAGACTGTGCAAGAAATGAGATGTATATATAGAAAATCACAACAGTTGAATTGAAAAAATTGAACACATACCTCTGCTACTTCTTTAACCTAGTCTTGATAACCTGAGAATCAGCATAGTCTTGAGACACTTGCTTTGCTTCTTCGGATGCTCTAGAATTCAAACTTGTGCATAGAATGAAATTGTTCAAATTCGTTCTAGAGATTTAAATAGGGATGAATCTACCTTGTCGCATCATCCTTTCAATTCAAGTTATGAGTGTAGTTCTATTAAATCTACCACCAGATATTCAAAGAAGTTTTGAAAATTAAATTCTATCATGGGTTGACGACGCGGGCACGGGTTGTAATGTGGCCTATCGGAAATTTCAAATTGTTGTTCAATTAGTGCATGAGGTAGAAACAAATGTGGGATGGAGAATTAACTGGTCTATTAAATGTAAGAATCTGATCGTATCTTGTGTCGAAAACATCCTATCGTTTTGCTAGTCCAGCTGGTGAGTCGGGGGTCGAGGTTCCACTTTGAACGTTTTTTGTTGATATCTTTTTGCAAAAGCTCCGACGTCGATCGACCTTGTCATACAGAGCTGACGTGGAAAAGATGACTAGGAGGTGTGACTAGGATATAAGGAACCTTAATATGAATCAAGACAAAATCAAGATGAAACCAGTCCATGTGACACCCCTATGTGACAAAGACATGTGGCACTCGAGACCGACGTCTTCATTTACTTGTGTCAATAGGAATTGGGACTTTCCTTAAGTTATACGTTCTAAACCCGATCCTAGATCGTCGACACCGAAAAAGTATCAAGGGTCGGTGATCAGTGATAAACCTACCCAAGTTCTCCCGAATCGACTCTATCAAAAACGTCCCGATGCCGAAAGTGTATCAGGGATCAGGGATATCTTTAACGCAGAAAAAATCGATTGTTTTAATATTTTTAGATTTTCCCTGACCTCAAGAAAGTGCATCGGTCCTCAACTATTGGTGGTTTCTATATGGATTTTTTCAATGTCTATTCCTCCTGTACTTTGTTGATGTCGATGGGGATCGACTATCTCTTAAATTTTCGTGGCAAGTAACTTACGCAAACCAAATATGCCTTGTGTTGATGTGAATGGTGCATCGACGATCGATGATTAGTGTAATTGTGTGGCCACTTTACCTTCTTGAATTTTGTCGACGCTGAATAGAAGCGCGTTACTCACAATGTTAGCTACAGATTCCTAGTTAGGACGTCAATTTATTTTAGACCCAAGGTTTCATTTAACAAGTTCAAACAAACCTGACTTGATTGATAAGAGCCATGAAAATAAAACAAAAACAAAAATAAACCATTCCCTAAAGTGAAATAAATTTAGACAGTAAAAGAAAACAAGTGGTACCCAAAAGTGATAAAATTTCATAAGGCTTTAAGGTGTGTTGAACACTCAACAAATGGTGATTTATTGGGTGAAAGAAGAATCGTGTTTCCCTCCCTGGGATTAGTTGATGCAGAAGATGATTAAGAACCTAACTAGTTTTGTTTTTATCAGAGTCTCTTCTATCCTTGAATTTAAAAGTCCATTGGTTCATGAATATGGGCCTGCCTATGGAGTTTCACCCTTTTTTCCACCTTTTTTCCTCTTGACCATGACCCACTCCCCCTTTTGAAAAGAGTCGAGTAAAGCATTCACTGGAACCAATCCTTTTAGCTATCATCATTCACTTGTTGTGGTGTTTCTCCGCTACCAGTGAGCATCCATAGCCCCGATGGATTTATCTGCATACCCTCTCCTACCTCACACTCATTTTATATAATTGATTTATTTTTGGCAGAGATGCCCTAAGCGAGTGGGAGAGGAGGACGTTTGTTATCTGCAAGATGAGATGGTTAAGATGAAATATTTTCTTAGCTTTGTCTTGAGGTACATGTGGTCCTTTCTAACTTACCATCTTTCCCTTTAGGTTTTACCAGACCACCAGGTAGACACTTCATCACTTTCCAAGCTTGTTTATTTGCAAAGGTTAGATACAGAACTCTTTTCAGAAAAACGCATTTTGCTCAGTGTTTCTTGTGTTGCATGTGAGTGTGATTCAGGAACAGAGTTTGCTACACGGAATCGATTAAGTTCAACAAATGCCTTGCGGAACACAACTTTAAAGCACAAAAGAAAAGAAGAAATAAAGGACTCTACAATCATCCTAGCTAACACCTGCAAAATAAAATAACATGAAAACACACACTTTTTTTTTAACAGAAATATTGTTTTAGGGCTTGGCCATTCACCAGGAGGGCGTTGCATTCCCCTCCCAAATTTTGCAACTGATATGTTCCTGCCCCAAGTTTCTTGGCTACCTGGAAAGGTCTGAGCCACGGATTCTGAAACTTTGAATGTTTTCCCCTCGATTGATTTGCTCTATCCCATTTCAGGACTAAGTCTCCTACTTCAAAATTATTCTTGTTGGCCTTGTGCTTGTCAAACCATCTGTTAACTATATGTTGATGACCGAAAAACTTTGATTTTTCTTTCTCCCTTTCCTCTTCTAGCATGAGGAGGGTATCAATTATTTCTTGAATAACTGATGAGGGTTGTCCTCTATATCCCTGAGCAAGATGGAGAGATGGAAGATATAGCATTTTTCAGGAGAATGGCTTCTTGTCTGTATACCAAAATGATGGGGAGTTCCCTATATATTCCTTGGGTGTTACTCTGTCGGCCCATAAAGAATTATGTAGAGAGCTATGCCAATTCCTTTGATTGTATGCAATTGTTTTCTTCAAGATCCTTACTATGTTCTTATTGGTTGATTCTTCCACTCCATTCCCCTGTGGATAGTAGTTTGCAGAGTATCTGATTATGATTCCTCTGTCTAGAGAAAACTCTATTAATAGGGTGGAATAAAAGTAAGCGGAATTGTCAAAAACAAGAACATAAGGCATACCAAAGCTTGTGATAAGTTGTTGTTTTATGAATTGGATTACCACATTTTCATTCATGTGAGTCAGAGGGATGGCCTCTGCCCATTTCGTAAAATAGTTCGTAGTAGTTAGTATGTATCTATGTTGTTTTGAAGAACTCGGGGTAATTTCTCCTATGAAATATAACCCCCATTGCTTGAATGGTCTAGATATGGCCACTAGTTGGAGTGGGACAGTTGCTCTCTTTTCCCTCCCCATGCTCATTTGACAATTTTTACAGTTTCTAGCGTATGTGTGAGCGTCTCTAAACAGAGTAGGCCAGTAATAGCTGGCTCTCAGTATCTTGTGAGAGATGGTACTCCCCACAAAGTTTCCACCTACAGGACCATCATGGAGCTCCTTCAAAACCTTGTCTGCATCTTCTCGTTTGAGACATCTCAAAATTACCCCATCATAATTTATGCGGAAGAGCACCAAATTTATGAGGTGATATTGTGTCGATTTTAGTCTGAGATCTCTCCTTTCCTTAGGGTTTAGGTTTTCTAGGAAAGTCCCATGATGCAGAAGATAAATTGTTTTTCCATACCAAGACTCCTTCCCTGGGGGAACATATAAATATTCACTACACCATAACGTCAATGCATTCTCCCACTCCGAGTCTTCATTTACTTGGTCTTGGGTTTCAGCGGCCAGTTTACACAATCCTTGTCCCTTAACCAGTTTGGTAGGTTTTATATCTAGATCAAATTCTTGGACAAATTCCATCCAATTTCCTCTTCTTTCCCCCATCTCTTATTGAGTGAATAGGGATCAGACTGCAAGATGGGGCACAATGACTTTGGTGTGATTTTTTAGGATGTAAGATCTGAAATGTTTTACTGCTTTGTTTACCGCATAAGCATGTTTGTCTATATCAGGGTAATTCAGTTCAACCCCTTAGATATTACTTCTCATAAATGAGATCGAGGCCTCATTGTTGTCATCATCCTTCCGAGTCAATACTGGAGCTAAACATTGGTCAGAGGCAAAAGTATAGAGGAAAAAATCTTTGCTAAAGTCGGGACTTCGCAACACTGGAGCTTGAGATATTGCAGTCTTAATATTGCTGAAATAATTTTTTCATTCGTCATCCCACTTAAATTCAACATCCTTGCAGATCATTTTTTGTAAGGGGTTGATAGTTTCAATGAAATCAGGGGTGAACTTCCTCACAAAATTGATTTTCCCAAAGAAGGATTGCATAGCCTTTTATTGTGGGGTAAGGGAAGTTGAGCTATTGCCTTAACTCGTTCTAGGTCTATCCAAATTCTTTCTTGAAATATAATATGACCTAGTAATTTCCCTTCCTCGACTCCAAAGATAGTTTTCTTAGGATTTAAATATATACCGTATTTTCTACACCTTTCAAAAATATGGGTTAGATGTTGGATGTGATCTTCTCTGTTCTTTGAATACACGGTCATGTCGTCCAAATAGACTACTACACACTTGTTGATCAATCCTAGAAAAGGTACGTCCATGACCCTCTGGAAGGTTTCCCCTGCATTAATTAACCCAAAGGGCATGCATTTATAAGAAAAGGTTCCCCACTTGGTTCGGAAGGTAGTTTTCAATCAGTCTTCCTATGAAACTAGAACCTAGTTGTAACCTGAAAAACTGTCTAGCCAAGAGAAAATCTCATAACCAGACATGGTCTACAAGAGTTGTTCCATTGGTGGGACTGAGTAGTTGCCCTTTTCTTATGCTCTTTTGAGGTTTCTAAAATCCACACACACATGGATTTCTCCATAATTTTTCCTAACAGGAACCAAATTTTCTACCCAGGCAGAGTGTCTAACCTAAAAGATAATTTTAGCATCCAGTAATTTCTTTAACTCTTGATACATGAAGGATTCCAGAGATGGGTGGTACTTCCGAAGCTTCTGTTGGAAGTGTTTTACTCCGAATTTTAACGGGATTGTGTGTTGAATGATGCAAGTGTCATAAGTTTTCAGATCTCGGTAGGACCATGCAAAAACACCTTGATATTCTCTAAAAAGTTTGAGATAGGCTTTCCTTTCTTCTTTAGATACTGTCTTGCCTAGATTTATATTCTTAGGGCTTTTCAGGGTTCCTGGATTTATAGTCTCGTACATCGAACATGAGCTCCATGTCTTTGTGTTTGTTGACCCTTTGAATATTTCTCTTAAGTCAAAGAGGTTCTCCAAATTGGCGACCCATTTCGGTATCGTGTGAAACTTTAGCTTGTTACTAGAGTGATTTGTTTCACTTATTTGTTCATGGGAATCAGTTTCTACTAGTTTCTATTGGAATAATTCATCGTCAATAGCCAAGTCTTTAAAATTTTCCTGATTGGTTAGGAAGTCTATTATCTATTCATCTCCTTCAAAGACCTTCCAATTAGAAATATTGTTGGGCATTGATGGTTTGTAGAGTAGTTCCATAGTGAACTGAGAGGTTTCATGGTCTTCTAAAGGGGATAGCCTTGAGGCAGCAGTGTCTAGGGAATCAACAAGAGTATTCTTCATCCTGGGAATCGTTGTAACATTGAAGGCCTCAAAATGTTCTATTAGCCTGTGCACTTCCTGTTGATAATTCCTTAGGTGGGGAGATTTTCAATGTATAGTATTCTTTACTTGCCTGATGATAAGTTCAGAGTCCCCAAAAATGTTTAGTTCTTTAACGTTTAAGTTTATGGATTTCTTTAGTCCTTGCACCAAAGCTTCATACTCGACAGTATTATTAGTGCATTCAAATTCGAGTCTGTAGGATAGAAAAATCCGCTTCATTTTTGGGTCAATGAGGATACATCATGCTCCTAACCCTTGTTGTGATTTAGGCCCATCAAAGTACAGGGTCCAAACTTGTGAGCACAAATCATTAGTTTCTACATGCCTACTAACTTTCTCCCCTCAACCTACTTTGTTTGTGGTTTCCAATAGAGGTTATTGATAGAAGAGGCTTTCTTCCACTGCTACCAGTAGATTTACTTTAAAAGTAATTTCTGATTTTTGAGTAATAGGTACATCAGATGAGAGAGGGGAGAAATTTCCAAAATCAAAATCGCAGCAGTAGTTGCCTAGCATTAGGAAAATTGTCGACGAGGGTTCGTTGAAGGCTTCTAAATCGGTGACAGTATGTTTGAGATACCTTTCCCTATCAATCCTAATCATGTTTTTGCATCCCTTTAATGGCATCCATAGGTGAGCCTATTCCTTGCTAAAGTATCCATTCAACTTCTCGGACCAATCTCGACTAAGTAGCAGTCCATAAGCTTCTGGTATATCCACTACAATGATGTCAATTACTTGAACAAATTTCCGGTGTGTAGCCATTCTAATCATAACATCTTTGAGTTCCCCGATGACTTTCACCTAAGTTATGTCTAGTTGTATAACGTCTTTATCACTTTTGAGCGAGACTGCATTTAATTTCTTGCAGATAGATAATAGCATGACATTAGAGGGTGCCCCTAAGTCAACTAAACAATTATGGAGGTTTCTATTGAAGACTTCAAACATTAAAAGGAAAGGTGGGACAAAAGGCTTTCCTTTTTTATCTACAGAGCAAGTGTTCACATTTGGTTTATTTTTTAGGTCTGTGGGAGTTGGGTTTTCCCCTTGGCCAGTGTTTGTTATAGGGGTTTCTACTGACTTCAAGGCTTGTAGTAGAAATTCCTTTTACTAGGGAATTCTACACATTTCCATGACTGACACATTAGCCTTCAATATTTTTAAGTCTTCTACTATGTTGTATTCTATCTTGGGTGATTCTTATGTATGGATGTTTATGGGATTTCTTTGGGGGACAAAAGGTGCTTTCAAGTGATCGGTTGTTTGTTTTTCTCTTGAGGTTTGGAAAATGGTAAGGTCATTTGAGACCAGTTGACCCTTACTTCACATATGTACAGCCAAAACCTCAATGGGTGGTTCTTGAACCTCAAATATATCATCGGAAGGCATTGGCAAGTCAGGATCCCACAGCATCATGGTTGTTTCTTCCAGCGGGTCAACTTCCTCCTGATTGGAGATATTTACTGTTGAGCTTCTTGATTGTTCGGTAAGGGAAACTTTGTCTAGGAACTGATTGGCCATCAAATTCATAGCATGCACCCATTGGGGACAGTCTCTTTTGGAATATTTCTCTTGATGATATGTACAGAAAGAGTCGAAGGCTACACTACCCATATCAATGTTCAAGTTGGCTAGGGGAGTTTCAACCGCTTTGAAAGGAGGGTTTCTCTTGAAAAATGGTTTACAGGGCCTTTGGCCTTGATACCCTTCCCTAGCACTTCTTTTCATGTCTACGATTTCATTTGACAATTTCTTTATCATCCGTTGTAGGTCTTCTATGTCTCCACTTCCCTTTTCATGACCTTGTTCTGTTTGTTTTCCCGGGGGTCTGGTCAACAAGAATCCTCTCCTGGGTGGAGGTTGAGCTTCCTTCTTAACTAGTGAGACCTGGCCCTCTTTACAACCCTTCATTTGGAATTCAATTGTTTTGTCTTCCTCGAAATTTTCAGCTAGGGTATGCTTGGCAACCCTTTTTACAGACATGGAAATAGAAGCAAGGAGAGCATTGGCATATACCTCAATTTGCAACTCCTAAGTAAGTTTAGCTTCGGGTTGAAATTTATTCAAGATAGTGGTAAAAGGTTGATTGAAGTCTTTAAACTTCTCTTTTGAACTCATGGTGGCGGCGAAGAGTTCAGCCATCAAAGCTCCCATGGTGGTTTCTTCTACAAATTTATCTAAGAAATCTTTTTGAAACTTCGCCCAACTAGTTATGGACCCTATGGGAAAGTTAAAATACCAAGTCGAGGCTGAATTCTCAAAGGTATAGGGAAAAATTCTACATACTACATCCTCATGTTGTATGTTCATCAGTATTATTGCTAGTATGAATTTTTTAATATGGTTTTCAGGCAATCCAGAGGTTTCGGGGTCAAACTTGGGAAGTAATTTGTTTGGATGTTGAGGGAGGTTATGTACCCGTCTGGGGATTTCCAGAGCATCTATGGCCAAACAAGGTTGATTATTTTGATTTGGATTTCCCATTTCTTCATTATGATCATTGTTATCCTCCATGTCATTCGACTCCAAAGTTGAGCGATCCGATTTAAACTCTTCTTCCTCAGATTTGAAATCGTCTAGTTCAGAGTAGTTACCAGTCGATGTTTTGGGGATTATATTAAAGGGATGTTCGATCTCGGTGAGGGAGAAATATATCAGGTCTTCTACTATGTGAACAAAAACCTGGTCGGGGGTGTCAACCACTGGTCTGCTAACTTGTTTTCTACGAGGAAGTAATGGAGCTAAGGGAAATGATCTGATTTTTCGGGCGTAAGCTCTTGTGATTCTTCTGAACTGGTTCAACTCCTCGTGAGGAAGAGCGTAAGGTATTTTAAGGAATCAGTGTTCTTTTTCTTGCTGGGGTGAGTTACTTGTTTCGAGATTACTCTATGTATGTGGGTTGTCTTAAGAATGACTAGCCATGCATGTGGTTTGTTTTGAATATATAGGCTATGCGAAATATTATATCATAAATATTGTTATCCATTCATTCATTCAGGCCCTCCTTCTAGCGTCAATTCTGTTGAGGGGTCCTGAATCCCTTTAACTCAACAACAGGAACCAAACCCACCACGGAGGCCCAATTAGACCACTACTACATATTGAAAAATTTGCGACGAAAGTACTCTTTCATCGCAACATGCAAGAGAAAAAGTTCAATTTTTCTAAATCCACCCTGTATTCGTCGCTATCTCGACGCATGTAATTTGACTAAATTAATGTGGTCAATTTTCGTCGCATGAGCAACGCACCTAGTTTGTTAAAATTAATATGGTCAAAGTTCATCACAAGAGCAACGACTGACCTAACGTTAAAATTGACCGTTAAAAATGACAAATAAATAGGTAAGAAAAAAAAGAAATATTTTTAGGTCACGGTCGTCGCAATTGCAACGATAGTGACCTAAAATTGGACTATAAATATTTGACGATTTAAAGATGTTGCGACAATCTTGCTATAAAAACAACGGTTCCGAAAGGGTATTTTTGTGTGGAAGAATGTCGCAGAATGTTGTTAGAGGTGGGGAAAGAAGTAAAGCGGGTGAAAAGGGTGATGGTAGATGTTATTTCCCTTGTAAAAAATGTTGCCTTAGACGTCCCATAAGAATTTTATTAGTAACAGCTACAAAACATTGTAGGAAATATGGGCACATTGATGGAGGATCGAATGAATATTGTCCCATGGTAATTAGCTATATATTCATTATCTTTTTTTATTTTGTCAATTTTATATAAAATTATATATATGTATATATATTGTTTGAATGTTTGTTATAGTATACACTAATTTTGCATGATTGTTTCTAATTATAAAGTTAGAGGTGCCCTATAACTTTCCGCATAATATTGCACCAAGTATTAGTAGAAATGATGTTGTACAAGCTAAGGAACATCATCGTGACCAAGCAAATGAGGATCTCATGGAAGAAGATGATGGGACAAATCAAGTTAATGATCCCATGGAAGAAGATGATGGGACAAATCAAATGATCCAAGATTTATTTTCCCAGCCGGATGAGGATGGGGAAAATGTTGGTATTTATGATGAACCTCTATTAGAAAAGGAAAATAAACGACTTTATGAAGGATCAAGAGCAAATATTCTCTCCACTACATTTCTGCTAGTGAACTTAAAGGTTATGAATAATTTGTCGAACACTTGTATGACACAGATACGAAGGTATGTAATATGTTTCATCTCATATTATACATAAATGTTGATTTTTTCTATTTGTTTTTAGTGTTAATTAATGTGTAAAATAAGAATGCAATTTTTACGATTAATATTCTTA
>JZKD02S0339641.1:59668-71226 GCA_000966675.3 Picea glauca | reverse complement strand
AGAGGTAATATATTAATAATTGTGAAAATTTATATTAATAATACATATAAATTTTCATTTTTGTGTATATGATCATACTCATTAATATATTAATATAATTTATTTCATAAATTATAAATATTTATAATTGCTTGCATATTGTACGTTATAACTAATATTTAATATTGGTAAATTATGTTTTTTTTATTCACTTTCTCAAGAGTGGGATGCACTACATTTATACATTGCAAATAATCTTGACTGGATGAATGTATTGATTGAAAGATGTAAACAACATGATGGAGGTAGGTTATCATGGCAATGACTGTCTGAATTGGTTAGAGAAGCTCGTCGTAACGAAGATGCCAATGTTACGCAGAGGGAAATTGATCTAGCATATGGTTTGAAAGATGGACAGGTAAGCAAATTCACCCATTTTATTCAATTATTTTATATTATATTAATGTGACTACATGTGTACTGTATTTTTTAGACACTTTTGAAGTTATATAAATATATGTTAATTTATTAATTGACAATGCATCTTTTACATATCTGACATATTGCATTTGAAACACCACAAGGCTATGTAGTGCAATGGTCGCAAATTTCACATCAAACAATTGGATGAAACTAGGAAAACCTCTGATAGTGGGATAACTTCAGTATTCCAAGTTACTAATGTTTCCTCTAGGAGTGACAAACATCCCCGAAAATCTAAAAATAGATACTATGGGTATTTAAATGATATACTTGATTGTGACTTTAATTCCTTCAAATTAGTTTTGTTCTATGCCAAATGGTATAGGTTATGAATGCATGAATGTGATGAGGAAAGAACTATTATTCAACATGCCAATGGATTTCCAATGATTAAAACAATGGTGTTTGAAAGAGGACATGATCGCTATGTTTTTCCAAGCCAATGTGAACAGGTCTTTTACTCAAATGTTCCAGGTGAAAGGGATTGGTCATTTTCTGTTAGATATGATCCAAGAGGAAGGCCAATTAAGTATGCTCATTTACAGGAAGAAGATGATATTGAAGATCAAGAAGATGATTTGACAGATCAGACAAAGTCGGAAGATCATGGAGGGTCAACAGATGAAGAAGATGAAGAAGATCATGATGATCCAAGCGTAGGAGACAATATTGCAATTCTTGATGATGATGTATGTTGTTCCTGAGTCTGTACTAACGCTTAATGTACAGTGTCAAGGCATCCGAAAGTATGTGAAAGATGAATGTGAGGATAATGTCACCTCCGGTATAGGAAACTAGTGCATATTTCTACGTTCTCGACATCTAGCTTCCAACTGCTCTTGAGCAGTTATATCTTGCTCAATGGCTGACCATGAATGCTCGAGTTCTTCCCGGTTATTGGTGGTTTTAAGGATCGTATCAAAAAGATTTAAGGTGATATGTGTTTGGTTAGACAATCCGGGTTCAATATTAGGTTGTGTCGCTGCAGGGACAGTCATGAGGGAAAATTAAGAATATAAATGGGTTTAAAGATTTATTAAGTGTTGTCTGGATTGAGTCAAAGTGGAAGAGAATTTTACATTTCCGGAACCAAATGGAAAAAATGATTTGAGGGATCTTTCCCGTAACTGTATTATATCTGAATATAAATTGTGAAATGGGGGAAACACATTGAGCTGTATATAGTGCAAGATTCCTGTAAAATAGAAAAACTCACATATAAACAGAAGAAGAAATTAGTGAGAAAATAACCGATATAGCGAAGGATAAATGCAGAATGCTGAAAATGTAAATTGGTCTTACAACCGCTGATAGCTATTGCAGAGGAAAGACAATAAACAAATGCAGAAAACCAGAAATCTTTTGTTATAGTAGTGGTCGTACTAAATTATAACAAAGCACATCAGTTATGAATGAGTGGAATGAAATGAATCATGAGGTACAAAGAAGCAAACTTGATAATACAGTCTGGATGGAATCGAGAATCTTCAAATTGCTTGTATATTAACTTCTTCAAATGTAAAACTCTATTACAATCGATGCAAAAAAGGTCCAGCCCTTTCTTCTTCTTTTTGTGGTATATTTATACAACTTGGCAGATCAGTTTAGAAACTCAACGATTTCATCAATTCAGTTACAACCAAAAAGAGCGAAATCACTCTCTTTTCTCTTACTCTATTTTCAAATGGCGCTAGGCTCTTGTCTTTGCGCGGATTCGGTGCACATGATACATTTTTCTACAAACTGGGACACAAGCTGCGAGGTTTCTGCTTGACAGCTCGCCTCAGTGAAATAGCATTCTCGGGCCAACTGCAGCAACTTATCTCCAATCTGTGCATCAATGATATCAAGGGCACTTAGTTGTGCACTAGGTTGAATTAAGTGTTGGTCAACTTGAGCCATGTCTACCCTGTCCATCTTAGAGATATTTACCGCATCTCTCTCATTCTTCTCTTTCAGTTCGAGGGAAATCTGATCTACATTCATTTTCCTTAACGTTTCTGAGTCACCTCCACTCTCCATACCTAAAATATCACCATCTATAGCATTGAAGGCTTCTTCTAACGAATTGGTTACTTTTTGAACCTGTTCCTTGCTTAAGGTAATATTATGTTCCCAATCCTTTAACAGAATGTTACCTCTAGTTTGTTCAGCGATGGTGAGTCCTGGAGAACCTGCTGAAAATCTATTGTTGGTAGCTATCACCGCCTCTTGAAAAGCGACCCGAGCGGCTTCTACATTCCTTTCTTTGCCAGTCAGATTTTCGGAAATTTGATGTATCAACAGGCAATCTTCTCTAATCACTCCCACTTTGTCTAGCATATTCTATTGTACAGAAGAGATCCTGCTCCGAATATCGATCGCTCGGGATTTAAACCCCTCGATGTCGATCACCTTGCTTTCAGCTACCTCTAACTGAGCTTGCAACTCTGTGATTATATTCCTCTACTGACCCGCCTGTGTCCGACCATCTCGGATCACTAGGTGTGCTTGCTCCAGCTTGACTTTGAACATTTCTATCTCATTTTTATCAGCCAATCTAGCCTGTTCCATCTCCATATTGGCCTGGCCTTTGGCATTTTCTGTGGTTGTAGCCAACCTGGCCTCGAGGGTCCTGATGAGGGGATTTTTTCTTTTTAATTGGTGATTCATCTGCCCAACCGAGAATTGATTCGTCGAAGCGTAGGCCCCCAGTGTTCCAGCAATTTCAGTAGCAAGCTGGTCACTTTTCTTGTTCTAGCCATCTGTCATGATTTTGTATTTTTTGACAGTGGACTCTCCCTCTTGATAAAATTCTCGCTTCACTACATCTTTTCTCTTTTTATCAAAAAATAACTCATTTGGGGGGAGTTCCTCTGCCCTTATAGGCCTCAATTCTTCACCAAATATCCATCCTTCACTAACATTTCCCTGTGCTGACTGCAAGGGAGTGACCGAGGTGATAGGCTTTCCTATTTGCTTTGTCGATTCTTTTGGAGTATCGACAGGGTTCTGTTATTTTGGAGTATTTAGAGTTTCTTTTTCGGTCTCTGATATCTGCTTTCTCGGTGAGTCTGGAGTTTTTCCTTCAACCTCCGAACTCTGTTTGCTTGGAGGGTCTGGATTTTTTCCCTCAGCCTCTGAACTCTGTTTGCTTGGAGGGTCTGGAGTCTTCTCTTTTGTTTCAGGATTACTTGTTTGCTCCTCTTCCTGCTGTTGTCCAGGGATAAAGATTACCTCTACAGAATCTTCAGCATCTTTATGTTTGGTCTCGGAAATGGCCAAACCTCCCAACACAGTGGGAAGACATCTTCGCCTATGCTCCTGGAATCTTAACACAACTGCTGTGTCTTCGGGTGCTAGCGATTGGATCCGGGCTAGCACTTCGTCATAAGATTTCGCTCCTCGAAAAATGTTGTCCGAGGGGGAATTCTCATGTTCGAATCTCTTAAGCCCAACATGAGCCAAATGATTGCTCACAGTTTTCTATGGATCATGTTTTTTAATCTCAATGGAGACCAACTTTAGGTCCTCCAGGGCAGCAGCCTCGGCTTTGGCATGCCTGAAATATAATAAAGAATATGAATTCATTCGAATGGGAAAAGAAGGCCATACCTTCTTTGAATATCCCTTGAGTTCTTTGCTTATGCCTCCGATTACTGTTTGCCATGCAACCTCTAGACAAGCTAGTTTATCAGGAATGAACAAAGGTAGTGCATGAGGGGGAACAGAAGCCCCGAAAACTCTAATGTATGAGAACTCTGCTTCCACATACCAATCTACGATGCCACTCAAACCTGTTGAAACACTGTCCGATATGCGAGGTGGCGGATGACCAAAAATAGCGATGTGCAGGGGCACCATCACCCAATTGAAAATCTCATATGGGAACTTTCCTGCTTTATTTTCCCATAATTTATCATGGTATTCGTGCGCTGGTTTTTTATGGGTTGGATTCCAAGACCAACGCATTAGGGGGAAAGGCATCATGGAACATATCGCATCCATGATATATGCTGACATGTAAAATGTTAACGGTTTCCCATCTGCCTTTTGCTCTCGATACTCTGTGACTCTGCGGAACAAGCTGTCTGAGAGCATCTTCGCCCAATTGAACGAGCAACCTTCAGCAACTCGAAACATGAGAGGCACCCAAGAAATATAGAAATTCAAGGTGTCTTCTTGCCCGAACATTCGGCACGTCATCATGGCCACGTACTTATATTGTGGATCCAAAGAAAAAATAGAATAAATACCCTGCTCATTTGCTCTGAATTTCGCGGCCCGCGAAACCCAGTCTTTGATCAAACCAGGCATGGTTTTGTCGTATTGGATGCATTCTTTTTCCTTGAATTCCTCCAAGAAATCTGGACCATATGTATATTCATATGTAGGAGGTAGCTTGTACATGCTTTGTAAATTCTCGGGCCGAAAAGTTTAGATAGTAACTCACTGACTGTTCATAATTGTTCTAGTGGGTAGGTCTACGTGATCCAGCGCCCACCGGATCATGTCATAATAAGGAAGCAACCAGGGTCTGGTTGTTATTCTGTGCATCCCGGACTGGATGACTATCTTATACTTAGTGTGTAAATCGTCCCTTTCATTGTCGTCAGAATCATCTGAGTAATCAACTAATTCTGCCTGCAGAACATTGGACACATGCGACCAGTAGAGAATGGATTCGACACTTCGGGGTGAAGTATCGGAGACATTGTCTGAGTCCTGACTTGTAATTTCGACATTTGCCTTTGTCGCTTTCCGTGGAGCCATGGCTGAAGCTTGCGTTTTCGCTCTTCTGTGATAAACCTGAGTATACATGCAGATGTTAATTCGCTCGGAAGATGACGAGCTCTGTGTGCTTATGAAAAAAAAGTTTTCATTTTAACAAAATGAAACTCCCGTATATATTTGAAAACTCTGTACTCTTCGAAACAAGTCTGTCAAATCGCAATTAGAAACAAATTTAATGCGTAAAATCCGATCTTATTTATTCGTAGATTCACCTTAATTATCCATTAATATCATAAGTATTTGGCGGCTTGACAGTCAGTCGGGGTATGGAAAGCAAGAGGTTACCTCAGGAAATGTGCAAGCCTCGATGCGCAAAAACTATCTCACTTATTTTAAAATATTCAAAATTAGCAACGTTAAAGAATTTTCTCGCTTTTCGCTGTATCGAGAATTTCCTTTCAACATTTTAAGTCTTCAACTCACGAGACTGCGAGTACCGATTTTAGCTTAATTAAGGATAATCGTGATTTAAAGCATCATTAATTCCTTAATCACTTTCTTGCTATATCGCGACTCAAAAATCCGGAGATAAGTTTATGGGAGGCTAGTACGCCGAGTCGCGAAACCGCGAGATGGTGATAATTAAGGATAAATTATGGGAAGAAAAACTTAGATTAGGCGACTAATTAATATTTCTATAATCACGTCGCAACCTCGTGCGTCAGGGTTTTAGACACTTTAACTTTATGAAGGAAAGTGCCGAGTGGTGAAGTGCCGAGAACCAAAATCAACCATGGTTAATTCTTGACCCAGGTTATCACAAAAGTTATCACGTTCTCGGCTCCTGGAGCTGTAAAAACAAAAACTTAGGTTTGACAAATGTCGAGGCGTGAACTCCCGACAACGAATACTCATGAGTTAAAAGTTTTACCCTAGTTAATGTCTTGGGTGGGAATTAAAACGACTTCGTCGTTTCGTGACTCGGGACGTGTGAACTTAAGGTTTAAAGTATCTGACCTACGAGACCCCGAAATAAAACAAAAGAGTGAATATACTTGCGAAAATGGATCTGTTTTGAAAGTGGAAAAGCATTGTTATTCAGGCGACAAGAATTCAGAGTTTTAAGATCTCGGAATGAAAAAGAAAATTCACGTTAGATTTCAAGTATCAAAAAATTTAAGATTTTGCAAGGTAAAAACAAGGGCAGCTCCAACATAAGCTCCAACTAGGGATCACGCCTCCCTGTGAGGCGGGAAGAACAGTAGACTAGGTGCCAATATTGGGTAAATGGAGTTAGAAGCTCACACATGTGGAGAAAACCAAGGAAAAAGGATTGAAGGGGGGAAAAACTTAGTTTTTTACCTCGAGAAGTTTTTTCAAAATCAGATACTCTTTCCAAACATAGTTGTAGTCCCTTTCACAATTTTTCCTTTCCCACTACTAACTTTGGGTATGTTTCAGGACAGTCGAAACGTCCCTAGGAGATTTAACAGATCTTGTGATTATCAACTTGCATCCAAAGAATGAGATTACATATTTTAAAATCGGGAAGTCTCGTCTGAATTTGGGGTGTTGATTAGGTTTTTAGGAAACATTGGTTACCAGAGTAGAGTGATATTCGTGTATAATAGCCTTACCGATATCTCAGACATTGCTTCACTGCCAGCGAGCCTGTTCAGTACCCCGATGAAGTTGTCTGACCCCTTTCACTGAATTTCCTTTCACCACTTCAGAAAATATTTATGCATTTAAATGTTGAGACGAGGGCAATCATTTCTGAATTTCCTTTCATCGTCTCCCTGGACTAGGTGGGGGCAATCATTTCTGAATTTCTTTTCACCACCTATCTTATAATTTACTTTTTGAGCACGAAGATGGGGGCAATCAGTGTGTATCAGGGTTGATATCAGTGTAATATTCAGCATCAGAAGTCTGTCAACTTATTTTGATTACTCGGTACCAAGCTTCCCTTGACCTTCACAATACCTTCATTCTTAGGGAGACAGGGGAAAAAATGATTTCTTAAGGTCATCCTGTTCGAGCAAGCTTTGATTCTTCCGAAGCTGTTAAAAGGCCTAGGAAAGTTAAGATCGCTCTAAACACTCCTTCATCTAGCAGGAAAAAAAGTAGTTGTGAAGACCAGCTTTCCAATAAAGATCTGTTTTGAAACCCCTCGAGGTTTAAAACGAAAGCTTAAAACTCTTCACAATGACTCGGAAAAATAATGTTTTGCTCAAAGTTAGACCCAAAGATGGACAATATTTAAGGCAGCGATTTGGTGACTAAAAACAAAAAAGGTCAAAACAGTTCAATACTGGCTTTTATGGGTATCTTTAGGGACAGATATTCTGACTCGCTGTTTTCAGATTTAATGTATTCATTCAAATCACTTCAACTCAAAAATTATCTAAACAACAACAATCCATGCTATCTAACGTTTTAGTCCATACAGCAATTTTAAATGTGTTACCTTGGTTTACTTGAAACAGTCTTTTATAACCTGCGTTTTTCGAAAGCTCACCTTTATCTTTTCTTTTCATTTTCTTTGTGCACTATGAAACTACTTTTTGGATATCACCTGTTTCATGCCGATTCATTTCTAATACTGCATTCATGAATTGCTTTCCCTGCTAGTTTTGTCTAAAGCTGGAAACCTGTAAAAAGCAAATGCGACTCATGTTAGAAATGAGTCGGAACAAAAACCAAAAATTAAAAATAAATATTAACATGAAACTATTAGTATGCGCAAAACATGAAATTTATTTATTTACAAAGCAATTTTTTTTTTTTTTTTAATATACAACTGCTATGTCATGTAATGCTTCAAATAGCGCCCGTTGACAGGGGCGCTAAGAACTTCTCCGTCTAAATTTTCCAGAAGAAAAGAATTTTTTCCTTCTGGAGCAGAGACCCTGAATGGTCCAAACCAAATGTGGTCAAACTTTCCATGCTTGGCGGCTTCTTCTCTTCTCGCATCCCATATTAAGACTAAGTCACTTGGGAGGAATTCTCTGTCCTTTGCCTTGAGGTCAAACAATGCTTTCATATCATCTTGATACTTCTACATCTTCTCATCAACCTCCACTCTATGTTGTTAAACCTCGATCAGCTGGTTAATCCTTATGGTTACATGATTGGGTTCTTCGTTCTGATCCTGCCATAACTTCATTACTGGCAACGCTAAATTTATAGGTAGAACCGCATCGGTGCCATAGACCATTTGAAATGGCGAAATGCTGATAGACCTTTTAGTGTTGATGCGATTTTCCCACAATGCGTACTTCAAGTGCACATGCCAGGACCTTTTATTTTCATCCAGTACTTTCTTGATTATGTTTACCAGGCTCTTGTTTGATGATTCGGCCAACCCATTTCCCTGAGGGTAATAAGCAGTAGAATGGCCGAGAACAATATTGTACTTTTGACAGAAGTTGATTATAGCCATGGACTTGAAGGCCTGGACGTTGTCGGTAACAATCTTTCGGGGACACCCGAATCTTGACAAGATGTTGTCTTCCAAAAAATCGATTACCACCGAGTCTATTGCCCTTTTGGCTGGAATGGCTTCCACCCACTTTGTAAAATAATCTGTGGCTGTTAAGATCCACTTATGCTGAGCACTGGAATGGGGATTAATTTCCCCTATAAAGTCTAGACCCCATTGTTGAAATGGAGCTTCAGTTTTGACTGGAACGAGTGGCAGTGCAGGGAGTTTCTGTTTACCAGCGAAAAGTTGACACGGGTTGCAGGCACGCACTTTGGCATTGACGTCCGAAAATAGTTTCGTCCAATAGTATCCGGCCCTCAAAATCTTATAGGTTGTGGCTCTCCATGCATGGTGTCCTCCACAGACCCCTTCATGAAATTCCTCTATAACCCGTGGTGTTTCAGACTCAACCAGACAGATTAGTAGGAACCCGAGCGGATCCTTCCAGTAGAGCTGGTTTTTGGCGATGCAATATTTTACCGCGTGGAGTTTTAAAGTTCTGCATTTGGATGATGATAGCCCATCTGTACATTTCAAGTTCAACAAGTAGAACACTATATCTTTATACCAGGTTGATGACATGAACTTTTCTTCGACCTTGCTTAAAACTGTCTGGTCATCCGGCTCATGCAGGTGCGCATCTTCGTCTTCCCCTTGGAGGTAATTAATATCAAGAGCTCTAAGATTCGACTCGGCCAAGAGTTTGGCTAGACCCTGCCCCTTTATCAATTTAGTCGGTTTGACTTCCATATCAAATTCTTTTATTTTAGTGAGCCAGCGCCCTCGTTTTCCGTCACTATCAGGCTGTACCAATATATCTTTCACAGCACTGGTTGGCACGTACGCTATAATTTTTTAATGCAGTACATAGGTTCTGAAAGCTCTTAGCGCTTTCACCATTGCATACGCCTGTTTTTCTATTATTCCGTACTTTAATTTGGTGTCTCTAAGGCTCTTGCTAAAAAACACGATCGACCATTCGAAGCCTTCATCAACTTTTTGCAGGAGTACTGTAGCAATAGTATGCTCGGAAGCAAATGAGAAGATGAGGAAATCTTTCAAGTAGTCTTGGATTGCTAACACAGGTGCCTCACTGATGACCTTTTTAATGTGTGTGAACGACGCTTTAGCGTCAGTCGTCCAATTTACTCTGCTATCTTTCTTCAGCATTCCTGTGATCATTTTGACAATTTCAGCAAAATTAGGAATAAACCTTCGCAAAAAATTTATAGTACCTAAGAAGGATTGAATTTCTTTGACATTTCTGGGAATATTTATAGTTTCTATTGCTTCAATCCTCTTAGGATCAATTCTGATCCCATCTTTAGATACGATATGTCCGAGAAGCTTACCTTCTCGCATAGCGAAATGTGATTTCTTTGGGTTCAAGGACAGACCATACCTGCGACATTTTTCGAAAGTCTACTTTAGATGGACCAAATGTTCTTCATCGATTTTAGAAAAAACCGTCAAATCATCAAGGTAGATGACTACGAACTTGTCTCTTTCTCCTACGAAGGCAATGTCCATAGCACGCTGGAACATGGCACCTGCATTCATCAAACCAAACGACATTTTATCATACATGAACGTACCCCATGGTGTGGTGAAAGCAGTTTTTTCTCTATCTTGCTCATTCATGGCGATTTGGTTGTACCCAGAGAAACCATCTATCATAGACATTCGATTGGCTCCGACTACCTTTTCTAGGATGTGGTCCATTTTGGGGAGTGGATAATTATCCTTTAGAGAAGACTTATTCAAGTTTTGGAAATCCACGCACAGTCTGATTTCTCCATTCTTTTTTCTGACAAGGACCAAATTTGCCACCCAGTCCGAGTACCTCAGAGGTACAATTATTTTCACATATAAAATCTTTTTAACTTCCTTTTCAATTACAGGCAACAAAATGGGGTTAATATGCCTAAGCTTTTGCCTAAACGGCTTGACCCCGGGCTTCAAGGGTATTTTGTGCTCAATTATGGAAGTATCATATGTTCTAAGCTCATCATAGGACCAGGCGAAGACATCTTTGTACTGTTTGAGTAGGTCTCTGTACTGGAATTTTACTTTGGGAGGGAGGAACTTAGATATCTTCACTATCCTAGATTCTTTCTCAGTTCCTATATCGCAGTCCTCCACTTCTTCTGGTTGGGGCTGCAAAGTGGATTTCACAGGTATTTCGTTCTAATCGAAAAGCCTTTCTAATGGAATTAAGCCTTTCAGGATTTGGTTGTTTTTAAGGACCAACATAGGATGATCTGCTATTTTTTCTCGGAAGGTTTCAGGATCTTCTCCTTCTTGCATAATCCACATCAATTCATTTTGATTCTCTTGGTCTGGATGAGTTTCAGAGAACTCACCTACTGCTATAAGAAATTTCTTGATTTGTTCGTCATCTTCGAAGACCTGCCAGTGTCGGATATTGTCTGGTATCGAAGGTTTGTATCTGATTTCAATGTGATATTTTAGTTTGACAGTCGTGGGTGGAGAAAAGGTTGAGGCTGCTTTAGCCAATGCGTCAGCATGTAGGTTCTCTGTATGAGGGATAAAATGGACTTTTACAGATGAGAAAAAGTTTTCCATCAAATCCCAAGCACAATTTCTGTATGTTCTTAGTCTTGGATGTTTGGCTAGGTATTGTCGGTTTATTTGTCTTACTATCAATTCAGCGTCACCGTAAACCTCCAAGTTTTTTATATTTAACTTCTTTGCAGCCTCTAAACCTAAGATTAATGCTTCATACTCACACACGTTATTGGTGTAATCTATGTCCCACTACAAACGATATGAGAAAGGAACAATAAACTTACCTTCAGGTGCTACCAAAAGTATGCCAGCACCAGCTCCTTCCGAAGACGAAGCACCATCGAAGTACATTTTCCAGATACCATTT
>JZKD02S0339641.1:18737-30106 GCA_000966675.3 Picea glauca | reverse complement strand
TAATATGGTAATGATAATATGCAATTGCCACCTAAAATTATGAAAGCCTTGTGTAGCAAATATTGTACAAAATATGTTGTTCCAAAACTATGTTCCACTCAATGATATCATTATTATTTTGCACACATACATTCATGGTTACTTATAACTATCATAACTTGTCAATTGAGATTTTTATTCTAGAATGGTGGTTTCCTTAGATCATTATTGGAATTACATGATAAACTCTTGAACAAAGAAATGATAAAAAAGAAACCAAAAACCTCATGGTTAAGTCCAAGCTACCACCAAGTTAATGCCCTAAAGTGTAGTCAATGCAATGAGAAATAGGAAAGCTCCATGTTAATGCTACTTGCTACCAATTTTATGGAATCAACTTAATCAACATATTGAATGCATATGGAAATATGGTTTCTTTGGAGGATTATCATAGTTATTTGTTGAGAGAAGTAGTTTAGTGAATGTTCATTACATTTATTTCCCTTTGGTACTTATTTCCATTTGGTACTAGAGGATGAATATTTTAGGATCTTATAGAAAATGCATGTTAATGTAGCATTCATGAATTGTACATTTATTTCCCTTTGAAACTTGAGCATGAATATTTTAGGATCTTATAAAAAATGCATGTTAATGTAGCATTCATGAATTGTCTTGTAAAACATAATGTTAGCTCTAAATACACTTATGCACATAGATATACATAAAGAGAATATATACCTTCAATATTCAGAGCATACAATTAGCCCAAAAATAATTTTTTATTTTTTTTTAAATAACTAATTTTCGTCTCAATTTCGACGACCATAAAAATTTCTGTGATGAATTTGCATTACAAAACAAGAAAAGGTGTCGTCTCAATTTCAACGACAATAAAAATTCCTGCGACGAATTTTCTATATAAAACAAGAAAAGGTGTCGTCTCAATTTCGACGACAACAAAAATTCCTGCGACAAATTTGCTATATAAATCAAGAAAATTTGTTGTCTCACTTGCAACGACAATAATATTCCTGCGACGAATTTGCTATATAAAACAAGAAAATATATTGTTTCAATTTCGAAGACAATAAATAATATAGCGACAAATCTGCTATATAAATTAAGAAAAGTTGTCATCTCAACTACGATGACAATAATAATCCTATTACGAATTTTCTATATAAAACAAGAAAAGTTGTTGCCTCAATTTCGACGACAATAAATAATATAGCAACAAATTTGCTATATAAATCAAGAAAAGATGTCGTCGCAATTTCGACGATAGTAAAAAAGGCTGCGACAAATTTGCTATATAGACCACAAAAAATGGTCATCTCAATTGCGACAACAAGTTGGTTTCACTTAGTTTCCCTATATCGTCGTATTGGCGATGATATTTCTTTTTTTGTCGCAATTGTGAGAAGTTATGTATGGTCATCGCGCTTGCGAAGATATTTCAAGTTCGTCGAAATTGCCACGTTCTATGATACGACGTTTGAGAGACTCAAGATTCGTTGCAATATCCACGACATAATGTCGCAAGAGCGTCGAAATAGTCGTTGCAAAATGACCAAATTTGCTAGTGGACTCTGCATCGTTTAATGGTGGAATGGCTCTCCAAATATTTCGATCCGGCCAATTTATCGATGGGATTTATGTAATGATTGAGAGGATATATTCTTATGAAAGTTCCTCCTTCAGTTTAAACGTTCTCTTTTTGTATTTTCTTTTATTAGATGGGTCTGATAAAAATATGTGTGCTGGTATAAACTAGTTGGTAAAGGGTGGGTTCTTAACTACTAAAGAAGGCTGAGCTTGGGATAACCCTTGTGCTCAAGCATGCAGACAAATATATTCACACATGTGACAAGCCTAGTACTAATACATTAACTTGTTGGTATTTCAATTATTGACTGAGATACAATTTATTGTAAGAAAACATACATGCAATAAAATGATAGCAAGAAAAACAGTTTCCTTAGCTCTAGAATTAATCACACATTAATACAACGATTTGCTTCCATCATTAGAGACAAGAACTACAAAAAATATTGAAACATCTAACTTATCAATATATTCAGAAACTCTTACTCGTTACAGCATCCATTCATGAAATAAAGTTGGAAGTAATTCCTCCTCAAATCCAATCACACAACGCCTTTGATGAAAAATAGAAGTTTGTCTCTAGTCCTAAACAAGACTTCTCAATTAAGGTAGTTCATAAATAGTTCTTTACAATTCCAAAAATGAGGGTCTTTTCCCAAAACCATCGACCCTTGATAAAAGGTCAATCCTCTTATTTATAATGAATCATTAACTAAAAATAGTTATTACAAGTGCAAGCTAAGTAAAACAAAATATCTACACATGGAACTTTCATCTCTCTATTCTCTAAGAATCATCAAATAATTTTATTGAAGTGGATGACTCTTCTCATACTCTGACCACTTGACGAAGAGTTCCTCGCATGTGTTGGCATATGGGAACCTGTGTTGGTCCATCGGGGCTGAAAGAATTTCTTTCACTTCTACTACCCGTGCTCTGTACTTGACTATTTTAACACTTAACCGCTGCAAAACTGCTCAAGACTTAATCGGATGCTCCATGAACTGTTGTACTTGACCTGGCGCTATGCTTGCCACCTTTTCTATCTTTGTTGTATGTTCTAATTTTTTTTCTACATTTTGCTTGACTATGTCATGTAGGTCGACAAAGTCCTTGGGTGAGTCGAATTTTGTGAGGCCGATGTCCTTCATCTCCCAAATAATATTTTCTCATCTCTTTTCGCACTCGGCCAACTTCTCCTGAATCTCCCGCTGAGTTTCTTGGGCCATTTTTACCCAGTATTTGGTCACTTTCCTGATCCGATCGATGCTACTATCCCTTAGCAACCGAATGTCGTGCTCTTCGGCATCTCAACCCTTTTGAACCATGTTGATGTAATCAATCCTTTATACTACTTGGTGAGATTTCTCATACCACCTTTCCACATCCTTGCAAGTTACTAGCATTATCAAGGTGTCTTCTTGGAAATCAGTTATACCTGCAGTGAAAAAGTGTCATTCATTCATGAATTTGGCATAGGCATCTTGGAACTCACTTCTCAAAAACAATGTGGCATGTGTGAAGTCCTGATAATATTTTTCCAAATGGCGTCGATGCTCCAACTCCTTAAGCGCAGAGGCTAGCTCCTTTTCATCCCTTCTTTCTCTATCTAAGGTGGCATCTGTAATGGCCATTCCTATGTCGATAAGTTCGGATGTCTTAGCGTGTTCAGTGCTGAGCAGCTTCTCCTCTGTCGTGATGAGAATCGAGCTATATAGTGTAAGCCTTCTCTTCTTAGTAGTCCTCTTCATGACGACTTTCATTTTTCTATCATAGGTGATCGCTTGCATGTCTACGACCTCATCCACGGGTTCGGGGATTTGTTGTTTCTCAAGATTATAGTATCCCCCAGGATTTCGAATGTGTGTATCTATTCTAGGATGGGTTCCTAAACTTCTTCCATATGTTCTGATGGATCGGCCTCCATTTTTTGCTCATCGGCTGGTGACGTATCGACCAAAATGGAAGAACCAGGGGTAGGTTCAGTACTTACTTGGTAATCGGTTGTCGAAGTGTTGATTTCCTGCTGTGGAATTTCCTATTTTTGGCCACCCAATCCTGGCTCATCTCTTGAGATGTCTATTGGGGTTCCCAGCAAGTCGAGTAGCTAAGTGTCCAAGACACTTTCGACCTCATGGTCGCTCTACGGGAGGTTTTGAATTGAAGCATCGGGACCTAGGGAAGATGCTTCCTCGGGTTCCTTTTCCTCTGTAATCTGCACCAAAGTCACTAGGGAAACCTCTGAAATCTCCTCATCATCATAGATAGTTATTAAGTCTAACAAGGGTTTTGGTACACTTGTCCTACCTTTTGTCCTTGTTATCTCAGGCTGGATTGAAATCCCCCCTAGTGATCAGATCTTTGGTGGTGGTACTTTAGGATTTTATGGCCCGGTGATTTATTCCAGTTGTATTGGCTCTAACCCACTTGGCTCTCCTATTCTTTCGATTGGGTCATCAACGGGAATCCTTGACATCTCTACAAGATCAAGGTCATTCTGCAATTGATCAATGATTCTCTATGCCCCTTCTAGCAAGAGAAATCCCCTTCTTTGTGCCTATGTAGTCTCTGTCACTCTGATCTCGTCCTGAACTCTGAGGACCTCTTAATCCAATTGCTCTATTGTCTCCACTTGTTCATACATGCTCATATACTTGAACCTAGTCATGTTGGGGTTGGCCATACTTTGTACTACCTCCTCTCAGTCCTGAGTGCACTTTGTGAAAAATTCATCCTCAAATTTTCCATGCGTGTATGGCCAACAGGATGATACCTGTGAAGCATGTTGGAGGACCAGTCCTTTAGGGTCGTTCTTGCAGAATCGGAATGTCATGAACCTGAATTCAAGTTGGCTCATCCCTTCTTGTTTGGCTTGGGAAGTGTCCTTTAGCAAATAAAACCCCACATGGAAACTGTAGGGTAGGAAATCTTGCTTCTTGTCCTTGACCAGCATGTCGTTATATACCTATAAGATAGTCTGATAGCATATTTATCCCATAATGAGCCGGTCTGGGACATGATCCGGGAGTAGATGCGATCCTCTAGTAGCCCCGAACACCCTGATATAGGTTGAGTGTTCATCTAAATACCAGTGACCCAAATTCCCTACCATTTTATTTCTTATTGTGGATAGTCTCAAGACTTCCTTTTAAAATACAATAAAATGAATACGAGTGATGAATTCATCACAAATGAGTGCGTATGATTTTTTGTACCTGTTCTCCCAAAGTATGATGAAATAAATGTGAACATGGAGCTCTGCAACATGCCATCTTAAATTCATGTCGACGAAGACATTTCTCCCATAGATCACATCGAGCAGGTATGAGGCCATGTGGAAAGCGGGTGCTTACCCTTCTTTTGGTGTCTGAGCCTGTTGTACACAGATGCTCAATTTCTTTGAAATTATGGCCCCCCAGTTGAAGCTACTTCCAGAGATCGCCAGTGTGTATGCCAAGGGAATCCATGCTTTCAAAAACTTGGAGCTGTCCTTCTCTCCATATAGTCAGCAGATGAGAGCCATCAAGTACATGTATGGCTCCCTCAGGTTGACTGTCCCATACCAGCCACTGCTTCAGTTTGTAAAAAATGTGCCCTCCTTCCACCATGAGGCCATCAACCGGTTGGTGTCATGGAATTCAGATAACTTCACTGTGAAGTCTGTGTTTAGCCACTCCTCTAGGTCTCTGAACTTGTAGTACTTATGTACTTTTGTCAGGAGGAAAAATCGGATACACCCTCCATTCTTATCATTGATTAATCATTTATGCACGTCTGTATGGTCGATTAGCCACTTCAAAATCTCTATGCAAGGGAAACTCGGGGTTCTGTTGGCTACCATGTGCAAAATGACCATCGGATATTTGGGAACACCTAGTAATCGAGCACCCTTACATCCGGGTCATTGTGTGGGATACACTCTGGGTACTCCTCCCAGTTGATTCTGTTAAAAATTTCCCCCCACTATGGGAGCATTACTTTGGATCTGGTGCTTGCTTCTATATCACCAAATACCGGAGGTTGGACAAAGGCTTTCTTTATTGAAGTTTTTATGATTGGATCTTCCCTGCGAGTGTACTCCAACTTCCTCGCAGTACCAGGAGAAGAACCTTCACCTATTTCTGCTTCCTTTAGCTTGGGTGCTCTCGGCGAGCATCTGAGGGTTGGTTTTCTCGGAGGCATTTTCCCTGCAACTTAGAAAATAGTTATAGATTGTGCAAGAAATGAGATGTATATATAGCAAATCACAACCGCTGAATTGAAAAATTTGAACACATACCTATGTTGCTTGTTTAACCTAGTCTTGATAACTTAAGAATCAGCACAGTCTCGAGACACTTGCTTTGCTTCTTTGGATGCTATGGAATTCAAACTTGTGCGCAGAATGAAATTGTTCAAAGTCATTCTAGAGATTTAAACATGGATGAACTTACCTTGTCGCATCAACCATTCAATTCGGGTTATGAGTGTAGTTTTATTAAATCTGTTGCCAAATCTTTAAAGATGTTTTAAAAACTAAATTCGATCGTGGATTGAAGGCGTGGGTGTGGATTGTAACGTGGCCTATCAGCGATTTCAAATTCTTGTTCTTCAATCAATGCACGAGGTAGAAATAAATGCGGCATAGAGCATTAAATGGTCTATTAAATTTCAGAATCTGATCATATCTTGTGTCAAAAACATCCCATTGTTTCGCAAGTCTAGTTGGTGAGTCTGGGGTCAGGGTTCCATTTTGAATGTTTTTTGTTGATATCTTCTTGAAAAATCTCTAACGTTGATCGATCTTATCATACAGAGCTGGCATGGCAAAGCATACTAGGAGATGTGACTAGGACGTGGGGAACCTTAATATGACTCAGAAAAAAACCAGGTTGTGTGACACCTCTACACAACAAAGACACGTGGCACTCGAGACCGACGTCTTCTAAACCTGATCCTAACTCGTCGACGCCGAAAAATTATCAAGGGTCGGTGATCGGAGATAAACCTACCCAAGTGCTCCCAAATCGACTCTCTTGAAAAAGTTCTGATGTCAAAAGTGTATCGGAGAACGGCAATTGGCGATATCTTTAACGCAGAAAAAATTGATTGTTTTAATCTTTTTAGATTTTCCCCGACTCCGAGAAATCACATCGGTCCTCGGATATCGGTGGTTTCTTTATGGATTTTTTCAATGTCTATTCCTCCTGTACTTTGCTGACACCGATGGGGATCGGATATCTCCTGAATTTCCGTGGAGAATAACTTATGCAAACCAACTCTGCCTTATGTCGATACCGATGGTGCATCGGTGATCGACGATTAGTGTAACTATGTGGCCAGTGTACCTACTTGAATTTTTTCGACGCCAAACACAAGTGAGTTAGTCGCAATGTTAGTTGCAGATTCCTAGTTAGGACTTGATTGATAAGGGTCATGAAAACAAAACAAAAACAAAAATAAACCATTCCCCAAATTGAAATCAATTTAGACAGTAAAAGAAAAAAAGTGGTACCCAAAAGTGATAAAATTTCATAAGGATTTTAGTGTGTGTTGAGCGCTCAACACCTCCCTACTGAGCTTATCATGAATTCACTAGTTGAAATATTCTCATCCCTCAGATCCAATGGCCACAATTTAAAGCACTTATTCACAGGTTTAAGCTCGATAGGGTCCACACTCGACTCGTCAACAAATCAAATGCAAACACATATCATTCCTTATGGTACTATGGCTACCAATATGGCATGACATGTCATGTCAATGTCATATTCTCTTTTTTAATAAGTTATAAGGCATGGAAACATGCAATGGAACTCTTCCCCCCCATTGGGTATTGGGTATCAGGAAAAACACAAGCTCTACAACACAAGACCTCCAGGTACTTCAGGGATCCGATAACTCGGTTAACTGAGGGATCCTACCACATGTTCTTAACTTCTCATAGATGATTAGACGGTTGTCTTTCAACCTTCTCACCGATCGAACAACCATTGTTTTACTCTCGATTTAATCAGGGATCTGAACTGGTTCCTTAGGTTTAATTCTCTCGATTTCCAGTTTTGTATTTGAAATAAAAGAAGCCTATATCGTAAGTTTGATCACGAGACAATAGACATAGACTCTCAGGAAGTGACGATTATTTCCCATGAAATAATATCTCAGTCTACTTGTACAAAAATCAGGCACTCTCAATAAACTCAGGTTTCATAGAGGTCAAGGACCTGTACGATAAATACAAACATACAGGGAAAATCCTAAACATCCCTTTCTTATTTTTCTGAGTTTTAATTATTTTTGTTAGGAATTCCTCTTTAAGCATGTCCTCATGGGTTAAATAACCAAGGAAACACATCATAAACAATATAGTTTCAAACTACATATCCATGCAAATCTCCTCTAGATATCATTCATCATAAGAGGCATTATCCAGTAAAATGGATACAAGCATGCAGAAGATAGCATGCATTCATGTCAAATCCATTTCCTAAACAGGATACAGTCTATAATCATTACCATACATCCAAGAGATATTACAGGTGAAAGCACTTATATGTTCCATAGTGAAATTAACCAACCGATTGACTGTGGGTGAGTGTTTTTCCTTCCAACCATAGGATTTGTAGCTCAGTCACTTCAACAGCATGTCACCCCCATGCCAGGACATGATAACACCAGGGTACTCTCATAATTGACTCAACAAATCATGAAATGGATTAGGAAGGTTAATCTCCTTCACTCCACCGGAAGCAACAAAAGTTTCCCCTCTTTCCCACTAAGCTCAGGACCTCCACAAGGTTTATCAGATGCCTTCCCAACCGGATTTCCTCTGCACAATGGATTCATTTCACAACTATATTGTTCCTCAAATCCCTCCCCTTCCAGTGTTGATTTCTTTCTAGCAAGCATTAAGCCTCAACCCTCTTTTTCTCTAGTCTAGATTTTGGTTCTTCTCTTCTCTAGTGTGACCATTCATGTCCTAGGCATGCTTCCCAAATCTTATTTTTTCTCAGATCTGCATACTAGAGCTTCTTCTACTCATTCTCATTGTTGTCAATTGTCTCCCGTGTCTAGACAATCACGTTCTTCTCTCTCTTTTCTCTATGTGTGTTTCTTCTCTCGCACCAACACCCATTCCATTGCATGTATTTTCTCTAAAACCAAACTCTCCTCTCCTACACGCACCTGTGCATTCCTTGTTTCTTCTCTAATACTTCTCTTTCTTTTTTTAGAAGAAATCAGGTCAAATATGGGAAATTGGATGGTGGTACTATATCCACCCAACTCTCCATCCCTATATTCATTAGTGGTGGTTGGTTATTCAACTACCAACACCCTCTCATCAACCGATTTTCTTTAGCTGCAAGATAAAGAAATTATGGTTATATCCTCCACATCATTCATCAAGGTGGCTTGGGGTATTTTTCACATGAGTCCCCTTTTTTGCCCCCTCACTAACCCTTATTGTGGTATCATGACTAGTATGTGTGCTCCACCCATCAGTTAGTTGTGCGGCATTTTATAAATTAAAAAAAAAACATTTACAATGTTTATATGCCATGGCATAGCAATCATTAATCATAATTAATTACATATAATCAGGGTTCGAAAATGGGGTGTTACATTCCCATCCCCCTTAAGAGGAACATTGTCCTTAGTGTTCTTTGTATTTCAGCAACACTTGTCATGCCTTCATATTTCAACCGCCTCAACAATATCTTCCTCTCCTCGATCTAGTCCTCTCCCTGACTCTTGTAATTTTAGCAATAATCCTACAACAAATATAAAACAACATGCATATTAAAACAATTTCAGCATAATACTTATATGTGTAATTCATGGATCTGCATCCATATGGTTGTCACATTTACTTGTCTCATTGTTTTCCTTGACATACCCACTGTGCTCATGATCCCATTTAGCACGTAACATGAATTATTCAAGTCTCCCCTTCCTTGTAGTCACTCACCCTTTAGGCTCAGACATCCCCTTCTCTGTGACACAGTCCCTCTAGAAATCCATCAATTTCCAAGGCTTCCTCGCACAGAAATATTTCAAAGACTCATAGAGTCTTACATCCAAGGCGATCCTCTAGCTTTCTCTAACATAACATATCTCATCTCAACGGTGATCATGGCATACATGGTATTCTTGTTATAACAATGGCCTTTTAAATGTTATTTTAGCTCGATAGCCATCATCTATCCCTCCAAGACAAACATGGAATCTCACCTGTAACACATGCATACAGTAATCTGTGACATATTTCCATAATAATTCTAATCAGAGTTATTTCAAATCTTCTCCCCACAGATTTCAAATTTCCACTTATCAGTTTTCAAATCTATTTTGTTTAGGAACCAGATTCTGCAAGCATGAGATTTCCTTCTCATAGCAATTTGGTTCTTTCACAAATAGTAGGAATTTATCCTTCTTATGGACTTGTATTTTTGACATATCCAAGACCAATCTTCATGCAAATTCAACCTTCAAACAGCCAAACAAATTGTTATTTTCTCATGCACATTACACTTTCATTGCACATTTACAATGGCTCACAAACAATTATTAAAATTATGCATACTAACAATTGCTTCACCTCTATATATCACCTGTACAAAATAAAAGGAAATTATCATTCCTTACTTGGGCATCATTTAGTATACGAAGCTTTTCAAATGCAATCAATTATCTCCTGCATTTTAATACTGGGTCAATACTCACATTTCACACAATGCATCCTTGCAATGATTTCAGATTACCACATTTCGTGTTAGGTAATTTTCCATGGCGAGTTGGAACTCATCCAACCTCTCACCACATCGCTCCTTTCTCAACATTCATTATTACAATAGGATTGTGTTTCCTACTTTGAGTTGATCATGACCTCAAATCAGCCTGCGCTATATGAAATTAAATTTTCATATGACTGCATTCAAGCATTATTTCTTTACTATTTCATAACTATGTTGGAATACTGGAAGGTCCTCCTTCCATAAGGGGCAATCCTATACATGCCCTCTCATGCAAACATGCATCCCCTAAATGCATTCAACCAATGTGTTTCTTATGAGCATGTTTATTCATAATCATTCATGATTAATCAATACATCCATGACTCATTCATTCATGAATTTTCATGCAAGGATTGTAACCATCCTTGACTGCCAGAAGTTTCTCCCTCTATCGTTCAGGTTCTTATTTTCCTAAATTTTACCCTACTTGCATACCAATGACATACAACACTGAATCAAAATCATATGCATATCATCAAGATATATAAAACATTTCATAAGTGATTCTTACCCAATCCCTTTCAAATCTCATGCCACATGGGCATGAAATATTTATACTTGTCTTGGCTGCTAGCAATCCTTTTGATATTACCTCATCAGTGGTGGTTTAGGGGTACTCCTAAGGTCCCTTCATCAATCTTTCAACAAATTCATTCTTGTATGTATCATCTACATGAGGTTTCCACCATTAGCAGTTGTCTTCCCCAATAACTCCAATATTCACCACATACAACAATTATAATCACAACTATATCAGTTGTCAAGTTAAATTAGAATGCATGTACCATAGTATTTTACATCAACAAACATTTTCCGATATGCTCCATCATATCTATATGCACTCTATCACATTATCCTCAATGATTTTGTGAGTGTAAAAAAAAAAATATTGCAGTTGTTTTGTTGTTACATTTTAAGCCTCGCATATATTTGCATATAACATCATTTTAGTTTTCTCATCCTAGAGAAATACAAAAATTCACCAAGAAAGGAGTCAAGGGATTCTCT
>JZKD02S0339630.1:0-10572 GCA_000966675.3 Picea glauca | reverse complement strand
AAAACAAAAGAAGAATAGAGGGAGCAAAAAACATTGACTTATGGTCAAAGGGAGAGGTATTCCCAATAGATCCTACTACCAATTCTCACCCAAAATTTAAAAATGTAACATGATAAGTGAAGTTTTTGTATAATGGAAAGAAAGGATTGCTAGGATATTGTGAAAATATAAAAGGAAATTGTAGAGACCTTGAGAAGAAAGTCAACAATCTACTAGTACACTATTTTATTTGGAGTGCATAAACAACAAGTTGGTTGAAAGCGTTAATCAAATTTAGAACATGGTTTTGGTTGTAAAAAATGAGAATATGAATCTACAACAAACCATATTTTTGCAAAATCAAAATATTTTGAACAAGGAAGAATAAAATAAAAGACTTGCTAAAGACAAACAATGTCTTAGTAAAAACAGGTTGGCAATCTAAAATATAAGGTTTCTCTTTTAACCAAGAGTTTGCAAAGAATCAAGAAAACACCATTTGGAGGAAGAAAAAAGGTTAAATGTATGGCTAGCATTTCTTATTTGGTATCATCAGGGGGTGATATGAAAAGAGAGTACATTCTATAAAATCTCTTATGAATCCAAACAAGATAAAGGAAATTCAAGACGGTGAAAACGTGTCTCATATATTGAAGTCAATGTTCAATAAAGAGGATATAATCTCTATGATTCAACAACCTCATTTTAGTTCCCTTAGAAAATCCCTAGTTGATCAAGTGATAAATCAGATAACATAAGTCATGAATGTAGAGAAAGTCCAAATTGCTTGTGCTGATACTGGGATCAGTAGATGAGTTTATGAAACACCCTTTAAATGCTTACGAGAAGGAATGGTAAATGCATGAATCACTAAAGTTTTCATTCCTCGTCCTTTTCATATATCAAATGTTCGTGCAAGAAGTAATAAGCAAATTATTGATCTCATGGGTGACATGTATCATATAGAAGCAAGGAAGGAGATAAAACAAAGCTAGGTTGGAAAGAAAAATATTCCAAATGAAATCATTATATTAAATCCAAAGAACAACATATGGTTAGATTTAAAGAAAACCTTGTCATCTATGGTGATATTTTATGATATTTCTGTCGATGAAGCATATGGAAAAAATGGTTTTTGTCATGAAATTGGATGAGATGGAACTCATTAATAATGAGAAATGTGAAAGAGTTTCAGTCACGTTAATGAAAAGGGCCATGGATCCTAATATTGAGGTAATTGATGAAAACTATTTCTTTGTCCAATCTGAGAATCACAAATGGTGGTTGGGATTGTTTCTCATTTCTAAGGAGTCTCATGAAACATTAAAATGGGTTTTTCATCAAACTTCCATACCCACAATAATTGCCTCACATAGAATGGGAGAAAAACTTGATGTTGATGATTATGGTTCATATGAAGTTGAATGGAATATGACAACTGATTTAAAAACATTGAAGTGCATGTACAATGTTGGCCATGGTGCTAATGCAAAACATAGTTTCATTTATTGTATGCACACAAGGAAGAAATAGAAAATACCAGGTGGTGGGTGGTCAAATGGGATTATGAGTTGTCAATAAGACATCATTCCAAATCGAGATGAGATGGATAAAAATATGGATCCCATACTACCTATACAACTTACAAGAGTGCATATATGTACACTCCATACATTTGTAAGAATTGTTGATAAATTATTGTATCTTTCTATTCTATTTTCTTGGAATAAGAGGCCACAACTTTTTTCTCAAAAGTCAATTGAAGCAATCGAGAAGGTTCTTTCTAATGTTGGTTTACATGGAGGTAATGTAAAAATATGAAAATATACAAAATTGTCAGGGGATCGAGGTAATGTTCCTTCTAAACCATCCATGGGAGGGGTTAAATCATGACACTTTATTGCAGATGTCAAACCATCATAAAAAGGTCAGTGGGAAATTTATAAGGATCTTATTGATGCAGAGGATGATCAGATTGATAATGACATATCTACATTAAGAAAAAAAAGTCTGGATCACACTTTCTGCTTTGTTTCCATTAATGGACAAGGAGAAATTTGAAAAATGGGATGATATAGCTTTCATTAAATAAGTTATACATTTTACAAAAAAAATGATTAGGGTACGAGGAGAAAATGAGATCACACATTACATGGTAGGCTTCATGCTCAAGACTTCTCCGTGCATCATGTTGAAGAATTTTTATTGTGTCATTTTATGATTACCAAATTTAATTTATTGTTATTTTGTTGGCAACACATACTTTATGCTCATGGACCATGGTTTGTAGGAGTATGGTAGCTTAGGAATTTGGAATACCCAAGGAATGGAGAAGTCTCATAAGCAAGTGAGGGTAGCATATCATAAAAGTACTCAACACAGAGGTGGCTCAACTCTTTCAAACCTACTTGTTCAAATGTTTCAATGGTTTTATAGACACATAGTATCAAGGTTTCCTCAAGCAATAGACTCTACTAGTGAAGAATCTATTGAAGAATGGATAAGGGATGCATGTACAAGGAAACAATGTGAAGCATGGGAACAATCTAAAGGTAGAAATGTTTGTACATAATGGCATTCAAAAATATCAAGGAGGGGTAAAAAAATGGGTATTGGATGAAGATATTGACTAAACAAAAACATAAACTATGCAAAAAGAGTATCAAAGTGGTATGGATGAAAATGAACTAGCTACAAGTAAAGGAGATTAGGTAAGAGACTATCAAGGAGGTGGCACTTAAGGAGTATGTCTCAGATTTTGGTGTTTTATTATCTGCAACTTTTTTTGAGTCTTTTCTCTAAATTGGGTGTAGATTTCTCAATATTGTAGTTTGTTACCATGTTTGATATATTAGGTTATATGGCATGCACAGTAGGCCCCTGACCTACTGTGCAACCCTTTTAACTTCTTATATGTTACAATTTTCTTATCTATTATGATTGCATAACATTGTGATTATTAGCATTAGTTTCTACCATAGAGGTTCATGCACATTTGATGTTGGCACTTTTTTATCACCGTGGATTTCTTTTTTTTGGAAAAGTATTCTACAACACTAGCTAAATGAGATACTTAGTTTCAAAGTATAAATAATAGGGAAATGTTGACCTTTAATATTTTTTTTTTTAAATATATGTTGTGAGAGAAAACATGATATTCCTCATCCAACTAACCATTTAATAACATCTCAAGTTCACTTTTATCATGGGATCCAATTATAACAAACAATATTCTGCTCAAAACTGAGTTGCACCATGCTTTGTATCACACAATTTTCAAATAGAAAGTCAGAAAGGCGACCAAGGAGAAGAAAACAAACACACTTGAATGATCTTGAGATATAGGTAACATCTTCTACTTCCAGTCATGTCTATGTAACTTTTTTCCATATGGAATTTTTTCTCTTCTTTCTTCTATTCTCTACTAAAGAGTTATATTTGGTATAATGTCTTAACAAGTCGCCCAATTAAGACTAGAAAACACCTCTTTATTTCAACGCTTTACAAAGATCAATAAAAAATACAGTGAGGCTTCTATTGATAATAGGGTACTGAAGTTTGATGTGGAAGCACTGAGGGTAAAGGCATGCAATCATTAAATTTTATTTATTTTCAGTCTTAATGTGGCAATTTCACACTTGATTTGTGCATGCCAATATTGTTAATGTTCAATACTATTAATTTTAGGAAAACACAATTACATCAATATATGTAAATATGCCTTGTACTTTTGTTTGCATTGCTTAGGATGATGCTTTTGTATCATGTTACCAATATTTGTGGAAATGTTTCTTGTCCAGGTACTGCTGTTCAATATGCCATATCTCCATGTTCACCATTTGAAGACATTTTCTTGTCAAATGCACCTAGGACATATGAAAAAGAGCAGTCTTCTTTGCAGTTTCCCATGCAACAAACTGTTTAAATTCTTGGACGTGTAAATTCATGTGTGGGTTCCACATGTAATATACCATGCTCAAAAAATATGCCTACTACTCAACCCAAATATATGACCTCGTATAGGGAAACATTGTTTCAAGAATTTCTCAACTCACGCTCATAGATTGAAATCCCTAGTCCTTTTATGACATGTATCTAGGTTCTTTCCTTTGCTTGCATACTCTTATCATGGACAAAAAATAAATTGTATTTATAGAAGATATGAAAGATGGAGTAGAGGAAGTGGGCCACTATAAAGGAGATTTATTTTTTGCTGGACAAGATAATTCCCCATGGAAAGAGCATCAATAAAACTGTAAAATAGGAGATGACATTTATATTCAAGTCAAGGGGATGCCCAACGAAGCCTTCCATAATAATTAGGTTGGAGAGGTTGGCATGGGAATTAAAGATCTAAATGAAATAATTTAGGAACTAGGGTGATTGTTCCAAGGATGAAGGACAAAGGGACAAAACACAAGCATGTCCATGGGAAATAAAAAAGATCCCACATGCAATTCGGGATAGAGGAGAAAAAGTAGTCAAAGCCTCAATAACATAGTGTATCTCTCTAGATTGTAATTTTATAAGAAATAATAAAGAGTTTATCAAATAATTCTTGTTTTATTTTTACCACACCTCCTCCAGTGTAATATTTGTGTTCTTTATTATGAGTGTGTTTTTGGCATTATGTTATTTGCAATTTGAATACACAATCATTGTTGATTTCATAATAAATATAAACACATTTTGTTCATATGAATTAATCAAGCTCCACACTATTAAATCAAATTGTCCATAGGATGATTGAATGTAGATCACTCTCTTTGAATAATTTTTATGAACATAGTTGTTTGGATACATTGTTTCAATAATTTCTCAACTCATTCTTAGATATTGAAAGCCCTGGTCCCTTTTTGGCATGTATCCAAGCACTTGCCATGGATTCTCTTGTTATAGACATAAATTCAACTATATTTATAGAAGCTATGAAAGATGGAGTGGAGGAAGTGGGCCACTGTAAAGGAGATTTATGGTTTGCTGGACAAGATAATTTCCCATGGAAAATACATCCATAAATATACAAAAAAGGTGTTCCCCTATCTACAAGATCTATGGGTATTGACTGCATTGACAGGTATGAAATATATTATCCAATGATGGACCCAACTGCTGGTGTACACATTGAAAATAGGTTTGAAAATGGTCTCAAAATCTACTAAATATAGTGCGCTAACCACTCTAAAATAGATCATTTAATGACGGACAATCCTTGATGGCGTGATTAAACATTTTGTGAAACAAAATTTATGTCTTTACTCCTTGGTATCTTTTGAATAAGACATCACAAAATATATTCACAAGACAACATTTCAAAAATCATCAATAAAAGATTGCCAATCACAACTATTAAGGAAAAAAATTATTTTTACAAAATGACATTACTTCAATTATGAGACTTGTATAATAAATGATGTGGCAAGAGCAACCATTGTTACAAATTCAAGAGCATATTGGAACCATTATGGAGCAATATGATATGTATTTTTCATTAGAATCAACAACTTCTAGAAATATTCCATGATGACTTTCAAAAATCTGAATGTCCTTTTCTTCTCCTTGCTGCTTCATTTCCTCAACATCTTCAATTTCTTTTGTGATAGGAAAAAAATAGGGGGCTCCTTTATACGATATAAAGATTTGTGGCAGTGTTATGGAACCTATCTCCCTTCATGGTTTAATTTGTCCGGCATCCTTGAAGTTATCTAAACAAAATCTTCTTGTGCCACCCTTATATCCCCTAAAATTTGAATTAACTCATCAGTTTCCAAAGCATATCGAGGAAGGTCTTCTCTTGGTAATATTCTAATTAATTTCACCTATTGTTCACCTTGTTGTTCTTGATATTGTTCTAGGCTCAAAGAACAATGTCTAGGCATCTCAAATAAATGTTTCAATTGATAATAAAACTTTATGCCCTAGTTTTAAATATAGGATTTAAATAATAATTACCAGAAATATAAAGAGGCCTGATCCCATTCCATTAGAGGAAATTTTGGGCTAAAATGGGCCTTATAAGAAAAAATACGAGTGATGAGTTGGAAATTCAATAACCAATAGAATTTCAAAATTTTGGGTCAACCATAATGGTTGAGTTGCAAATATTAAAGTCAAATAAGCTTCTTTGTCACATTTTCATTTGACAATAGTTAACCACGTGCATAAACCACACTGTTGACACCCAAAAATCACAAATTGGAATCCCTGCGTGCAAATGGGTTGCAATATATATATATATACATATATATATATATATATATATATATATATATATATATATATATATATATATACTAAATAGGTGGGACCCCGTTATGTGAATAATGATGAAGGGCGCTTTTATTTGATTTGCGCTCATGACTACCTTGCAAAATTGATTCTACAGTTTGGGAATAAACCCATAAATTCAAAACCGCTTTCCATGTGAGATGGAAAAATGATGGGTGTGTTGGAAATTTAATTTAAAAAGAAAGGAAAAGGGGAAAATGTTTGTTAATATGCATCTTGGTTTATTCTTGCTACACACATGTTTTGACTTGTTGTTCAAACCTCAAGCACGAGCCACATATAGTTATGGTGTATTGCACTTATGGTATACTTTTTATTATTGTGGACAGTGGATAAGTTTTATGAGATAGAAATACTTCACTAGCAAGGAACGTGGGACATAACATGTTTGGTGCTAAGTTTTGAGTATACATGAGTTTAATGTAGGGAGGAAAATTTGATTTTTGGATTGGAATGTTATGTGGCAAGCATAGTGGACTATGTGTTGGAAGTATTGGGTGCGCTCGTACTTGGTTTTAGTTGATGGAAATTAATGTGGGAAATGACATGCAATTACTGCACGTCGCTCTAACCCTACCTTGAGGTTGCCACCTTCACTTCGTTTGCGTTTGTGTTGGTTTCTTTGGCTGGTGTTTCCTCCATCTTGTTCGGCCTTGGGAACAATAGTGGTGCTTGTTGGTTTTCTGGCATTCTCCTTACAAGTATGTTGGATCTTACCTCTCCATTCATGAACTATAGTTCCACTTCGAATAAAATCATGATGTTGGCTCTTATATTTTCTTATAGACTATGTTTTCTTTCTGAAGTTTATAATGGGTGTATGTGGGTATCACGACTATGCAAATTACATTTAAAAGGAGGTTCCTCCCTGTTTGCATTTAAATGTTTCAAGCTGAGAATAATGTTCGAAATTCCTTTTTGTTTGAATTATGTGATTGCGTTACGCCCATAATGAACGCTGCTTATGTTGTTATGGCTGTTGAAAAATAATTATGGCAAGTAATTTCGGTTTCACTCATCTCTGGTGATTAAAATTCAATGGTTTTTCTCTGTGGAACAAAAGAACAATTTTTTTTTCATAACGCAATACCCTTTACCCAGTCTTTGGAAGACTTGCATCACCTTCAAATTATCTTTCACTATTTATGAATTTATGTGAGACATGCGTATTTTCCTTGCGACCATTAGGGGAGGTCTGTGGAAGGTTTGTTGTGGAAATAAATGGTTAATTGGTTTTTACAAAACCCTTATGAGTGTTTCGCCTTTACATTTTCCCAGACCACAGTTCTTTTATCTGATGTATGGAAATTAGTAGATTCAAACTATGGTCTTGATGTATGTTATAGTGTTGACCCGAAAATGGGAAACATTGGTTATATGCATTACATCTTGGTACGTTTGTTATTTATCTATGGGGGTTTGGTTGATTTTGAAGTTATATGATGATTAAATAAAATGATGAGTACCAGTTTCACATGGGGTTTCGAACCCAGTTTGTTTATGCAACAAGTATTGAGGTTGTGATACAAGTGTTGAATAGTGAAAGATCGATGGATTTATGTTTGTGTTCTCAGCCTCCCATGCACACTTGATGTAGTCTAGTTTTAATTTCTTCGAATGACTCTGTTAATAGTCTCTTATAAAATCTCTTCTAATTGAAAAGGAAAAAGGAGAAATTGAAGTTGTGAAGTTTGAAAGTCCTGAAAATTTCCCGGGGTTTTATATTTGGGTAATATAAGCATGGTTGTGTCTTGGATTTGAATTATTAAACAGAGAAAAGTTTTGCCAAATGATAGTGATGGCAATTTTTAGTAAATATTATTGCATATAATAGAACAATAATCGTCTTTTTCCCTTTCATTATCTCACTTTTCTCTCATTATAAATCCCATCGCCTTCCCAAATACATTTAAACCATCACATGTTCTATTATTATGGATTTCATTTAAAAAGAAAGGGGACTAGATGATGACTGATGTTGGAAGTTTGGATATGGACACATTTTCTGTTACTTCTTCATTTGCTTGAACAATATTCGTTGGTATTTTCCTATCCATGCTACCATTTTACACTCATTATAAAGCCCCTCATATTCCCAATATCCCTATCACTCCCCGTTCAATGGAAATTGATTGTTGAGTTTAAAACTATTGATGGATGGATTGCATGTGCTTCTGTTGTGAATAATAGAGCCAACCTTTTGATTTTATTTAGGTAGAGTATTGATGCATGGATTGTTAAGAGTTTTTCATAACATGATTGAGATATTGCTTTAGGATGAGTTTCTTTAGTAGAGGCAACAATGGAAGGGGTGATAATAGAGGTTCTAATAGAGGCAAAGGAAATTGAAAAAGAGGCCATAGAAGGCCATGATTTTCGATACATTTTGACACTGATCTGCAAGAACTGAATCATATTTTCCAAGCTGGGTTTTTTAATCTAGTTGAGCAAGGAATTCTGCAACCCATACCTGGGAGGCCTTCTTACCAGCCGCATCATAATGTCTTTGGTATCACGTTCCCCCTCATGTGTCTATGCGACCAAAACCATCTGTCAATGATGGGTTGAAAGAGATTTTTCATATTCCTGTAGCTCATCACCATGGTTGGCCTTCTATGTTGTTGCCATTACCCCTTCCTCCACTGCCAATAAATCCAAATTCCCAAGATGATCATGTTGTCTCGCTCGTACAGTATTCCTATGAAAGTCCTCCCATCTCCATCTCAAAGATGATTTTTCACACGGTATCAGTGCAGTCCACCCACAAGGTTCCCATCAATTGAAGGCTATCACATAGGATAAATGATAAATGGGATCTAAAGAGGGAAGCAATTAAAAGAGGCAAAATTCATCTCACAACAAATATGGTTTTTAATGCTGATTAATGCTATTTTCTTTTGAGGGAAGTATTTTATTTTGATAGTATTTTGGACAACAAATACATATTTAGATAGAGTTCTCGACAACATGGATACAATGCTATTTTTGTATATAGTCATGTTCTATTTTGCTGATATTAAAATATTTGATTATTAATATGAGGATGGGAGTTACAATCAAAATGTTGGAGCATATCTTGGGTTATTATATTTCACATTATGTTGATTATTGAAGTCAATAAAAAGGGAGTAACAAGGAAGAGTCATATTTTGTTAAAATTTAACAATGATATTAGGGGTCCCACCTATTTAGTTATTATTTAAATAGACCCTTAATTATATATTATTAATTAGTTGTCTCAACTAATTAGTTAAGCTAATTAATCTTAACAAAAGAAAGGTAGTTTAACTACCATAACTTGTTGAGAAAAGATAAAATCTCAATGACATGAAGAGACAAAGAGTAAGAGAGAATAGAGGAGAACTTCTACTATAAGGTTTGCTGTATACTTGTGAGATACTTACATTCTTCATTCATTCTAAGTTTACTAGAAGGATTAACCATCTTGATGATAGCATGGTATTATTAAAGGCAAAAGAATTCAAAAACTGAATCATATCTTTCAACAACTTGTCTTTAAATGTGTATGATTTATCTTTGGCAGTCTGTGTGTTCTTGTTTGTTCATGAATTAAATTTCATGTATGATAAAGAATATTTTGCAGAGTCAAGTGACAACAATTTGTGGCAAGCTGATCTAGATCTTTAGCTTCAGTTTTTTTTTTGTTGTCAGAGTTTTTTTGTATGGTTCCCATCGGAGGCTTCTAAATATGACTTTGTTCCCTACCCTCACAAGGGTTTGTAAAGAGAATTCAAATTTGTATCTTAGAATAAAATAAATATAAAAATCAGATTTCTGATTTCTGTCTCACATGTGTATTCTGATGATTTGGTTCAAATTTTTCTTTTAACCTTGTCTCTTATCCATGTACACACTTATGTAATTTATTGCTTATTTTATTTCTTTTGCATAGTTACATATAACATATATAAAACCAGCCTTGTTTGCTCGTACTTAATACATGTGGATTAAGTGATTGTCTTTTTTTTAAGGCTATAAACCCCAGGTTACATTCCCAATTATCTTTCCTTAGCTCGACAAGATCTGAAAATTCTTGAGTAAGGTTTCTTATACCTTTTCCTCAACATTTATTTGGCGACCATACTGGGGAGATCTTCCATATCTCTCTGGTTGATTGTATCACAATTGTGTTTTATTTTTCTGTTTTATCGGATTACTCTTTTATTGTTTTTTCCATGATAGTACTTGTTACGAGACAACCCAATATTGGAAATGGTCTTGATGACCAAACCAACATTGCATTGAATTTATTCAAGAATATTTTAGGAACTACTAGTACTCGTG
>JZKD02S0339619.1:0-19170 GCA_000966675.3 Picea glauca | reverse complement strand
AAATGAGATGGATTCAAGACTCAAATGTTTGAGATCTGATAATGGAGGAGAGTTCATTTCAAAGGAATTTATGGACTACTGTAGCAGTCATGGAATAAAAAGATGACGCAAGCTCACCCCTCACCGAGCAAGCCACTTCCACCAGGACCTTCTTCAATCACGGGCCCGAAGAGTCTAAGCTCTTCCAACTCCCCTTGGAAGTCATGAATCACCCACAGTAACTCCTTCGACAATTTCCCCCTCCTTCGGAAATCGGGATATCGCAAATCGGGAGTTCGCGGTTCACGCGAACACAATTCACATGCACAACCAAACCCCGAACCCTGATGGTCAACGGGTCAACACTCTTCTCTATCGGATATTTCCCTATCGGGAAATCGGAGGTTGTGGTGTCGTTCGTCTCATGCAACACAAAACCCCTAACCCCGAAACTCTGACTGCACACCACCTGTCCTCCACTCGCTCTGGAGGCCCCACTCAACTACGTCACCTCTTCGCTCGTGTGATTGGGGATCGCGGGATCGCGATTTCACCGGTCGCAAATTTCTTGCATTACAAAACCCCGAACCCCGATTCTTCGATGCCACCTATCATCATCCCATGGTGAGGCCTAACGCCTTGACACCTATCTCCAATTCGTGCTATCGGGAAATCGTGATTCAGGATTTCGCGTCTCCTGATGCACAAGGTCACAATCCTTGCAAAACTCCGAATCCCGACTCTTCAGGATCCCCACGCCACGTATCCCAGTCCTAATCGACGGCCCTAGTTAATTCAGGAAATCGCCGGTCGCGATTTCAAAGAATACGAGACTCTTGCATCCGGAAATGCCGAATGCCAAACCTCGACGTTCGATAGACTTTAGTTCTCCACACCTGTGCCCACGGGTTATCTCCCGCGCAACTCTTCCACGATCGGACAGTCCTCAGGATTTCGGTTTTCTCCTTGACAGCTCTAAGTTGTCGATTCATTTCCTCTTAAAGAGTTCCTCCGCGTTGCCATCTTTGTTCTGTATGAACTTCCCTGAAGTTTGTTTCCACAGCGACCCGAAGGTATTTTTCCAGGCCTGTTCCTGAATGCTCGTAAGGAACTATCCCTCCTGAGCACTGTCCCTCTTTGGCTCCGTCAGGAACTTCTCCCGCCTTCCCGTATTCGAATTTCAACAGTTCTCAAAGCGTTGAAGCCGTCTAGACCTGTGCAATCCTGCTAACACGGTCCAATCCTCTCTCTCCCAGACTTGGTTCTGAGACTTCAATTCGACCTGCACTCACCTGCACGGTTCGAACAACCCAACATACCCCTGGGAAACAGAGAAACAAAAGTTCAACTGCTCAGCCTCCTCAACGCACTCTATGCAGAGGAATTCAACTGCACTCGATGCGGGAATCTCCTGGCCTCATCAGAGAAACAATTGAAACTCATTCTCTCAGGTTACGAACCTGATACGCAATCACATATGCAGCATATAAAAGATAAGCATAAAGAGAAGCAAACATGCATAAACATAATACCAACAACACACAGAGATCAAACACATCCATGAGATTGAATCAATCCTTTTTTCTATTAATTCAATATCTGTACATGGAAGTTCTTCACAAGCTCTCTGCTCTGCTCTTCTCTTGCTCCTGTATGAATGAGAATAATCTTACAATGATACAAGCGAGGATGTCTATACTCCGTTTTCCCTCTCAAAAGGTAAACTATCTAATCTACAGTTAATTCTATGTACCAGCATTTAAAATGGTTAAATGCCTTCTTATCTACATTACATTATAAGTGCACTTCATATGAATGCATTCGTTCAAACGACAACACAACAATCCTTTCAAAGAAATTCAAAAATGTGTGTGTTGGCGCTGTCCAGCTGTTCCTTTGCCTCCATGCGCTGGCTCGCTTGGTCAAGATGTGGATGCTCCTGCATCAAAAGACAATTCTCCGTTGCTAGGACACCTCAACAGAATAGAGTTGTTGAAAGAAAGAACATGATAGTACAAGAAATGGCTCGAACAATGCTATTGGATTCCAAATTGACAGATATATTTTGGACACAAGAAGTGCATACAACAATTCACATTCAAAACAGAGTAATCCTCAGAAAAAACACTGATAAAACTCCCTATGAGCTATGGAAAGGAAGACTAGCAAATGTGAAGCACTTCAGAGTTTTTGGAAGCAAATGCTACATCAAAAGAGAAGATGGCAGAATGAGAAAGTTTGACTCTCATGTGGACAAAGGAATACTTGTTGGTTACTCAAGTAAAAGGAAAACATACAAGTGTTACAATCTAAGATTGAAAAAAGTTGTGGAAAGCATCAACGTAACAATTGATGAAACAGGAAGACCAGAATCAAAGGAAGAAGAAAACAAATCAATGCAACAACTTTTCGAAGAAGAAGATGAAAAATAAGTAGAAGAGGAGGATGAAGATGAAGAGAATCCGACAGAAGCAGAAGAGAAAGTTCAAAAAATATCTCCAAAGACACTTAGCAAACGAGTACAGAAGAATCATCCTTCAGATCAGATTATTGGAAACAAAGATGCAGGAGTTGAGACTAGAAGAAAAATCCATTTACCAGAACAAACACACCTAGCACTCTTATCTACAATTGAACCAAACTGTTTTGAAGAAGCCAACAAGGATGAATTTTGGAATAAGGCCATGGATAAAGAATTGGATCAAATAGACAAAAATGACACTTGGGAATTGGTTCCAAGACCAAAGAATAAGAATGTGATAGGGACAAAATGGGTTTTCAGGAATAAATTGAATGAAGATGGACAGGTTACAAGGAACAAAGCTAGATTGGTATGTAAAGGATATGCACAGATTGAAGGAATTGACTTTGAAGAGACATTTGCCCAATTTCCAGAATGGAAGCAATCCGTTTACTTTTAGCTTATGCATGCTCCAAAAATGTTAAAGTATATCATATGGACGTAAAATTAGCTTTTTTGAATGGGAAACTTGAAGAAGAAGTCTACATTGAACAACCAGAAGGATTTCAGTTGTTAGAGAACACAAACTATGTATGTAAATTAAAGAAGACCTTGTATGGTCTAAAACAGGCTCCTAGAGCATGGTACTCTAGAATAAATAAGTATCTGAAGCAGGCAGGGTTCAGAAAAGGAAGTGTAGACAACAACCTCTACATCAATGTATGTCAAGGTAATATTTTATTAATTGAAGTTTATGTTTATGATATTATTTTTAGTAGTGATGATGATAGGTTAAGCCAGAATTTGCAAAAGACATGCAAAATGAATTTGAAATGTCATTACTTAGAGAACTATCCTTCTTTATGGAACTTTAGATACGTCAAAGCAACCAAGGAATTTTTATTTCTCAAACCAAGTATATCAGAGAAATGCTAAATAGGTTTAGAATGGAAGATTGCAAACCAGTTATCACTCCCATGCAAACCAATTGTAAGTTGAGCAAAGATGATGATTCAAAGTCTACAGATCAAAGGCAATACAGGTCAATGATTGGCAGCCTACTATATGTGACAACATCCAGACCAGATGTAATGCAAGCATTTGGACAGGTGGCACGATTTCAAGAAACACCAAAGGAATCACATGTATTAGCAGTAAAGAGGATTTTCAGATATCTCAAAGGAACATAAGAGTTTGGATTATGGTATCCAAAAGGAAAAAATCTATCACTTATTGCCTACACAGATGCAGATTATGCAGGTTGTATTGATGACCGATGAAGCACCAGTGGATAAACGTTCTACTTAGGTGAGTGTTTGGTATCATGTCTAAGTAAGAAACAATCATCAATATCTCTATATACAACCGACGCAGAGTATATTGCAGCAACAACATGTTGTACACAGGTTCTTTGGATGAAATAAACTTTGACAGATATACAGGTTGTGTTGGAGCATAACCCTAACTTACATTAGTTTATACCTAGACTAGACTCCTAGATCTTGGTTAATACATTCCATCACACTTTATTTCACCTAATTTTTCCACATAGAGAAGAAGGGCGCCTCATCCCTAGATTTTAGGGAAAACTGCTATTTTTAGATCAAGACTCAACTCCCGGTTCTTGATTTTCTTGATTTATTCTTGATTTATTCCAACTCCCCCATGAAAAAAATAATCCATTATTGGGGAATGCACACCTCCTCTTTGAGTGAGAGATTTATTCCTTAATTAATGATTTTTTCCCTTACTATTATTAGTAACTGCTATTTCGAGTTAGTTAAGTGAGTTGGAATTGCTTCTCTTGTCAGTTAAGTGAGCTTAAGTGAGCTAATGCACACCACTTGAATCTTGTGGGAATTAATGAGTGTGTGGCATGTATCCTTAGTGGTCTAGGTCGAACTATGTGGTCTCCCTTAGCCTATGACACCTAATTTATCTTTTTTCTAGCTTTTTTTACTAGAATTTCTATGTTGGAGATTCTATATATTCACCTCCTCTCTTCCTTTTGAGGTTGGTTTCTCATGTATATTCATTTTTTATTAATATAATTCTCTGATTTATGGAGCAAAAAAATTCTCTCATCTCTTGAATATCAACAAATTGTATGTGTTCAATTTAACTAGAATTCTAGATCTATCGGGTTTTCTGCAGGAATTCTACATGGTATCAAAGCTAGATTGAATCTAGTGGATTGTACATGGTTTTATTTTTAGGTATATATCATCAAGAGGCACATAAAGCAACAATGGATCATCTCTCTCATCCCACAAAACGCGTTCTAAATCCTTTCAATTACTTCGAATGGAAGACAAAGATCTCTCTACTCCTTCGAAGCAAAGGGCTTTACAGGGTAACAATGGGAATGAAGAAAGAACCAACTGCTGCAGCAGAGAAGATCAAGTATTTCAATAAATTAGATGAAGCAATTGGGATGATATGCCTATCAATTTCCAGAGATCTCCTCTTTCATGTCAGTGGAGCCACTACTCCCGATGTTGTCTGGACCACATTGGAAGGACTATTTGGCAAGCATGATGTAATGAGAGTGCATCAACTGGAGAATGAAATCATATCCCTAAGTCCAATTCATTTCAGAAACCTGCAATAATTCTTCACCAAGTTAAAATCCCTCCTTGTTGAACTTAATGCATGTGGATTCAAGAAAGAGGAAGATCAACTCATCCTTTGAATTCTCTCGAAATTAGGCCCTGAATATTCTGTATTTGTATCATCTTTTCAAGCATCTAAATTGACTCAGGAAACATGGAAAATGCCTCCATTGAATGATTTCATTGTAGCATTGACTCAAGAGAAATCTAAGTTATTCCAAATAGGTTCCATCAAGCATTCCAAGAACCAAGCACTTGCAGCTACTGATGCTCCAAAGAGCAGTGGAAAAGACAAGCAAAAAGGAAAGGGTAAATTTCCTAAATCGAAGGAGAGATCCTCACAATATCCATAGAACTCTTCTGAGACTAAGGGTAAGAAGAACAAGGAAAGAAAACTTTGCAACTACTTTTCCAAAGTTTTTCATTCCAAGGAAAATTGCATGAGGAAGACTATCGATGAGATGGCTAAGCAATTGCAGCAACACAATCTCACGGTGCCCAAAAATGCAAAGAAGAAAGATGATGACAGAATGGGAGGGAGAGCACGAGATGGTCATGATTTAATGGCTATCACATCCACTCCATCATATTGGATCCTTGATTCAGGTGCATTGAACCATATGGCTGCATCAAACGATGAATTTTCCTCCATCGATGAAAGCACCGGATCCCCAATTTACTTGGGAGATGCCACACTCACAAAGGTGTGCAGAGAAAGAATTGTTGATCTTGAAGGGGGATACTTCACAAATGTACTTCATGTTCCCTCGCTGTCTGCAAATTTTCTCTCAATATATCATATCGCTCATTCTGGCTCTGGAAGGAAGGTGGAGTTCACTTCGGACTCCACAGTGATTACCGACATTTCCATAGGCTCACAGCTTGCACATGGAATTGAAGATCACGGTTCTCGTTTGTATTTCTTCTCCCTCTTTGTGCCTAAATATATTAGCAAAGTATTTATGTCACAATATAATAATATCATTAGGTTATGGCATGAAATATTTGGCTATCTAAACTATAAGTACTTTCATCAACTCAACAAGAAAAATATGGTAGAAGGATTGCCAACTATTAAATTCACAAGCGGTGTATGTCAAGGATGCATTTTTGGCAAGCATCCAGAGCAAAAGTTTGACAAACGGAAGGCACAGAGAGCTTCTTCACCTCTTGGAATGATTCACAGTGACATCATGGGCCCATTCCCATAGCCTTCAATCAATAAGGCTCGATATGTACTCACCTTCATAGATGATTTCTCTCGCTTTACTTGGGTATTTTTTTTGAAATTAAAATCGGAAGTATTTGAATGCCTTATATAATTTAAAGCACTTGCTGAGAATGAGTCTGGGTGTAAGATTAAGATACTCCATATTGATAATGTGGGGGGATTATGTCAACAAGTATGTGCAACAACTTTGTATTGATGTAGGTATTCAACTACAACACATAGTGCCATATACACCACAACAGAACGATGTTGCAGAGAGAAAAAAATGGTCCTTAAAAGAGATGGCAGATTGTATGTTATAGTCGAAATCATTAGCTCCCAAGATATGGTCTGAAGCTATTAATGGTGCAGAATACATTCAGAACTGAGTTCCTCACAAATCACTCAAAGGCACCACTCCTTTTGAATGTTGGATCGGTAAGAAACCGAAAGTGTCGCACTTTCACAGTTTTGGTTCATGAGCATGGGCTCACATTCCGACAGATAAGAGGAAGGATTTGGAGCCTCAAAGTGTTGAATGCATATTTTTTGGATATCCTGAAGATGTCAAAGGATATATATTTCTAGACTCTCACACTAAAAAGTTCATTCTAGCTCGAAGTGTGAAGTTTGAAGAAGAATCACTGCATGATTGTTCAGAAGACCCTGCCGAGGAACCGCTTGTTGTCACTAATGAGGAGGAGTCAGAAAATTCTTAAAGCACTTCAGAGCAGACATAAAAGCAGCCTTTTGGGTATGATACAAAGGATGAGGAGAAGGTCATGGATTCTCCAACTTATTTTCCAACTTGGGTAGAGAAAACCCTGCAAGATGCGGGTGAACTAGTCAATGATCCTGCGGATACAAGAAGGACTAGATCACAGTTTTTTGGGGCTCCTCAAGCCCTGGTTGCCACAAAAAAATTTCTTCCCATACATTTATATATGAAAATTGTTTCAGATACAAATTCACACTCTGAGGCTGCTAGAAACCCACTTTGGGAGGCTACCATGGATGAAGAGTACTCTACTCTTATGGACAACAACACATGGGACTTGGTTCCACTTCCGAAAGGAAGAAAGCTTGTTCGATGCTGATGGATATATCGAACAAAGATTTTTGCAGATGGTGAGATCAGAAAGTACAAATCTTGACTTGTTGCAAAAGGATACTCACAGGTACATGGCATAGACTACATAGAGACATTTGCACCTGTTGCAAAAATGGACTCCATTCGACTAGTTTTGGCCATTGCTGCTTCTTGCAGATGGGAATTTCATCACATGAATGTGAAGAGTGCATTTCTTCATGGAGATATCAAGGAGGAGATATATATGGAGCAGCCACAGGGATACATTCTGAACTCTTCCCTCATTTGCATATTAAAGAAATCTTTGTATGGCCTAAAACAGGCTCCTAGAGCCTAGTATGCAAAGATGGATTCTTTCTTGCTTTCCTTTGGATTCATTCGATGAAAATCTGATTTGAATGTTTAATTTATGAAACATGATGATTCCCTTTTACTGATAGAACTTTATGTAGATGACTTACTGATGACAGGGAACCTTACTTCAGCTATTGATTCGGCAAAATCAACATTACACGATCAATTTTCCATGATAGATTTGGGACTGTTGCACTACTTTCTTGGTCTTGAAGTTTCTCATTCTACTTCAGGGATCAAGATGGCACAGTCTAAGTATGCATCATATCTACTTGTCCACTTTCATATGACAAAATGAAAGCTAGCAGCATCTCCCTTTCTTTCGGCGGTCAGATTTGAGGATGCGAGTACTACACCTTTGGTGGATAGTACACTGTATCGGCAGTTGGTTGGGAGTTTGTTGTATCTCACTCACACCTGTCCTGATATCTCTTTTGCAGTAGGATTTTATTCCAGATATATGCAGGAGCCTCATGAGATTCACTGGAAAGCTACAAAGAGAATCCTTATATATGTGAAAGGTACTCCCAGTTTTGGTATCTTTTATGCTGCAGATTGCCCACTTTCACTGATTGGGTACATAGATTTTGATTGGGCTGGTGATGGTACAGACCACAAGTCCACCTCTGGTTATGTTTTCAGCTTTGGTTCAAGGGTCCATTGAGATATCGATTGATCCATTTCAGAGGCAGAGGACCAAGCACATCGAGATTCACATGCATTACATTTGCGAGCTGATCCGTGACAGAGTCATTTCGTTGCAGTACTTTCCCATAGAACAACAGGTTGCAGACATCTTCACCAAGTCCTTCACTGAAAATAAATTTTTAGAACTGAGAGCCATGCTTGGAGTGGTGGAGACAACTGAGTAGGTCACTTTTTTCCACTCAATATTCCCCCCCCCCCCCCCCCCCTTTTTTTTTTGCGGGGGGGGGGGGAAGGTTTCCCAAGAGGTTTTCCCTCTTTCCTCTTTTCATGAGGAGTTATTTTATGTAATGAGTACCTAAAATGGACAAGTTGTCAGGACTCAATTTTTTGTCATTACAGTTAGGCTTAAGGAGGGGTGTTGGAGCATAACCCTAATTTACATTAGTTTATACCTAGCTTAGACTCCTAGATCTTGGTTAATACATTCCATCACACTTTATTTCACTTAATTTGGCCGCATAGAGAAGAAGGGCACCTCATCCCTAGATTTTAGGGAAAACTGCTATTTTTAAATCAAGACTCAACTCCCGGTTCTTGATTTTCTTGATTTATTCTTGATTTATTCCAACTCCCCCACGCAAAAACTCATCCATTATTGGGGAATGCACACCTCCTCTTTGAGTGAGATATTTATTCCTTAATTAATGATTTTTGCCCTTACTATTATTAGTAACTGCTATTTCGGGTCAGTTAAGTGAGTTGGAATTGCTTCTCTTGTCAGTTAAGTGAGCTTAAGTGAGCTAATGCACACCACTTGACTCTTGTGGGCATTAATGAGTGTGTGAAATTTGTATTTAGTGGTCTAGGTCGAACTATGTGGTCTCCCTTAGCCTATGTCACCTATTTTAGCTTTTTCTAGCTTTTTTGACTAGAATTTCTATGTTGGAGATTCTATATATTCACCTCCTCTCTTCCTTTTGAGGTTGGTTGCTCATGTATATTCATTTTTGATTAATATAATTCTCTAATTTATGGAGAAAAACCTTTCTCTCATCTCTTGAATATCAACAAATTGTATGTGTTCAATTTAACTAGAATTCTAGATCTATCGGGGTTTCTGCAGGAATTCTACAGGTTGAGTATGATGAGCCCATTCCAATATATTGTGATAATACAAGTGCCATAAGTATCTCAAAAAACCCGGTCATTCACTCCAAGACGAAGCACATTCCAATCAAGTATCACTTTCTATGGGAATAGGTTGCAGAAAAGAACATCAGAGTTGAGTATGTGGGCACAAAAGAACAAGTGACAGACATCTTTACAAAACCACTTCCACGAGAAGCCTTTAAATATCTTCGCCAAAGAATTGGAGTTATTTCTACTCCAAAATGAATTATTTTTGAATGATTTTTGAATGCTTATCTTATATGTCTTAGATGTACACAAGGAACCACCATAAGAGGACAATTCAGTCAGGGGGAGCAGCCCCAGATGGAAAGATACCTTTTCCATTTATGACAAAGGGGGAGAGATTTATCAGATGCAGAGGATAGAGGCATGGTTCTAGGGGGAGCATATTTATCAGATGCAGAGGATAGAGGAAAATTTATCAGATACAGAGGACAGAGGCATGGTTTCACGGGGAGCATCAGTGATATGATTTCAGTATTGCATCAGAGTGTTGCCATCAATGCCAAAGGGGGTAGACTGTTGATTAAGGTTGGTTTTCATTGATGTCAAACCTTGAAGAAAGACCCACAGCACAAAGGTTTGGGTAATGATCCTGTTAGCGTCGGAAGTCACTCCTGGATTGCTTGCAGGAGCAGAGCCCGACACCCATCAGTTTATTGTCACGATTTAATAAATGGGGTGATCAAATGGGTAAAGACTCAAGAAGATAAAACTTTGACTTAGGAGACCAAGCCTGGTATGTATGCAACAAAGGAGGTCTTGATCCAACTTCTGTCAGTAAATGGATTAAAGGGTGGTAAGGGGAAGACTTGTGAGAAGGGCGAGCAAGACTACCTCGGGCAACAGGCCTTCGGAAGCTTGAGGGTAAAAAACTCAGAAGCCAAGATCCTCTTGGTCCGGAGCTTCAAGGAACTGAAGAGAGACTTGACTGGATCCTCTAATTCCAAGTCCTTCAGCGCTATGAAAATAACAGGAACCGATTAGAAACAACGTAACTGTTACAGTGATCCAACCTACATCATCTTATAACAGCTACAACTCGACTGGATCCTCCAATTCCGAGCTGTTCTAACACAGTATACAAGAGATGGAAAAGAGGCTGACATCCATAAAGTAAGAAATCTCAAATGCTTTTACATAAACCAGAGCGACCAACGCTTCATAAAAAATTTACAGTCGGAAGCTTTGCTCAACCATCGATAGATACAAAAATGGCGAAAACACCTACATATACTCAAAAAAACAACAACAATAGAATCGAGACATTTCATTAAAAGCTTTGCGTCTGCATGGCTTCTGACAATCTACACCTGCAATCTTTGAATGATCGTGCAACTTATGGCAGACACAATCGAACTCCTGACAGTTCCATAGGCGAATCAACGTGCCTTTAATTCATCACCGGACTTTCCCATTATGGCCGAGGCGATGTCTAACCACAACCAACTACCTCAATAACTACTTCATTGGGATTGAGGATGGCCCAGCCAACTCGGCACCTTTGGGACGTGGAAGACCCTTCGCGCTGCCACCTGGATTAGCTGAACATCCTGATGAATAGGTGTGGAGGCTAACGCAAAGGATGGGGCGCATAACGGGAGTGGTAGTGCCAAAACCATGAGCGTGAATTAAGAAGCAATGAGGTGTGAGAGAGGCGATAGGGGAAGACACATGGCGGAAGGAAATAAGCGGAGGGGGCAGGAGATGAGATGTAAAAGGGACCACACAGATCAGAAGAGGGGAGATGGATAGATGGCAAGATGACATGACAAGAAAATGGGGGCCCCACGTTGATTAAACGTAGAAAGACAGAGGATGTCTGGATTGCCTGTGCGTCATTGATCCGGGCGCACGAGGTTGCAGTCATCGGAGAGATATGTCCTCGATTCCGGACCCCCCCCCTCCGATTAAAGGTAGAAAGGTGGGGGGGGGTCCGGAATCACCATGCACACTGTTGATCTAGGCGCTTTGATTGTGACCATTGAAGAGGTGCGCCCTCGATTCCGGACCCCCCCCCCCTTCGCCGAAAGGTAGAGAGGCGGGAGGGCTCCGGAATCCTATGTGCGTCGTTGATCCAGGCGTGCGAAACTCTGCCGTCCGAAGTTGATTTCCATTTAAACACAGGCGCATTTTCATCCCAAACTTAGGGTAAGTGGGTTTTTAACCCATTCCTTCGCATTTTACCCCCCGTTACGAGAAATATCGCTAACATTTGGCTCCATGGGGGATAGAGTCGTCCCTATGATGATCTAAGAACTCTTTTAGAAGATTCAATGCCTTGCTGTTGGGCTGTGGAGTATTTTATTAAGCCGAAAACAAAAACAATATTTACAAAAACAAAAGAGCCGACTGTGGCTCATAAAAAATATTTTTTCAAGAAATGCCCATTTACTGAGCTACTAAAAACTTCTTTTCCTTCCAAATCCTACAACCTGAAAGTGTTGTTCGAGAATACTTCAAGGATCTTGAAAGGTCCAAACCAGAGGGCATCAAAATTACTGTTCTTTCCCTTTTCCTGTCTAGGTGCATCCCATTTGAGCACCAGATCACCCTGCTCGAATTCTTTCTTTTTGCTCTTCCTGTCAAAAGCTTGCTTGATCTTCTGCTGATGATCGTGGGCCATGTTCATGACCTATTCCCTGATCTGTTGTACTTCCACTACTTGATGAATTCTTCTGATCATATGGTCGGACTCTCCTTCAAAGTATTGGAGGAATTTCACCACAGATACAACGAGCTGAGTAGGGAAAACAACATCTGTTCCATAAACAAGTTGGAAAGGTGAGACGCCCAGTGACCTCTTGGTTGTCACTCGATCAGCCGACAGAGAAAATTTGAGCTTCGAATCCCAGGCCCTTTTATTGTCTTCTAGTAATTTCTTAATAAGCTTGATCAGGCTTTTATTGGAAGACTCTGCCAGTCCATTTCCTTGAGGATAATAGGGAGTAGAGTGAATCAGTGAAATCTCAAACTGTTCACAGAACTTGACAAGAGGCTCAGACTTGAAAGGGGTGGCATTGTTAGTGAAAATTTTATTAGTATAGCCAAATATGGCTATGATATCTTCCAAGAAGCTGATAATTACTTTGTGAGAAGTGCTTCTGGTGGGGACAACTTCTATCCATTTGGTGAAGTAGTCTGTCGCAGTCAGGATCCATCTGTGCTGGCCACTTGAGGGAGGATGAATTTCTCCAATGAAGTCCAATCCCAACTGCTGAAAGGGTGCTGAAACTACTACAGGCTTCAATGACAGAGATTTGCGCTGCGGCTTTCCTGAGAACTTCTGGCATTTGATGCAAGCTATGATTTCTCCGCAGACATCAGGGAACAAAGTGGGCTAGTAATATCCTGCCAGAAGGATCTTGTGAGATGTGGTCTTCCAAAAATGATGACCTCCACAAAGACCACCATGGAAATCAAACATTACCTTCTGGGCTTCTTGCGGGTCCAGGCATCTTAAAAATACCCCCAGAGGATCTTTCCAGTACAGGACTTGGTCAATGAGGCAATACCTGACAGCCTTGAGCTTTAAAGCTCTTGCCTTGCTCTTTCCCAATTCATCAGGAGGCTTTAACTTTTGCAGAAAATACAAGACATCCTTGTACCAAGGGCATGCTACTAATGATAAGGCACTCTGGAAATGCTCGTTGGATAACTCATCTTTCTCGTTGATGAAGTTAATTCCCACAGCTTTACAATTGGATTTAGCTAGCAACTTGGCTAAATCCTGCCCCTTTATCAACTTGGTGGGCTTAATCTCCAGATCAAACTCTAGGATCTTGGCAATCCACTTGCCTCTTCTTCCGTCTATGTTAGGCTATATCAGAATGTCCTTCACAAAGGCTGAAGGAACGTATGCAGTGATCCTTGAGTGCAAGACATAGACTCTGAAAGATTTGAGAGCTTTCACCAAGGCATAGGCCTGCTTCTCCATGATCTCGTACCGGAGTTATGCATCTCTCAATGCCCTTCTATAGAAGGCGATAGGTTTCTCTTGCCCTTGATCATTTTTCTGCAACAAGACCGCTACTACTGTATCACAAGAAGCAAAAGAAAAAATCAGAAAATCTTTAGAATAATCGGGACTGATTAGCACAGGTGCCTCAATCAATGCCCTTTTTATTTGGAAGAAATCTTCCCTGGGTTCAGAGGTCCATTTGACTTCATTTCCCTTCCTGAGCATGGCTGTGATGCATTTCACCAATTCAGCAAAATTTGAGACGAATCTCCTCAGAAAATTAATCTTCCCCAAAAAGGCCTGAATTTCCTTCTTAGATCTGGGAAGTGACAGGGCATGAATCGCTTCTACCCTGCTAGGATCAATCTTCACTCCCTCTGCTGACACTATGTGGCCTAATAACCTCCCCTCCGTCATAGCAAACAAAGATTTCTTGGGGTTCAGGGATAGGTCAAACCTCCGACATTTCAGGAAAACTTTCTTCAAGTGGCAGCATTGATCCTTGTCTGTCCTGGAGAAGACCGTGATGTCGTCTAGATAAATTACCACAAACTAGTCCTTCTCTCTGATGAATGCTATGTCCATGGCTCACTGAAATTTTTCTCCTGCATTCATCAATCCGAAAGGCATTTTAGCATACATGAATGTGCCCCAAGGAGTGGTGAAGGCCGTTTTTTCCCTGTCCTCAAGCATGACTGATATCTGATTGTAACCAAAGAAGCCATTAATCATGGATATCCTAGATGCACCAGTTACCCTCTGCAATATGTGTTCCATGTTGGGCAGGGGATAATTATCTTTCTTTGAGCTCCTGTTCAGGTTCCTGAAGTCGACACAAAGCCTGATCTCTCCGCTTTTCTTTCTTACCGGGACCAAATTGGCCACCCATTCAGAATATCTTAAGGGGACGATGATGTGGGCCTCTAGCAGCTTCTTCACTTCTTTCTCCATGAAAGGTAGCAAAAGGGGATTGATCTGTCTCAGCTTCTGCTTAAATGGCTTAGCCTCTTCTTTCAGCGGGATCTTGTGCTCAATGACAGATGTGTTATATGTCTTGAGGTCTTCGTAGGTCCATGCAAACACATCAACAAACTCTCTCAACAACTCAGTATATTCAACCCTCCGTTCCTTGGTCAAACTCCTTGACAACCTGACAAACTTAGGCTCTTCTGGCGTGCCAATGTTGCACTCAACCGTGTCAGCATCATCACCTGAAACTCTACTCTTTACTACCACATCATTCCCATCAAACAATCTCTCTAATGGGACCAGTCCCCTCGAGATGTGATTGCTAGGCAACTAAACAATGTCGTGCTTTGCTATTTTACTCAGCAACTTACCCCCATCAAACCCTTCCTCAGAGACGAAATCTTGGTCGATATGCATCTCTGAAAACTCTTCGATAATCTCCAAGAACTTTTTGATCTCGAGATCATCCTCAAACACCTTCCAATGTTTGACGTTATCAGGTATGGAGGGCCTGTATTTTACTTCTAAATCATACCTAAATTTGGGCGGCAAGGGTATTTTGAAATTGCTTGCTGATGTAGCCAAGAAATTTTCCACTGTGTTTTCCTCTCTTGGGATGAAAGAAATGTTAAACGCTGAGAAGAAACTGTCAATTATGTCCCATACTTCATTTCTGTAGCTCCTAAGTTGAGGATGCTCGGCCTGATAAGCGCTTCTGATCTGCTGGACTACCAACTCGGCATCTCCAAACACTGCCACCTCCTGAATTCCCATTTCCCTTGCGGCTCTTAATCCTAGGATAAGAGCTTCATACTCTGCCACATTGTTGGTAGCTTCGAATTCTAATTTGTATGACAGGGATGTGGTTTCCTGAGCAGGTGACACAAAAACCACCCCAGCTCCAATGCCTTCTCGGGAATAGGCTCCATCAAAAAACATTTTCCAAATTGGGGTGATGGAGGGAGGAAATTCATGGGAAGAGGTGGGCTACTTTTTGAGTTTGAGATGAGGCTCGGGGGCATGGGTGAGCTATAGTAAACTGGAGCCTAAATCAGTGTCCAAGGCAAAGATGGGATGATTGGTAGGGTTGGCTTCATCGCTGATTATGTAGGCCAGTTGGGCTTCCCTATATAGTATTCTATGATCTCCTCCAAACACTAGGATAGTAGCATATGTGAGGTCCATCTGCAAGGTTCCCCCTAGTCTTTTTATCCAAGATCTTGATAACAGCATACCAAACTTGGGGGGAACATCGGCCACTACAATATCCATGACCACACTTTTCATGGGTAGTTGAAACAAGGTCACAACCAGGTCCTTAATAACTCCAAGACACTGAACTCTCCTGAAGTCAAAGGAATAGAGGTCGTGATAGGATCGAGTGACTTCTAGTCCCAATTCTTCCATGACGGTTCTGGGCATGAGGTTGTGAGAAGCCCCTGAGTCCATCAAGCAGTTGTGCAACACTTTATCATGTATGTTCAGGGATGTGTAGAAAGGAGGGGATGAATCATCTCTGTCTTCTACCATGGGGCCTAGGATGACGGCTGGCTTCTCATCTTGCAAATTGATGGAGTCTGCGGGAGGGTATGAGGCTTCAGACTGCAAAATCTCAGAGAAGCGCTTTTTGAATTCTTCATGTTTGATTAGCTCGGTGAGGGGCACAGGGATTCTGATCTTTCGCATCTCATGCTCGAAATTAAAAGAAGATGTAAGCTTTGGGATTTCTCTTATTTTAGGAACATTATTGTGGACAATGGGAGAGAGGGGTTGAGCCTTCTTACCTCTGTGACTATCTGCTACTTCATTAACATGTTTCTCTGCTCTAGTGGACTGCTCGGGAATATCAGGTGCTGCTGTCTTTTTGTCAGACCTCAGGTTATACCTGCCTCAGCCGCCGCCAGCCTTATTTCCCTTGCTTAATACATTTAGCTGACTATCCATGAGAGACTCCTCGTAAGATGCTTGAGTGAGATGAGGAAAAGGAGGAGTGTCTTCTAAGAAGTGGATTTTCAGATCAAGCTCATCTGTTTCTCTTTCTTCCTCATCGACCACCAAATTGTTCTAAAAAGGGGCCCGAATTCTCTGGTCTTCTCTGTCTCTTCCCCTTTCTCTATGCATAGTCAGGGGAGAAATGTTATTTGGCCTTCTGAAACCTCCTTTGTTTTCGGTGCCCTGCGGACCTTTGTACATTTTCTTCCTTTCCACCTTCAGTATCTCCATCTCTTCAGACATAAACTTCATCATTTTGGTCAGTTCATCCACTTGAGGGTGGGGTACCGATGAGCCAGAAGTCGAGGCTTCAAATTTTCCCTTTCTTCTGTCTGCGTCAGCCTTGTTCCTCAATCTGTCATCTGCTAATACATTGGATTCCACTTCTATGGCCACATATTTCATTTGAGCTAAGGAGGTGGCTCTTCTTTCTCTCAATAAAAGGCAGAAATCAGGGTCAAATGCACCAGCATAGGAAATTTGGGCAGAGGCTTCTGAGGGCTTTATCTCTATAGGGATCTTATTATACATCTTATTGAATCTTTTGGAGAAGTCAGAGACAGACTCTCCTTCCATTTTCTTCAGAGACCCAAACTTTGTCTTGTAATACATGAAATCCTTCCTATCTCCCCACTGCCTCAGGAAAACACTATCCAAGGCTTCAATTCCAGCAATAGATCCAGGGGCCAGTCCCCTGAACCATTTCCTCACCTCGCCATCCAGGCTCTGGACAAAGACTCTCATCCAGACATCTTCATTTTCAATGTTTAGGTTGTCTGCATAACTGTAGAAAGCAACAAAGTGCTCTTCTGCAGTTATGTCCCCTTCTCTAGTGAACTTGGGCATGTATTTCAAATAGTCTCCAGTAGGGGGAGGATTCATAGGATGGGGTAGGATTAAGGGAGCATATCTAGAAGTGACTATGGTGTCCATTCTATTCAGAGGGGGATTAGTGCCAGCCATAGGGATATTAGGTGGAGGAGAACTTGGAGGAGAAGGAGTTCGCGAAGGGGCTACTGGGAATGAATCTCGAAGTGGAGTGGGAAACAGGAGAGGATTCAAGGAGAAGGCTAACGAGCTCAAGTCAGCAGGTGCTCCTCTTTGTGCAGGAGTGGGGAAATCTTCTGTAGTCCTGGGTCTGCACCAAGGAGCAACTTCAGAGGAGAGGGGAGTGACAAGAATTTCTCCCTCCAATCCCAGACCAGGAGGGGAAAACTCAACAGGAACACTCCCAAAATTCAAGAAACGACAAACCTCTAAAGGAGGTCTATTAAGAAACTGAGGAGGAGAAAAAGGAGTTATCACAGAAGGGGATGGTGGATTACCTGTTTCGGTGATGGAAACTTCTTTTGCAGAGCTCTTTCCTCTTCTGAGAACCACCTCTGGGTCAGCTTCAGGTGTAGCTAGAGGCAACTATGGATGAGACCGCGTGTGTCTGCCTCTGAAAGCCACAATTAGCAGAGAAGGTTCTCCCCAGCGGAGTCATCACAATGGAGTCACCAGGTGCATAGTAGCAATCTTGGTAATTCTGATATTTGATGCACCTTCAGAATCAGTTCATCGTTGTCGTTCAATACTGGGGAAAATTTTCAACTTCGTCCCCGACAACAGCGCCAGAAATGTTAGCGTCGGAAGTCACTCCTGGATTGCTTGCAGGAGTAGAGCCCGACACCCATAAGTTTAATGTCATGATTTAATAAATGGGGTGATCAAATGGGTAAAGACTCAAGAATATAAAACTTTGACTCAGGAGACCGGGCCTGGTATGTACGCAATAAAGGAGTTCTTGATCCAACTTCTGTAAATAAATGGCTTAAAGGGTGGTAGGGGGAAGACTTGTGAGAAGGGCGAGCAAGATTACCTCGGGCAACAGGCCTTCGGAAGCTTGAGGGTGAAAAACTCAGAAGCCAAGATCCTCTTGGTCCAGAGCTTCAAGGAACTGAAGAGAGACTTAACTGGATCCTCTAATTCCAAGTCGTTCAGCGCTACAAAAATAACAGGAACCGATTATAAACAACGTAACTGTTACAGTGATCCAACCTACATCATCCTATAATAGCTACAACTCGACTGGATCCTCCAATTCTGAGTTGTTCTAACACAGTATACAAGAGATGGAAAAGAGGCCGACATCCATAAAGTAATAAATCTCAAATGCTTTTACATAAACCAGAGCGACCGACGCTTCATCAAAACTTTACAGTCAGGATCTTTGCTCAACCATCGATAGATACAAAAATGGCGAAAATACCTACATATACTCAAAACAACAACAACAACAGAATCGAGACGTTGCATTAAAAGCTTTGCGTCTACATGGCTTCTGACAATCTGCACCTGCAATCTCTGAATGATCTTGTAACTTATGGCAGACGCAATCGAACTCCTGACAGTTCCATAGGCGAATCGACGTGCCTTTAATTCGTCACTGGACTTTCCCATTATGGCGGAGGTGATGTCTAACCACCACCAACTACCTCAATAACTGCTTCATTGGGATTGAGGATGGCCCAGCCAACTCGACACCTTTGGGACGTGGAAGACCTTTCGCGCTGCCACCTGGATTAGCTGAACGGCCTGATGAATAGGCGTGGAGGCCAGCGCGAAGGATGGGGCGCATAATGGGAGTGGTGTTGCCAAAACCATGAGGGTGAATTAAGAAGCAATGAGGTGTGAGAGAGGTGACAGGGGAAGACACATGGA
>JZKD02S0339597.1:0-12494 GCA_000966675.3 Picea glauca | reverse complement strand
CCTAATGAATTCTATGAATCTATTTCTCAAAATGACTTCCCCCAAAATACAATAAGGCCAAAAATATGTATTGCATGCCTTAAACTCAACACTTTTCACCTTCAGAAGTAGCTTAAGCCACTTGGTGACTCATTCCCTACCCTCGGGAACTTAGGATAAAACATATCCATAACTTTACACTTTTCCAGAAATATTATAAAATATTCCCTAAGACTAAAGTCTCTCCCCCTTTTCCCTTTTTTGGTGGATTAAACCCCCCATATATTTTCATCTGGGTTCGTCTGCGCACAACGATGTATATTATATCAATACTTGAGATTATATTTACATGGATAAGTGCACTGACCTATCTGCGTCCTGGCTTACCAGCCTCATAATCACACTGGATATTTGGCATCAATACATTTATAGTCATTATATATATATATATATATATATAACTTTCCTTGGTGCACACTCCTAGGTCATTCCCACACACTTACCCAAGTGCGCACAACACTGTGAAGTGGACACACCCTTTCATTGATGTGAAATCATGCGCACTTACCCAGTTGCGCACAACACTATGAAATGTGTGCTCCCTTTCTTTGATAGAAATTATTTGCACACTACTTAGGTGTGCACAACACCAAAAATTAGTGCTAATGGCTCACTAACCTATATCTACAATTACAAATGGTATGGATCATGGATATTACACACTACGACCCACATACATGCAAAAAGATGTACAAATAGTTCATACAGCTCGCTCCACTTTGTACATTATATTCCTTCTACAGTTTCCTCTCTCTCCCACACTTTTGGTGTGCATTTCCCTTCCAAAAATAGAAAATAGAGAGTCCTCAACCTTAGGCCATATTTTCCACCCTAGCAGAATTTCCCTTTACTAAAATCACTAAGCTTCCTAGCACAAGTGCAGACTCACTTATGCTAACTCGATTCATTTATTATGATACAATGAGATGTCACAATGACCTAGGGAAACCACTCCTTCTTAGGGTTCGTTAAACATACTCTGCGGGACTCATCCGAAGGATGAGGTTACATTAACAAGCATATGTTATCCTCCTCAAGCTTGCGTAAAAATAAAGAGGTACTCACCAGAAATGGTGGGGGAAAATTTGGGAAAGAAATTTGTCCTAGTATTTTTGTTAGTGGTAGTAGTAGTCTCTCTTGAACATGACACCCCCTTTATCTTTATATCCAGGTTGGGAAATTCATATGTCTCTCGTTTGGCCTTCTGCAAGTTTGTATATCAGGTCATCCTTGAGTCAATGTTGCCAAGGCCATTGTCGTTTCGTTCATATGTTCAAGAGAATTCCAAACAATCCCTCTATCGAGTCGGCCATCTGCAGTTATCAGTTCCTACCATGTCGGCCTTCCCTGTGTTAGTTTAAAATCATTTTTATACTTTGATCTACCCTAAATATGTTACTTATTTTGTGTCATTGATGGGGGATATGTCAAGGACCTCCTGTGATGAGTCTTTTCTTGTCAACTTCAACTCATCATCCAGGGACAAGACTTAGAAATCATGTAGTACCTTAGATCCTGCATGCCTCAATGGCAGGTTTCTTTTCTTTCAACAGTGGATTCACATCATTGATCCCTGATTGAGATATTCTATCAAATGCTCGACTTCAAATCATTCATTTTCATTTGATGGATTGTACTGAGGTACCTTGGGAGTCATTGAAATCAATGGTGATTTTCCCTCACACTTGTTAATGGTATTCATCAATGACCAGTAATCAAGTGGTTTCTACCATGTTCGACTTCAACGCCTGTAATCGCAGGGCTAGATTCATACTTACGGACGAAAGGGATTGAAGACTCTGGATCTCCTCATTTTGGTCCAGGTTATGATGGAATATTTATGATTTGTATTGACACATAGATCCACTATGTATGTCTCGTGGCTATGTCCAAATTTGATTTTTTCTAGTACATAGATCCATAGTGTATTCCTGGTGGCTATGTAGAATCTTGATGACATGGATCCACAGTGTATACTTGGTGGCCATGACTAACATTTACGATTTAAATCATGTATAGTCTGAGCATAGGAATACCTACCTCAGAAATGGTATAATTTTATGCAGATTCTTGATTGTTTGCAGGTTCTCGATTGGTGCGCTCCTTCTTTTTGACACACACATGCATTTTACAAAGTATTTTGGCTTTCATGAGTTCCAGCCTCATACTTTGGGGGGCATTCTGTTAAACATTATTTTGGTCACTCTGATGATGATTCTACAAGCCTGTGTTCAGGCTCTCAAAATGATCTTTTGCATGAGAAAAATGACTGACTTCTCCATCTACAAGGCATGTTTTTGGAATGGCGTTGCAGGTTGAAAGTAGTACACAATGCGTAAATGCTTGATTTCTGCAGGCTACTCTATACCTGGCTCGCAGGGTTTCCATGGGATGCTATATTGGCAGGGTGCGGCGGCATTTGAAAGCTAAGAAAAGAAGAAGTTCATGAAGGTTCTAGAAGGGGATCTTATAGAATGTGAGGTGGCATCCGTATGGTTGAGATCCTACTGGCTTATCTGATTTTGTGGGATCATCCTAATCCTTTTAACCACTTCTCCTTCTCCTATATAATGATAGGTTTCTCATGGAAAAGGTTAAGCAAGTAAGGAATGATTAAGATTGAATAGGCTGAGAATTGTGTGAGGTATTCTACATCAATTGTTTGAGGGATTCATTTCAGTCCATCAAGTTATTGTGGGCCATCTAATTCATACGAACTTGGAGCAAATGTGTGTGTTAATAGCAAAGGGCCACCGAAAGGTAATTTGACAACATCAAGGTTGTTTGGTTGTATCTTCCACTTTCACTTAATATAATACAGTGTCATGTTTCTTTCCCATAAAATCATTCTCATTTTATTGCATGACTCCTTAATCACATGCATAGGTTGTCATTGAATATATTATTGTTGCTTTCACTTTGGTTGGTTTGTGTCATTGCAGATCTAATTTCACAAGAGCACCAGAGCGAAGCAGGGACAAAAAAAGACATAACGAGGAAATATTCAAAGGTATGTCACTCATCCTTTCTTTGATAATAGATTTGATGATTAAGACCTAGGGAAAGCGCCATGTCTTGTCTTGTTTTGTTCTAGATATAGGTGGATCTAGGGAGATCAGTTTATGTCCGCATTTATCGATATTATCCAATAACACTTGGGGATCACCATAGAATCTCCTCCATAAGTGAAAATAAAATTAGGCTTTCCTTGTGGGTGTGAAGCCCCAATACAAGCCCACAAATCCCATCACCAAAGCCATGAATCCCCCACTCAAATCCAAGGGGGTTTTCATTCAAAATAAAGGCTATTCTTATGCCAACGAATATTCCCACATTCTTAACACCTTGGCCTCTTGTGGGAATACCTCCCAAAGCTACAAAAATCAACACTCCCTCTTAGCGAGGAAGGTATCCCATCCAACATAATCTAGATGTGCCTATAGAGAAGCATCTCTCTCCCAAATCCAAGGTGGTTTGCTTCCTCATCTGTACTCCAATATTCTTCCTCGCATGTTAGAAGTGTATCTAGATTTGTTACTATATTAGCATCCCAATCATCGAAAACTCTTGTTGTCCAATCTTTCTAATTGGTCGCATCCTCAATCACTAAAGCATAATCTATCTGACTAGTTGCATCCTTAGTCACTCGGGAAAAATTTGTCTGATTGGACACATCGTTGGTAACTAAGGAAATTTATTTCTAACTGGTTGCATCCTTGGTCATTGTATCACATATTTCTAAAACACATGGATACTCCATATATGTCTCACATTCCCTAGAAGCCTCTTTCGTATGAAGCTCTTGTCTGGCCTCCTCCACCCATGAAACTTTTTTTTCAATCCTAGAAGATGTCTCTCTTTCAAATGAACCTAAGGGAGAACTCCCTCTAGATGACTATCTCTCCCTCTGAGCCAACTGACTCTCCCTGATATTAGTCTCACTATAATATCACATTCTCCTCTTAAAACTTTACTCCCTTTGAGTTTGCACATCCTCTAGGGCCATCTTCTCCCTATCCACTACCCTCTGCACAGTCTTGGGAGGTTTCTCCTCCCTCCTAGATCATGATGGTTGACTCCCTCTGAGCCTGTATCATTGGTGGGGTCATCTGCCTCACCACTCGTGGAGCCACCTGCTCCTCCTCATCTGTCTCTCTACTCCATCTAGTCAAAACACTCATAGGCTAGTCCCTCAACCTATATAGGTTTCCCTCCCTAAATCCAATGAACATTGCTAGTCTAAAGCTGAAATTTCTAGGCACAAGAAGTACCCATCTCGAAACAATACATGATATCCCTTCCTCTCAATATCCAAGACTGAGATGACACTCCTCCTAAGTGATGGCACCCACAACACATTCAACACCCTCGGTATCTCTCCTGACTCCAATCAAAATGATATAGTACCCAATTCTCATACTGAACGCTTGGCTCTCATACCAAGCTCCACACATAAGTATCATCCAGTCTCTATGAGAGTTTCAAATAACTCTCTAGCACCTATCATATGGAAATATGCTCTGTTATCCACCAATCATCTCCCCCTTCTAGAGATAGTACTTGAAATGGAGGAGACCAACAATATCTTCGTCTAGAACATGTTTGCAACCTCATCAACCTTTGTTATTAATGCATGATGCCTTCTTCCTCTTCCCTTCCAGTAATGCATGTGCATTCCAAAACATGTGCTCATTATATTTAACATAAAACATTTATTTTAGTAATTTACTTGAAATATATTTTTGGAGTTCTTTAGCTTGTTGGAAAGGTCTTGGAGAGATATATATGCTCATGTTATGATATGTTTATGTTTGTGCATACATAAAATTGCTTATTTTCAAAAAAAAATAGAAAATGAATGTCAAGGCCATGATCGATACCTCAAACCAACACATATTCCCTCTAACTAGGATATTTGGCCTCCAATGGTAAAATAGGTGCTCTTATGAGGTTTTTCAGGTGAGGGATATTTGTTGTTTGTAATTCTAGAAATAAATTGTGTAAGGAGTTTTTGAAACGTCCAATGTTTCAAGTGGACACTCCACCTATTATTAGGGTTTGTTGAAGCAATAAGTACGAGGGATATTTTTCAGGGACTTCACCATAGGGAGGAAAACATGGGAACTAAGCTCTAAATGAAGCTTCTAGGGCTCATGGGTCATGGACAAGGCTTAAAACCACCACACAAGCTCTAAAGGGGAAATTAAGCCTCCAAGTGGAATACAGTTTTTCCTATAACTCCTTGGATAGTAGGAATGGTTCTCAAGGCCTTTCCAATGCATGCGAGAGAAACATAATTCCATTAGGACCTAGATGAAGCTTCTAGGGACCAAGGGCCATGAATAATGCCATAGACCAAAAAGAATTCACTATATAGGAGATCATTGTTATTAGAGTGGGATATGGGCACCAATATGATATTTTGTGCACTATGGATGGGTCTTGGACCATGGTTAGAGAAAAAATTGATGGAACTAGGCTCTACATTAATATTCTTGAGCTAATGGGACATAATCAAGATATTGAACCACAACATAGACTCTTCAAAGTGGATCTTTGACATATAAGTGGGATATGGATCTGATCAAGGGATTTTGTGCAATAGGGATGGGTCTCAAGGCCTTGACCATAGTCAAGGAAGGAAAATAATTCCTTACACCATAAATGAATCTCTGGGGCTGATTGGCCATGAACACAACCTCAAACTAGAACACAATCCCTTTAGAGGTGATCATTGGCCTCCAAGTGGAATATCAATATTGTTATGAGGTCGTGTGTGCTAGGGATGGATCTTAAGGCAATATCCATGGTCAAGGGAGGAAAATAAGGCCCTTTGGACTTAGATGAATTCTTTAGGGATCAAAGGCCATAAAAAATGCCATAATCCACATAACATGTCCTTTATACAGAATTTTTGTCCTTCATGTATTATATGGGTACCATTACTACATTTTATACATTAGGAACGGGTCTCAAGCCATTAACCATGGTTGGGGGATAAATCCTAGGAATTATACCCTAAACAAAGATTATTGGGATTATGGGAAATGATCAAGACCTTGAATTGTAACACTAGTCCTCTAAAAGGAATATTTTGCATACAAGTGGGAAAGGGGTGCCATTAGGAGTTTTTGTGCAATAGAAATGGGTCTTAGGGCCTTGACCATGATTGGGGGAGGAAAATAAGGTCCTTAATCCATAAATCAATATTATAGGTCTTCCATGACATAAAATATTCCTTAAACCACCAAAAAACCCTCTATAAAGTACATTTGTCCTTGATTGGGATATGGGTACAATTAGGAGGTTATGCATACAAGAGATGGATTTTAGAACTTTAGGCCAAGACAAATCATCCATGTCCTTGGTTCCTAAACTGGGCCTTATACCACCACACTTAATCAATTCATTGGCCTTTAGGTGAGATATGGGCATCATTAAAATATTTTGTAGAGTAGGCATGGGTTTTAGGGCCTTAACCATGGCCAGCGAAGGAAAAAAAGGGTCGTATGATCTAAATCAAACTTATAGGGTTCATAATCCATTAATGACACCTTGAACCACCAGATAAACCCTATAGATGGAATCTTTGACCTCTAAATGACATATCGACACTATTAGAAAGCTTTAGACACAGTGGATGGGTCTCGAGACCTTAACCATGGTATTGGAGGGAAAATAAATGGCCTAAATGGCCTTAAGACCTAAATGAAGCTTTTAAGGATTGTGAGCTATGAATTGTTCAACAAAATAGGGTATCTCCACATAGGATGAACACCTTAAATAAATTCTCACACAACCATATAAAATATCAGTACATCGATGTTATTACGTAGCTAAAAACCTTGAAGAGGGAAACAATCCTTGGCCCTAGCCAACATGACCACTTGAGACAATATACTAATACAAAAGAAAAATATTTTACAAGAGAGTTTCTCACAATCAATCTTCAACAAATGACCCTCCATGCTCTTTAGATAGAGATCATGGACCAATTGGGTGTTAAGCCACAAATCAATAGCCATTATTATAGAGGAGAATATGAGTCGTTGTATCATTCTATGTCTAGAACATATCGTGACTATTGGATTACATAACTACAAATGCATACCAATGCATACTAAAGACACACGCTTTGACCTAAATAAATATTAAAATAAGTTGATCTTAATTGAGTCCCTTGCTATTAAACCTAATAAAAAAAATTATGATACCTATTAAGTTTAATATGTGCATGCTAAAAATGTCCATGCATATAAAAAAATTATTTGAAGTATAGATGTAATCTATTAAACATGTATACAACATCTTAGAATTGCCCAGAATCAGAGTAAGCACACAACAATTGAATTCCACAATTAAATGCAATGCATTAAGGATTTAACATGCATCTAGCAACATTACGAATTCAACAAAATAAACATATAAACAATTGCATACACATTACACACAACAATAAGTGAATACTCACGAACATAGAGTTTATACACAACAATTTAAACCGGTAAATAAAAATAAGGTAATAGAGATAAAAACTAACCTTTTAAACCAAATGTGTAACCAACTACAGAGGACGAATGTTTCACTAAACCATATATTTGTTGCTCCAAATCTTAGCAACAAATCAGCCCCGAGCTAAGGCTACAAATCCACAAGAAAATGGTGTTTCTAATGTCCACTCATAATCCAATATAACTCAAAGCAGGTTAGTTTTTCCTATACCTATCCCAATCCTCTAGCTCTCTTTCCCTCAACCTTCACAACCCAAGGAACATGATCCCTCTTCACTGCACACAATCCCTTAGGCCTTCCTACTTCCATCCATTTTTCCAACACATGTTAACTAGGAGTCTCTCTTGACGTGGATTTCAGGGATGTTAGGTGCAAAAGGAAAAGCTCACAACATCAAGTTCACTTGATGTTGGGGTAATATCTCACATAGATTCTCACTCTATAGGCCTAACATCATGCTTATTTATTAATTTACAACTCCAACAATATGTGACACATGCCCACTATGGCTACCTTCAAGCTCTAGTACTCTACCCTCCCTTGTTGCTCCAAAAACTACATGTAAAATTTCCTACCTTTCCCATTCAAAAATCTCTTTTTCCAATGCAAGTTGACTCTCACATTCCCCAATGTTGATTGTACTCATCCCCCATACTCTTATTACCTATGTGAAGTGAATTTTCACACCAACCCTCTTACATGTGTTTAATGATTGGGGCTTTAATACACTCAAAAGGAAACTAGAAGTTTCATACACAATAATAATTTTAGGAAGTGGGTTGGGACTAATACATATGAAAAAATCCCCCTTGGAACCCCTCTTAGACCTTCCCCTCTCTTGTGGAACCTTAACCTCCATTACTCCATCCATGTCCATCTACAATCAATGTTACATTTTATTTTATTTTTATGATATATAATTTTTACATATTACATAGCCCATGGCCATACATCTTAATTACATTATACATCACTAAAAAAAGGATTAAAAATGGGAATGTTACATTCCCCTCCCCTACAATTTCCATTGTCCTCAATGCATATCACCATTTTGGTATACATGTACAAAATTTACATCAAAGTACTTTATACTTTGGCAAATTCACAACTCCTACATCAATTCCGATCAACAATATCTCGTTCCCCTCAACCTACAAAACCCAAGGAACTGTACCTTTTTCTATACATGCATTCGATCAAGTTGTACCACTTCCTTCCAGGGTTCTAGTATAGGTTAGATATGAAGTCTTCGAGATGCAGATATAAGAACTCTAGCTACCAAAATGGCGTCTTGCACACTTATATACAAGTATACAATTATTTTTCTTTACAATTTTCAAAAATCTATGGGTACTCTTTCCGGATGGTCTCCTCATGCTCCCACGTGACATCTTCGAGACCATACAGGCCTACTAGACCTTTACCAAGTTAATGTCTTTGTTCATGAGCACTTTGACTTTCTGGTCAAGGATGCACATTGCCTCCACCCGAAATTCCCCTTCGTGCTCCAGCTAGATGACAATCCAATCAATCGTGTGGTTAGGATTATGAACATATTTCTTTAATAAAGACACATGAAACACATTATGAATTATCATGGATGCAGGAAATGCAATCATTTATGAAATTGATCCTATATTCTCTAAAAATTCAAATGATCCATAGTATCTTGCTGCTAAATTTGGGAAACTTCCCAATCTTAAAAAACTCCTTTTAGCCTTTACTTTTAAAAACACATGCTTGTCCACTTTAAACTCTCTATATGTCTTGCTTTTATCTGCATAACTCATTTTCCTGTCTTGTGCAAACTTTAAATTTTTCTTGATCTTTACCATCTACTCCTACATTTCCCTTAGCAATTTTGGCCCAATAATTGCTCTGTTTGTTTTGTTGCATTTCCTTCCATAAAAGGATTCAAACGAGATCATCTTTAATGATGTCTAGTCCCCACTATTGTAAGAAAATTCAACCAAATGAAAATAGTCTTCCCATTGGGAAGGCTTGTCCATTACATACATTATCAACATATATTCAATTATCTAGTTGGTCCTCTTTGTCTACCCATGTGACTATGGATGATATGTTGTATTGAAATTCAAGTTAGCCCCAAATCCCTTAAACAATCCTTTTCAAAATTTAAAAGTGAACTTGGGATCTCTATTAGAAACTATTGCCTTAGGCACATTATGTAACCTAGCAATTTCCTTCATGTAAATCTCTACAATATTGACTTCCTTATGAGTTGTTTTCACTGGTATAAAATGTGTAGCCTTTGTAATATTTTCCACCACTACTATGATGGAATAATGTTGCCTTGTTGTTCTTGGAAACTTGGTGATAAAATATATCATAACTACCTCCCATTTCCATTTAGGGAAGGACAATGGCTGTAAAAATCATGTTGGATGTCTGCATTCAGTATTCACCTTCTCACATTTCATGCACCTGACTATGTAAACAACAACATCCTTTTTCATTATAGGCTAGAAGTAATGGCTTATTACCATTGCAATTATCTTTTGGTACCCTGTATGACCTACATATGGTACATTATGCATCTCTTTCAATACTATATTTCTCAATTTCTAAATTCTAGGAACATAAAATTTGTCCGTGAACAAGAGGATTCCATCCTCTTCCAACATGTAGTCCTTAAACTTCAGTAGTATATTTCCTATTGTGATCTTTTTATCACTTGTGCATAATGTTGATCTGTTGTTACAACTTCCAAAATTCTTCTTTGTAAATATGAACGATACATGCTAATGGTTGCAACATGCATTTCATTCACCTTCTACTGAGTGCATCAACTAATTTATTCTCTTTTCCATTGATATGTTTGATGTCAAAATCATATTCATTGAGAAATTCCATCCATCTAGTATGTCTGGCATTCAGCATTAGCTACTCATACAAGTGTTTTAGATTGCTATGATCTATATTCAACTAAAATTTTCTACCCATGAAATAATGCCTCCACATTTTAAGGCATGAACTATGGTTGCTTACTCTAAGTCACAGGGAATAATTTCTTTTATGCTCCTTAATATTCCTTGACTCATAACCTATGGCATGCCCATCTCATGTAAGGACTCTCCCAAGCCCTTCCTTGCATGCATCTATGCACACAAAAAAATATTCATTTGGATTTGCAACCTTTACAATAGATGCACTAGTCAATAATTCTTTCAACTACTAGAAACTCTCTTCACACTTTATAATCCACTCAAAATTTGTTCCCTTCTTCTGTAGTGAAGTGATTGGATGTGCAACCTTAGAGAAACCTTCAATGAATCTCATATAATATTCAACTAATCCCATAAATGATCTCACTTCTGAAACATTTTTTGGTGCTAGCTAACTTTGAATTGCTTCAATCTTCTCAAGGCCCACCAATATGCCCTCCTCTTAGACAATGTGGCCCAAATAATGGATTTTCCTTTGATAGAAAGTGTGTTGATTTTTGTAGCTTTGGGAGGTATTCCCACAAGAGGCCAAGGTGTCAGGCATGTGGGAATCTTCGTTGGCACTAGATTATCATTTCAGTTTGGTGAAAACCCCCTTGGATTTGAGTGGGGGATTCATGGGTTTGGTGATGGGCTTTGTGGGCTTGTGTTGGGACTTCACACCCACAAGGAAAGCCTAATTTGATGTCTACTTATGCATGGGCTTAGATAATGACCCCCAAGGATTGTATATAAAGGAGAGAGGTCATTGTGAGATCTCATTGTATCATAATAAAATAATGGAGTTAGCATAAGTTAGTATGCACTTGTGCTAGGAAGCTTAGTGATTTCAAGAAAGCAAAAGTTGGCTAGGGTGGAAAATTTGGCCTAGGGTTGAGGACTCTCTATCTTCTATTCTTGGCAGGGAAAAGCACACCGCAAGTGTGGGAGAGAGAGGAAATTGCAAAAGGAAGATATTGTACAAAGTGGAGCAAGTTGTACAAAGTGTCCATACAGTTTTTCACATGTACGCGGGTTGCAGTGGGTACAGTCATGTACGTACGTGGGTTGTTGTAGGAACAATCACTTACATTCGTACAAACTCTTATGGGCAATGGAAATTCCATACAAGTTGATGTTAAGTGACCTCAGTAGGTTGTATATGTGGTCTGCAAAAGATTTGTGGGCCAAGGAGATTTCCATAATATTGTTGAGGTTTGGTTTTTCTTGTTTGTATATTGGAGGACAAGATTGTCCTTGGATTTGGCGATTTTGAGAGGACTAGTTTTGTCCTCATATTTGGCAACTTTTAGAGGATTGGTTTTGGTCCTCATATTTGGAGAATTGGATAAAGGTACAAAACATAAATATTGTGTCTCTTGTGTACTGATGCTTCATCTCTGATATTTTTGTTTCCACTGTATATGTTTTTAGTCAATATTTTCAGTGTAAAATTGTTCAGTGATAGTTAGATCACTAGGAAGCAATTTTCATATTTGAAATTAGTCACATAGAGTTGCATGTGAAAATTGACATGGTATCATAGCTTGGGATTTGAAGATAAGGGGATCATCTTGAGACACTTTGTTGGCTACAACACTAGAAAAATGGTGTACTTGTATATTTTCTAGGCAAGTCAAGATGGTGAATACATTGAAGCTTGAGGATAGGTTCGAAGGGACAACCAATTGTCAGGCTTGGAAGGCGAGGGTTCTCCTTTTGTTGGAGGAGAATGACCTCTAGGAGTATGTTGAGGATGTGTTTCCTATCCTAACTGATCCAGTAGATTTGGAATTTCACAAGAAGAGGGAAGTGAAGGCCAAGTGAGTATTGCTAGAGTCCGTGAAGGACCACTTGATTCCTCACATTGCTGAGAAAACAATTGCCAATGATATGTATGATGCTTTGGTGGGTCTTTACCAAAACAAGAATACTAGCAGGATGTTGCACTTGAAGCATCATCTTCAAATTGTCAGGATGACCAGTGAAGACACAATT
>JZKD02S0339586.1:0-19171 GCA_000966675.3 Picea glauca | reverse complement strand
CTAGTGGCATGTGTGGGCATCATCTAGGGCCTTTGGAGGCCAAGCGCCCTACATTTTAGGCTCAACGTTCCACCTTTAGGCCTCAACATCACCCTAGAAGGGCATGACGTCACCCTTGGAGGTGTCTTTAGCTGCTAATTAGTTTTTATGATGTCAAAATTGAATTATATTGTAACTTGGCCAGGTCGGCCTTATTTTTGACCTAAAATTAATTAAAGGTCAATTTTTTGTATAAATAAGTATAAAGTACATTCATTTTTACATCACAACATCTCACACAAGAGAAGAGGACTGAAATTCCGCCCTATTTGGGGTGTATTTGGCTTAAATAAGGAACGTGCACTTGTCTTGGAAGCTATATTTTGCGACTTGGATTAATTTTGGTGAAGTAATTTGGTAATCTAGTGTTTTCATGCATGATTATTCTTGGTGAAGTAAATTTTCTTTTTTTCATTACTTGTGAATGGTTATATTACATTTTCTTGCTCATGATAAAGATTATGAAATTGCATGCTTGATAAACCCTAGAAGTGAAGAACTTAAGGTACTACTTCTTCACTTTGTATTTGCTAGAATTTTATTAATTGGTTTATATTGTCAAGCCTCTAAAGCCCTAAAGTGCTAGCACTTTAGAGGTCTTGATTAATTTTGGTTGCATATAAATTTAATTTCTAATAAGTCTAAGAAGAAGGAGGCACTAAGGCCTAGAAGAACCTACACCATAGTTATCTTACCTTCTCAAAGCTGGGATTCTAGGAAGACTTAAGATGTTACTCTTCCTAAGTTCATCATTTACTTAGATCAACAATATCATGGTTGTTGTTTTCTCCAAGTAAATGGTGCCACCTCCTTGACTCCATTACCCCCATAGAGGCACTAGTCTTCACTTCTTCCTTCTTGAGAGATCAACCTACATTCAAACTTCATTTGCTATCCTTCTAACCTGACTAATTTGCTAACTTAGTCTAGGAATACCAACGATTAACTTGTTCTTGTTACAATCATTGTTATAGCCTTTTATTGTGAAAACTACCTAACCTTACTAACTAATTGAACTAACCCAGAATTTGCATAAGCCTATGCACTATCATCTGAAGTTTTTTTCGTTGTTATAATTGTTGTTACAGTCATTGTTTGTAGCCCTAATCAACCTATATTAGCAAGAGAAATGCCCAGAAAATTGTACTAGGCAAGTTACTATCATTTGATGCCAAAATTGTATGTGTTATTGCCTTAAAGAAGTACTTTTCTGAAGTGGTTTACTGTTGTCATTCACTATCAATTTGTTGATGTTATAATTGTTTAGACAACCCTTTGAAAGGAAATATTTGAGTTGCATCTGTTCAGAACTTGCAAGTGGAAAAAATATTATCATTGTCAAAGCTTTAATATCTCATCATATTTGTCCAAACAAATTGTAATCTTTGGATATATTACAGTTGCTACATATTCCATACATAAACTTGTCTAGTAGCATATTTTTTATCATAAAGTCACTATTTGTTCAAGTGTTGATATCATTTATTATTGTTATAATGTTTGTTGTTTCATTGGTAAAGGGAAAGTACAAATCCATCTTACTTCCCCTAGACTCTTCAACACAATCATATTAGTGACTTTACTCATTTTAGTGACCTAGAGAGAGGGGTGGTATTGCCTTGTATTTTCCCCTTCATCAACCAACTAGGTCCTGGGACATCTCCCTTGGAGTGAATATTTTCTCCTCGTAAATAGAAAGAAGTACCATGTTGAGGTGACAGTGGCATGGTTACCTCTGTGTTACATCAATCTAGGCCTACTTTCCTTTAGGCTTTGGGCAAGTATAGATTGTGCAATAAAAAATTTGGCATCGTTGTCGGGGAACACTGAGTCAATCTTCGTCGAATGACACTTTTTTGGTAAGCCTTTATCCAAAGCCTTCATTCACATATTACCTAGCGACTCCACTGAGGGTGATCCCCTCATCCCTTTGATAATCTCAGGAAGATTATCTGGTGACTCCATTGAATTCAGGGAGATGCACCAATCCTCCCAAGTCTTACAAAAGAAAGCCTCCTAGAGACTCTCATGTAGTAAAATCATTATTTGGAGGTAATATTTCCTTGAACACAATGTCTAATGCTCAAACTCAGACCCTTAAACCAAATCAGGCTAATAACCAAAAACAATGGCCATCCAAACTTTTTAAATTGTTAGACATGACAAACATTCCAGGATATCCTTAGCAAATTCCCCCTAGGCATGAGAAGTGGTTGCCTAAGTTCACTGGTAATGATGTAGTCAACGTCGAGGACCATATGAGCATTTTCTGGGCCTTTTTCCAACTTCATCCCATCAGTGATGATGCCGAATATTTGGCAATGAAATTGTCCTCTGCTACCCTCTATGATGGCACTAGAAGATAGTATAATGATCTCCCTCACTCTAGTATTACATCTATGGATAAATTATAGGAAGAGTTCCTCAAAATATGGAGTGTCAAGGAATACCCTAACATGTTGTTAACAAGGCTTAACAACATCACAAAATCTAAGAATTAAACTATTAGGGAATTTCATGATAAATTTGAGAGGCTAGTGCAACATATCCCAGCAAGTCATCACCCTTCAAACAAATTTCTTCTCTTTCTTTACACCAAAGCCTTTACAAAACAAATGGGTTTCCTTATCAGATACAAAGCTCCTAAAACAATCCAATAAGCCCAAGAGATGGCTATGAAAATTTAAATTAACCTATCATCATCCAAATTAGAACCTTTCTCTGCCCCAAGAGTCAAGATGGATGCTAAACCCAAAGTAGTCCACAATGTTGAGTCTCCTTCAAATATTGGTGCTAGCTTGGCAAAGCTACAATTCACTATAGATGGCATGGTAAAAACCCAAGAGTTAATGATGAATATGATTGTTAGCTTAGGAAAATCCCAACAACAAGCTCATAGACCTACTTATATGGGGAAATTCCAAAGGGTTGGTCAAGGTTTCAAGCCCAAGAATGATCAAGAGGTCCCTAAAACTTTATCCCCCACAAATGTGATTAAGGATAACCCATGGTGTTTCCAATGCAGAGAATCCCATTGGGAGCATGAATTCTCTCTAAATAGTGGTGAACATGATCAAGTCAATGTTATCGATCATACCATTGAGGAGCCACAATATTGACTTAATATCACACCTAAAGAACATAAATAAGGCATAAAGGAAGCAGCCAGGAGGGCTAAGATGGAGGTAATCAATAGCCTTGATCAAGACTCGTGAGAGAATTTGAAAAAACAAGAATTCCAAGTGTATACTAGACAAAAACGAATGAACCAATGTCTCTCTACTGGACATATAGTTCACAACCAAAACCTCCACCTATGAACATACTCCTTCCTAAAAAAAATTCTAAGACTAATAAGGTTGACTTGAATTTTGACTCGGAAGGTGCATTAACCAAAATGCATGTAACCATCTCGTTCAAGGAATTTATCAAGGTTCCATCCATGAAATAAAGGCTTGAAAATTTTTTTGATGTGTTGGATGAACCAATAGACCTTCCTATTATGTTGCAAGCAGCCCATTTTAGGGTTCAATATGATGGACACCCACCCTTCTTTATGTCATTTCTAGTAAATAACAAATGTCTCAACAATTGTATTCTTGACTCGGGAGCAAGTACCAACATGATGTCTTTGAAAGTCATGGATCAACTAGGCCTAAGAGCTACACGGCCTTATAGGAATGTGTGTGATTTTGAATCCAGAACCATACCCACTCATGGGGTAGTTGAGAACGTTGAAGTGCACTTTGGTAAATATCCTGAGAGAGTGATCCATGTGGATATTGTTGTGGTAGATGTCCCTGATGTATGGGGGATGATTTTATCCATGAAGTTTGTTGCGATGTTGGGTGGTACATTAGAGATGGATTTAACTTATATCAACGTGCCTATGAAAAATGGGATGATTGCATGCCTTCCAAATATGCCAATGGCCAAGGTCCATGTACAAGATATTAACAATGATACTAAGATGAGTGAAACACATAAGTCGATTAAGGAAAACCTTCCTATATTTTCTACAGAGGATTTGCCTTTAACCACATAGGAAGATTTTGATGAGATATAATGGCCGAAGAAACAAGAGTATCAATAACTCTTAAATAAATATAAGGACAAATAAGTTGGCTCTGTCAAATTTCTAAATAAAGGGGATGATGATATATTGATTAAACCAAATCAACAATAAGAGCTTATAATTGAAACCCACCCTCATCCCTCAAGACAATACACTAGGTTTATACATGGAACAACAAAGTTTGAAGTAAAAGAATATCAAGAGGGAGATATGGTATGGATGTGGGACACTAAGAAAGGTGAGCCTAAAAAAGGGAATGCACAATTTTGTCTTGGACCTTTTAGAATCATAATGAAGTCAGTCAATGATGCCTACTATTTGTCTACGTTGGAAGGAAGAAAATGTCCATTACTAGTTAGTGGACGCCTCCTTGAACCCCATCATGGGGCAGAGACTTGACTTCATAGGTAAGTATAGGTGTGTTAGGATAGGTAGGAATTTTTCATCTATTATATATACCATCTACATATCATGTTAGCATAGTTGTAGTTTCATTTTCATATTGTATTGTTTCATTATGTATATATGTATGCACATGATAACATGCTAGATTAGAGATTGTCTTTATTTGTTTATTATATCATATATGAACAAGGGGTGATATCACCACCCTAAGGATTACAAATATCCTTTGTTGAGATTTAGCATGCACATATCATACCAGAGATGTTGAGGTTCTCATGCGCTCTATGGTGAGCACATGTCCCTGAGTTGGATCTAGATGTTATCCCCTAGCTTAGGGATAACTAAGGAGATCATGTCTCAAGGCCCACAGGTCCTAGACATGGATTACCGAGATCCAAACGACTTGAGCATGGCCTCGGAGGGCCCCTCTTTTCTTCAGTGCAATCCGTTTATCACCAGTAGCGGTATCCATCCCACCAGCTTGATCCTGAAGTATTTGTGGGTCTTTCTCCATGAGGTAATGAGTCTGGGTATCATGGTATGTATCACTCTGATTTTTTAAGCGCTTGAATATGTTGTATTCAATCCTTCTTCATTTCATGACGTTTTCTTGGAAATTATGCTCTTTGCCTCGTTCATACCTGGAGGGTAACATGGTGCCCTAGTATGTTGGTTTCCCTTTAGGATGGGTTGCTATTGGGTGGGTCTGTGAAAATTCATCGTCTGTTCACTCCATAGTTACCACTTTCCATCTTTATTCCTTCCATTTCCCCTATCCTTGTTTTGGAATTGGGATTGGATATTCTAGGAAGGGTTGTACCTTACCTTGTGGGAAGAAGGGGCTAAAGGCCCAGAGGGTAAAAGTAGCTGGAAAGAGTTAAAATCCAAATTTAAAAAAAAACCTTTGAGATGCTTCACCTAGGGATCCCCAAGAAATCAATAGAAATATTCTCAATAAGAAAAGGGAACCCATAATATACATAAACACTCAAGGTATTGGTTGATGGATAGGAGGTCTCATCACGGGCCGACCTATAATGACCATGGGCATGTAGCGATATGACACTACCATCTATCTGGTCACCAAACCAGGGTAGTGGCTCTTGGTGGCATAGCCAAGATAAAGGGGGTATCATCATGAGCTAGCCTTCTCATTTCTGTGAAATGTTTGTGGATAACGTTTTCACCTCTGGCCATCAAGACAGGAAAGTGGCCCTCAACTTTTACCTTGAAGAACAAAAGAAAAATATCAAAAGAAATAAAGCTAAGAATAAAAGGCAATGAATGGGCTAGAAAAAAATTGCATTTATGACAAGGTGCAACTCGCCCTCTACAAAGGCACCCATAGGAAAAGACTTTACATTTCTTTGTTATTACATGCACCCCATGCCACCTCATACACTTACATGACTTGGATTAGATCCCACCTAGGAGACACCCCAGACTTAAGGGAGGTTAGCCCAATAGGACACCCTGAGACCTTCTCCAAACTTAACTTGTCAAATTGAATAATGTCATTGACCATTTATCTGGGATAAGGAGGGTTTGATGCACATTTTTGGATAATTTAATTATCGGATGTGATTTACATGCTATGATCCATGTGACTTATGAAACCCTATAGGGCGTACTTTTTTTTGTTGTAGGATTTTTCCCGGTGGAAAGGTACACATGAGGGAATGATTAGCTCGGACCTACATGGGGGATTAAATCCCACAGATGGATGTTACAACCCTAGAAAGGGGTAATTATAAATTGAATATTTGCACCGGTAAAAAGAAGGACGTTGCCTTTGGAGGAACCTTGGCAGACCTAGACCCAAGGGGACCTTTCTCTTCCACATGGACATTGGCCCTTGAGGGCCCTCGATGTCACCATCATGACCCTAGACATCATCGAGAGCTACAGTTTTCATTTTGGAGGCATTTATGAGGTTGGTTTCATGTGTGGCCATCATCTGTGGCCTCTAGAGGCCAAGCGCCCTACATTTTAGGCTCAATGTTCCACCTTTAGGCCTCAAAATCACCCTAGAATGGAATGACTTCACCCTTGGAGGTGTCTTTAGCCGCCAATTGATTTTTATTATGTCAAAATTGAATTATATTGTAAATTGGCCAAGTCGACCTTATTTTTGACCTAAAATTAATTAAAGGTCAATTTTTTGTATAAATAAGCATAAAGTACATTCATTTTTACATCACAACTTCTCACACAAGAGAAGAGGACTGAAATTTGTGCTCTATTTGGGGTGTCTTTGGCTGAAATAAGGAAGGCACACGTGTCTTGGAAGCTATATTTTGCAACTTGGATCAATTTTGGTGAAGTATCTAGTGTTTTCATGCATGATTATTATTGGTGAGGTAAGTAAATTTTCTTTTTTTCATTACTTGTGAATGGTTATAATACATTTTCTTTCTCATGATAAATATTATGAAATTGCATGCTTGATAAACCCTAGAAGTGAAGAACTTAAGGTACTACTTCTTCACTTTGCATTTGCTAGAAAATTCTTAATTGGTTTATATTGGAAAGCTTCTAAAGCCCTAAAGTGATATCACTTTAGAGGTCTTGATTAATTGTGGTTGCATATAAATTTAATTTCTAAAAAGTCTAAGAATAAGGAGGCGCTAGGGCCTAGAAGATCCTACACCCTAGTTAGCTTACCTTCTCAAATCTTGGATTCTAGGGAGACTTAAGATGCTACTCTTCCTAAGTTCATCCTTTACTTAGATCAACAATATCATGGTTGTTGTTTCCACCAAGTAAATGTTGTCGCCTCTTGACTCCATTACTCCCATAGAGGCATTGGTCTTCACTTCTTCCTTCTTGAGAGAAAAACCTACATTCAAACTTCATTTGTTATCCTACTAACCTGACTAATTTGCTAACTTATTCTAGGAATACCAACAGTTAACTTGTTGTTCATGCAATCATAGTTATAGCCTTTTATTGTGCAAACTACCTAACTTTACTAACTAATTGAACTAACCGCAAATTTGCATAAGCCCATGCACGATCATCTTAAGGTTCTGAATTATTCCTTGTTGTTATTCTAAGTGCATTTCTGAAGTTGTTGTTGTTTTTATCATTGTTGTTACAGTCACTGTTTGTAGCCTTAATTAGCCTATATTAACAAGAGAAATGCCCAGAAAATTGTACTAGGAAAGTTACTATAATTTGATGTCAAAATTGTATTTGTTATTGCCTTAAAGAAGTACTTTTCTAAAGTGGTTTATTGTTGTCATTCACTGTCAATTTGTTGTTGTTATAAGTGTTTAGACATCCCTTTGAAAGACATTATTTGAGTTGTGTATGTTCAGAACTTGCAAGTGGAAAAAATATTATCATTGTCAAAGCTTGAATATCTCATCATATTTGTCCAAACTAATTGCAATCTTTGGATATATTATAGCTGCTACATATTCCATACATTAAGTTGTCTAGTAGCAGATTTTTTTTATCCGAAAGTCATTATTTGTTTGAGTATTGTTATCATTGATTATTGCTATAACGTTTGTTGTTTCATTGGTACAGGGAAGGTACAAATCCACCTTACTTCGCTTTGACTCTTCAACACAATCATACTAGTGACTTTACTCATTTTAGTGACCTAGAGAGAGGGGTGGTATTGCCTTGTCTTTTCCCCTTCATCAACCAACTATTTCCCAGGACGTCTCCCTTGGAGTGAATATTTTATCCTCTTAAATAGAAAGAAGTACCTTGTTGAGGTGACAGTGACAGGGTTACCTCCATGTTACGTCAATCTATGCCTACTTTCCATTAGGCTTTGGGAAAGTATAGATTGTGCGATAAGTTTAGAACATTGAGAATGTTGAAGTGCGTGTTGTTAAATATCCTGAGAGAGTGGTCCATATGGATATTGTGTTGGTAGATGTATAAACAAACAAGAGTATCAAAAACTCTTAGATAAATATAAGGACAAAGAAGTTGGCTCTGTCAAATTACTAAAGAAAGGGGATGATGATATATTGATTAAACCAAGTCAAAAAGAAGTCCTTACAGTTGAATCCCACCCTCCTCCCTCAAGACAATACACTAGGGTTATACATGGAACAACAAAAATTGAAGCAAAAGAATATAAAGAGGGAGATATGATATGTATGTGGGACACTAAAAAAGGTGAGCCTATCAATGTTAAAGGGAATGCACAATTTTGGCTTGGACCTTTCAGAATCAGAATGAAGTCAGTCAACAATGCCTACTATTTGTCTACATTGGAAAGAAGAAAACATCCTTTACTAGTTAGTGGACGCCTCCTCAAACCCCATCATGGGGAAGATACTTTACTTCACATGTAAGTACAAGTGAGTTATGATAGGTAGGCATTTTGTATCCATTGTATATACCATCTGCATATCATGTTAGCATAGTTGTAGTTTCATTTTCATATTGTATTGTTTCATTATGTATATATGTACATTCATGATCACATGCTAGATTAGAGATGTTCTTTATTTTCTTATTATATCATATATGAAAAAGGGGTGATATCACCACCCTAAGGAATACTAATATCCTTTGTTGAGATTTAGCAGGCACAAGTCATACCAGAGATGTTGAGGTTTTCATGTGCTCTACGATGAGCACATCTTCCCGAGTTGAAGCCATATGTTATCCCCTAGCGTAGGGATAACTAAGGATACCACGTATCGAGGCCCACAGGTCCTAGACATGGAGTATTGAGAGTCAGACGACTTGAGCATGGCCCTGGAGGGCCCCTCTTTTCTTTAGTGCAGCCCATTTATCACTAGCAACAGTACCCATCCCACCAACCTGGTCCTAAAGTATCGATGGGTCTTGCTCCATGAGGTAATGATTCAAGGTATCATGGTATGTATCACTCTAATTTTCGAAGCACTTGAATATGTTGTATTGAATCCTTCTTCATTTCATGAATTTTTCTTGGAAATTATGCTCTTTGCCTCATTCATACCTGGAAGGGTAACATGGTGCCCTAGTAAGTTGGTTTCACTTTAGGATGGGTTGCTAGTGGGTGGGTCTGTGAAAATTCATCGTCCATTCCCTCCATAGTTACCACTTTTCATATTTATTCCTTCCATTTCCCCTATCCTTGTTTGGGCATTGGGATTGGCTACACTAGGAAGGGTTGTACCTTACCTTGTGGGAAGAAGGGTCTAAAGGCCCAGAGGGTAAAAGTAGTTGGCAAGAGTTAAAAGCCAAATTTTAAAAAATATATATTTGAAATGCTTCACCTAAGGATCCTTGAGAAAGTAATAAAAAGTTTCTCAGTAAGAAAAGGGGACCCATAAGATACATAAACACTCAATGTACTAGTTTATGGATAGGAGGTCTCATCACAAGCTGACCTATTATTACCATGGGCATGTAGCATTATGACACTACCATGCATTTGGTCACCAAACCAGGGTAGTGGCTCTTGGTCGCATAGCCAAGAGAAAGGGAGTCTCATCACGAGATAGCCTTCTCATTTCCGTGAAATGTTTGTGGATAATGTTGTCACCTTTGGTCATCAAGATAGGACAGTGGCCCTAAACTTTTACCTTGAAGCACAAAAGCAAAAGATCAAAAGAAATAAAGCTAAGAATAAAAGGAAATAAATGGGCTAGGAAACAATTGCATTTATGACAAGGTGCAACTCACCCTCTACAAAGGCACCCATAGGTAAGATGTTACATTTCCCTGTTATTACATGCACTTCATGCCCAAACACTTACCCCATGCCACCTCATACACTTACATGAATTGGATTAGATACCACCTAGGAAACACCCGAGACTTAAGAGAGGTTAACCCAATAGGACACCCTGAGACCTTATCCAAACCTAACTTGTCAAATTGCATAACGTCTTTGAGAATTTGTTTGGGTTAAGGGGGGTTTGATGCACATGTTTGGGTAATTTAATTATTGGATGTGATTTACATGCTATGATCCATGTGACTTATGAACCCCTATTGGGCATACTTGTTGTTGTTGCACGACTTTGCCTGGTGGATAGGTACACATGAGGGAATGATTAGATAGGACCTTCATGGGGGATAAAATCCCACAGATGGACTCTACAACCTCGACCAGGGGTAAGAATAAATTGAATATTTGCACTAGGGAAAAGAAGGACATTGCCTTTGGAGGCACCCTGACAGAAGTAGACCCACGGGGACCTTTCTCTTCCACGTGGATGTTGGCCCTTGAGGGCCCTTGACCTCACCATCATGACCCTAGACGTCATCCAGAGCTAGGGTTTTCATTTTGGAGGCATTTATGAGCTTGGTGGTAGGTGTGGGCATCATCTAGGGCCTCTAGAGGCCAAGCGCCCTACATTTTAGGCTCAATGTTCCACCTTTAGGCCTCTACGTCACCCTAGAAGGGCATGGCATCACCCTTGGAGGTGTATTTAGATGCTAATTAGCTTTTATGATGTCAAAATTGGATTTTAATTTAAATTGGCCAGGTCGGCCTTATTTTTGACATAAAATTAATTAAAGGTGAAAGTTTTGTATAAATAATCATAAAGTACGTTCATTTTGACATCACAACTTCTCACACAAGAGAAGAGGTCTGGAATTTGCTCCCTAATGAGGGCTATTGGGTGAATTTGTGAGGCACACTCTTGTATAAGGCTATTTTTTGCAACTCAGATCAATCTTGGAAGTTTTTATGGTGATCTTGCATGGTATTTTCATGATTATTCTTTGTGCAAGTAAGTAAAATCTGCATTTTTTTCATCTATTGAATGGTTTGTGTATGTTTTTATTTGCTCATACAAGATTATGAAATTGCATTGTATACTTAATGCTTGAAGTAAGGAACTTAAATTACTACTTTTTTTCCTTCTAATTTGCCAATATTTTCATTGAATTGATCTAGTGACTAGTGAAACCCTAGAGCCCTAAATTTCTAGCACTCTAAGGAATTTGACTTAGTTATATTTTCATAAGTTTTACTCCATAAGAAGCCTAAGGTGAGAAAGGTGTTAGGGCCTAAAATTGACTACACCCTAGCATCTTGTCTCTTTAGGCCAATGCATAGGGAGACTTAAGTTACTACTTCTCCTATGTATTTTCCCTCTTATACTTTTGTGCATTATCAAATTTATTTGCAGTGTTAGAAGAAGTTGTCCATTTGACTCCATAAGCCCTAGAAGGCACTAGTGCTTGTCTCTCTCTTATTGAAGGATCAATTAAACGCTCAAACACTCTTCTCCTAAGCTTTTACTAACTATCTTTAACCCTAGTTTAACATAGATCACTAACTTACTTGTTGTTTTTATAAATGTTTTCTACAACCATATAATTCCAGCAAATTTTCTGCATACTCAACTTTAATTGCTAGCTAATCATTTCACAAATTGATAATGATAAGTTATTATCATACTACTTAGTCAATGCTATATTTTCATTGTCTTTTCAAGCTTTTCTGAGGAGTATTTGTTGCAGTTGTTACAATTTATCAATTGATGTTGTAAACTTATTAACTTCTACAATTTTATATTCGCTAGCACTTATTGTCACTATCTATTATCTATTGAGGTGTTATTATCACTTTTGTACTTGGAATTATTGTATATGCATGCTATATTGTCTTGTTTCGGCAGGTACATCAAGCACTTCATTAACCTCATCTTTAGTACATGGATTTAGTGACTTTGGTAACCAGTGAGAGAGGGGAATCTATCTTGAACATAACCCTAATTTTCCATCCCTTTAGGTGACCAAGGACTCCTCCTCTAGGGTAGACCTTTCATATCCCTAGAAAGTGGGGATTTTCTATTAAGGTGACAGTGATAGTGTTATAACCCTATAATTTATAGGATCATCTGGTGACTGGAAAATTTTCACTATTGATGTATGTTGTCTTGCAAATAATATTTCATTGATCCATTCCATTGGACTCCCTCCGCTCCAAACCACTTACCACCATACTGGCCTTGCCATACCACCACCGCATCATGATTCCATATCCCACTATCTCATCTTACATGTCTTGTCTTATTACTCTGCCAGAGTGTCCTTTCCCCTTTGACCTGTTGCATGTCTTATCCCATTTACCTATCCTCCAATCATCGTCTTCCACGTTATCCTGGTACACCCATCACCCGTCCTTCACCTGCCACCTCATACTTCAGTTGAGTCATTGGCCATTTATTACAGGCTAACATATATGTTAGCCTATTGGCCTATCCTCCGCGCCCAACAGATACCCGATCACTTAAAATTATCCCTTTTTTCACCATTTACTCACTATTCATACTCTCTGCACTCCAGAAATTCATTTCCCTCACTACTTCAGTCACTAACCCAGCCATAGCCACTACCTACTAATGATTTTGTTTCAGTTTGCAAGCACTCATTGGATCGATGGCGCCTAAATCTAAAAGATCAGAAGTCGAGGAAAACCCATTCCTCCCACCTCTTATCGATTTCGACCGGATCCCATTAGCCGACCAGGATTATCTGATCTCAGAGCACATGTGCAAATTCAATTTCGTCAAATTGCAGTCATGGTTTAAGGACACATTCATAGATCAAAGTGATGAGGTTGGGCTCTAGGAGTCCAATCTCCCTCTGTATCTTTTTCCCCAAATGCACCATTTTCCTGAGCTTGCCCTCAAATGTCAGGCTCATTACCTCCCCGACCAGAGATCCATAGTTTCATCGTTCAGAGAAACTCTTTTCTCTATCACGCCTGAGGCCATTGATCAAATGATACAAATATCTAGAGTTGAATCCCACTCTCCCCTCACCATGGAAGTTTTAACAGAATTGTACCAGAACCTATCTTTTCCCTAGAGAGCACAAATTTTTTAGCTTTTCCTCCCACCGGATACTCAACTCCCCAAGAAAAATCCCCCTTACCATTCCTCCATGTTTTCAGAAAAGGGAAACCAGATTATTTCATCGCTATGTTGTTTTCTCATCTATTTCTCAAATGAATGGGTGGACGAGCCCATCATGGGTTATCTGTCCATTTTCGCCTCCGAAGAAAAAGGCACCACACAGTTCAACTACAATAGGTTTCTAGCCAAGAACATACATGACCAGTTTTTCAAATTTCCCACGGAGGGCATGTTCCGGTGTTCTTCAATACTGTCTTACATGTTCATGTTCTTTCAAGCAGAGAAGTTCATGTTCACCATGTAAAGAATGGACCAGGAAGGAAAACCACAACCCGTCACCTCTTGGGCTTCGCTACTCAGAAGAAACTCTGAAGAATTTAATTTCAAGCTATTTATTGAGTTGTTCTATCACCCAGTGGTAAGCATGCTCAGTGGTAGACCAGAGCCGAGGATAACTGAGGATATCCAAAGAGTTTTACACCTTTAGGATCTCGCCAAGACTGGAGACTGGTTCCTGTATCAAAATCACATAGAAATTAGAGTATATGGGTGTGAGTTAGCTCCATACAAATTGCCCAAATACTTGTCTGTTCAGATATTTTCCCTGGAGTATATCAGACAAATGATCAATTCAGATGATATACATTTTGTATCTCTGAAGAAGAAACAATAGCTGAGAATCAAGGGGCAGATAGGATCATTTATCTGCAATAACCGAGCTGTCGGGGAAGAGGTAGACAAACTATTGAAAGAGATGAATTTCGACACAAGTTTCCTGTGGCACTGTGATCCATGTGGGATCATCACAGAGATGAGAGTGAAGAATAAAAATTCCATGTATGTTCATGTGCCCAAGCCCGAGATAGAGAAGTACATGAATCAAATGGATTGGGAGGTGAACACTCTGGAAGAAGTAGAGCAACAATATCCTTCATTCATTATCTCTCAAACAACCACACCACATGTACCAAAGGAGAAAATACCTAGAAAGGATACTTCCCCTTCAGCCATAGAAATCTCAGCTGAGGATTTTCAGGTATACACCAAAAGGCCAAAATCCAGTCATACAACTAACACAACTGGTGAAAAGGAAACCCAGTCCACTACAGTTATAAAAGGAGATCATTTACCTCTTGTCTCAAGCAACCAGCAGATCTTGTCTACTTATTCATCCAAGAAGCAGACTGGAACCTCACTAATCAACCAACCAAATCGAGGGGGTACAAAGCTGAGTATTTTTGAGAAATATGATATGATCAAGAAGAAGAATCAGATGCTGACCAACAACACTTATGCTCAGTTTTGGAAGCAAACGTCCACGGCACAACACAGATTGTTATCATCTTTTGATACAGAGAAAGGAAGAATGCACTTGGCATTCTTGCAGGCACAAGCACCCCATCCAAAAGAAATCATTGATTACAAGAGGGATACAATGGAATTTAACACTAGAGATGTACATCTAGCTGATCAGATGGATCTACACAAGCAGACTAGAGAAATGATTTTCTCAACATTAGCCAATGCTTCCACTGTTTTTTCCAAATTACAGGTTTCTCTGAACAATGTTCAGACTCAATTAAAGTTGGAGAAGATATCATTTTTTGCAAAGGATAACAGAATTAAGTCTTTAGAAGAATTGGTGCTCAAGATTGGGTATGACCCCTCAAATGTGAAAGGAGCTAAGGAGATGCTCAAGAAAAATAATGCTAACAATGCATCTTTGAGGAAGCAACTAAAACTTCCACCTACAGAAGACTCATAGGCCAAAGAGATGGTGAAGATAGAAGGTGAAAAGGAGAAATGCTAAAATTGATCATGAAACAGAATGCACAAATAAAAGAAATGGAAGTAGATCTTGAGAGGTTGGTAAAGAAGAAAGAGTAGGCAGCACCAATTGAATTCATCCCACTGAGTGCAGTTCCCCTTGCAGGAGTTAGCACAACAATTGTATCAACAACCACCACAGCAGAACTTCCATCATCCACCCCACTGACATCTCTAGAAAAATTTGTGGAGCTAGCAAAATCAATGGAGGAGATGACCCTGGAAGGAACAGAAATCAATAGACTGAAGAAAGAGGTTGAGAATCTCCAGGAGCTCAAGGCCTCCTACCAGACAAGCTTCAATATTGAAAGGCAAACATCATAAAATCTCAAGCAGGAAATACAGCAGCTGAAAAATCAAATAGTGGGGGGTAAAACACTAGTAGAAGCTGAGGATAACATTTGGATGGATATATCCAAATCCATAAATGAAGTCTGGCCTATGGTGCAAATCATGTTCGAGCAAAATGAACTGGTGTTGAGAAGAAGACAGGCTATCGACAAGATAAAAGGAGAGCTGGGGGAAATGCCCACTGAAGCAAACGAAATCATTAGGCTAAATGAATTCTAAGACCAAGGAAGAATTAGAAGACTTGAAGATTGAAGACAGGACGGATATTATCCTCGAAGTCAAAAGGGTGCTGACCAAAAGAGGATTGATGTTGCAGCTGGAAGAGAAAGTCCAGAACATGGACATCGGAGTTCATAGGTTCTTCAGCAATATCGATGTCCTACAAAAGAAAGTTCTTCCTGGTTTAATGGTGTTAAATGACAAATTGATGACCCTTCCTGACTACAAGCAGAAGATAGCTACAGTGGCCAAGGACAGTTCCAAGTTCTCAGGGATACAGGGCAGCATAACAGGCAAGGAATTCTTGGAGACTTTGCAGTCGGACCTCAGCATACAACACGAAATCAAATATATTTTCATAGTCAAGCCAACTTTTTCCAAATATACTGAAATGGATGAAACCTACCGAAGACTGATCAAAGTCACCATTCCCAATCAGTTGAGATGGGAAGAGTTGTGCAATTTGATCAAGTAAGAGATGAGTTGTCCAATCCGAGTCAGCAAGCGGAGCAGTCAAAGTCACGTGAATGACTCACCAATGGCCTTTCCCAAAATCATCATGAAAAATTTGACAGATCATCATCAGTTCCTACATTTTTGTATCTTGTTATATAGTTAGTTAGATTTAGAATCTGCCACGTCCTGATCATTAATGACAAGGTCATTTGTAATTTTGATGATAAATACTTCAAACTTAGAAGTATTGAGGGTTGATCTTTATGCCCAAGCAAGCTATAAGCACTGTAATTTTTATCAGAGATCTGCCAGTAATAAAAGGGATGTTTCACAGGATTCTCGTGTGTTAGTTGTTGGTCAAGTTTTCTCATCTTTGTTGAATGTTTATCTCTCTCAGTTTTCATTTTGTTTTTTTGAATCTGATTATTTGAAAGTAGCGAAAGTTGCAGAATTTATCCTTGTATACTTTGTTTCCAGCTTTAAATAATCTAAATGTTTTCTTCTGATGTTATAATTAAGAAATTCTTAAATGCTTCTTGGTTATAATTGATTTTCTCATCTTCTCCGCTTTACATCATTTTTATGCTAAAGAATCCAGCAATTGCATTATCTTGCCCTGTGAGAATACCTTTTAAAACCTGTTAGTCAGTCTCAAATCTTATAAAATAGACCCCATAGCCCAATGGATGCGTAAGCGACATTTCAGCCATTTTATAAAAAACAAACAACTCGATCCTATTATTTTAACTAGCCTAATATCTAAATTTTGAAACAAAGTTAAATCTCACAGAGAGATCCCTCTCTAAAACTGCAAGGGCTAAATCCCAGTTTTGAAGTGGTTGGATAAAGTTATCTCTGGTAAATTTCTTCTGCCTTTCAACAACCTATGGGAATTTACAGAGTGATATCAGATAGGATATCATGTTTGTTACGTCAATCTCCCTTACTTGCCTTAGGCTTTGGGCAAGTAAAGATTGTGCAATAACAGGGTCCCTATTATATCATTACATTGACCAGAAAACCATTTGTTGAAGTATCTCTAGCACTAGGGTTTTGGTCAATGAGACATAGTGCAATTTATGAAGAGGAGGTTGATTTTCAAGAACACTGTGTTGGGCATTTTTGTCTTTTGTAGACGACAAGCCAATATATGATATTTTCTAAGTTACACCAATACAAATATAACAACCCTTAAAACAAGTTATCATTAAATGAAAGGGGGTTGAAAATGGCATGGCATGCCTTGCCTTGCCTTACATTGTATGGTATGGTATGGTATGCATTGCCTTGCCATTGTATGGTATGCATTGGAAATAGTATGTTATGGTATGCACTGTATGGTATCGTATGCATTGGTATGGTATGGTATGGTATGCATTGGCAATGATATGCATTAGAAATGGTCTGCAAAGGCAATGGAAATGGTATGCATTACCTTTCCATTGTATGGTATGCATTGCCTTTCCATTGTATGGTATGCATTGGCAATGGTATGGTATGGTATGGTATGCATTGCCTTTCCATTCTATGGTATGGTATGGTATGCATTGCCTAGCCATTGCATACCATACCAGACCATACCAATGCCTTGTTTGGTATGGTATACCACTTGTGTTATGCATGGTATGATATGCATTTCCTTGCCATTGTATGGTATGCATTGGCAATGGTATTGTATGGTATACATTGGCAATGGTATGGTATGGTATACATTGGCAATGGTATGCAAAGGAAATTGCAAATTTATGCATTGGAAATGGTATGCATTGCCTTGCCATTATATGGTATGCATTGGTATGGTATGGTATGGTTTGCATTGTCTTTCCATTGTATGGTATGCATTGGTATGGTATGGTATGCATTGGCAATGGTATGGTATGGTATGGTACGGTATGCATTGGCAATGGTATGGTATGGTATGGTATGGTATGCATTGCCTAGCCATTGCATACATACCATACCATACCATACCATTGCCTTGTATGGTATGGTATACCATTTGTGTTATGCATTGCCTTGCCATTGTATGGTATGAATTGGCAATGGTATTGTATGGTATGGTATGGTATGGTATGATATGCATTGTATGGTATTATGGTATGGTATACATTGGCAATGGTATGCAAAGGCAATTGCAAATATGTGCATTGGCAATGGTATGCCTTGTCTTTCCATTGTATGGTATGCATTGGAATTGGTATCGTATGGTATGGTATGCATTGGTATGTTATGGTATGCATTGGCATTTGTATGGTATACCATTGCCTTGTATGGTATGGTATACTATTCGTGTTATGCATAGTATGATATGCATTTTCTTTCCATTGTATGGTATGCATTGGCAATGGTATGGTATGGTATACATTGGCAATAATATGCATTGTATGGTATGATTTTCCTTTCCATTGTATGATATGCATTGACAATGGAAATGGTATGCATTGGCATTGAGATGGTATGGTATGGCATACCATACCATTGTCTTGTATGGTATGGTTTACCATTCATGTTATGCATGGTATGGTATGGTACCATATGGTATGCATTGGTATGGTATGGTATGGTATGCATTGGAAATGGTATGGTATGGTATCGTATGGTATGCATTGGTATGGTATGGTATGGTATGCATTGGCAATGGTATGCAAAGGCAATGGAAATGGTATGCATTGTATGATATGGTATGCATTGGTATGGTATGGTATTGGATACATTGACAATGATATGCAAATGCAATTGCAACTTTATGCATTGGCAATGGTATGCATTGCCTTTCCATTGTATGGTATGCATTGGCAATGGTATGGTATGGTATGCATTGGCATTGGTATGGTATGGTATGGCATACCATACCATTGCCTTGTATGGTATGGTATGTCATTTGTGTTATGCATGGTATGGTATGCATTGCCTTGCCATTGTATGGTATGTTGATTTTCTTAAGCATTAGGTTAAGCATGAA
>JZKD02S0339564.1:0-19171 GCA_000966675.3 Picea glauca | reverse complement strand
CTAGTGGCATGTGTGGGCATCATCTAGGGCCTTTGGAGGCCAAGCGCCCTACATTTTAGGCTCAACGTTCCACCTTTAGGCCTCAACATCACCCTAGAAGGGCATGACGTCACCCTTGGAGGTGTCTTTAGCTGCTAATTAGTTTTTATGATGTCAAAATTGAATTATATTGTAACTTGGCCAGGTCGGCCTTATTTTTGACCTAAAATTAATTAAAGGTCAATTTTTTGTATAAATAAGTATAAAGTACATTCATTTTTACATCACAACATCTCACACAAGAGAAGAGGACTGAAATTCCGCCCTATTTGGGGTGTATTTGGCTTAAATAAGGAACGTGCACTTGTCTTGGAAGCTATATTTTGCGACTTGGATTAATTTTGGTGAAGTAATTTGGTAATCTAGTGTTTTCATGCATGATTATTCTTGGTGAAGTAAATTTTCTTTTTTTCATTACTTGTGAATGGTTATATTACATTTTCTTGCTCATGATAAAGATTATGAAATTGCATGCTTGATAAACCCTAGAAGTGAAGAACTTAAGGTACTACTTCTTCACTTTGTATTTGCTAGAATTTTATTAATTGGTTTATATTGTCAAGCCTCTAAAGCCCTAAAGTGCTAGCACTTTAGAGGTCTTGATTAATTTTGGTTGCATATAAATTTAATTTCTAATAAGTCTAAGAAGAAGGAGGCACTAAGGCCTAGAAGAACCTACACCATAGTTATCTTACCTTCTCAAAGCTGGGATTCTAGGAAGACTTAAGATGTTACTCTTCCTAAGTTCATCATTTACTTAGATCAACAATATCATGGTTGTTGTTTTCTCCAAGTAAATGGTGCCACCTCCTTGACTCCATTACCCCCATAGAGGCACTAGTCTTCACTTCTTCCTTCTTGAGAGATCAACCTACATTCAAACTTCATTTGCTATCCTTCTAACCTGACTAATTTGCTAACTTAGTCTAGGAATACCAACGATTAACTTGTTCTTGTTACAATCATTGTTATAGCCTTTTATTGTGAAAACTACCTAACCTTACTAACTAATTGAACTAACCCAGAATTTGCATAAGCCTATGCACTATCATCTGAAGTTTTTTTCGTTGTTATAATTGTTGTTACAGTCATTGTTTGTAGCCCTAATCAACCTATATTAGCAAGAGAAATGCCCAGAAAATTGTACTAGGCAAGTTACTATCATTTGATGCCAAAATTGTATGTGTTATTGCCTTAAAGAAGTACTTTTCTGAAGTGGTTTACTGTTGTCATTCACTATCAATTTGTTGATGTTATAATTGTTTAGACAACCCTTTGAAAGGAAATATTTGAGTTGCATCTGTTCAGAACTTGCAAGTGGAAAAAATATTATCATTGTCAAAGCTTTAATATCTCATCATATTTGTCCAAACAAATTGTAATCTTTGGATATATTACAGTTGCTACATATTCCATACATAAACTTGTCTAGTAGCATATTTTTTATCATAAAGTCACTATTTGTTCAAGTGTTGATATCATTTATTATTGTTATAATGTTTGTTGTTTCATTGGTAAAGGGAAAGTACAAATCCATCTTACTTCCCCTAGACTCTTCAACACAATCATATTAGTGACTTTACTCATTTTAGTGACCTAGAGAGAGGGGTGGTATTGCCTTGTATTTTCCCCTTCATCAACCAACTAGGTCCTGGGACATCTCCCTTGGAGTGAATATTTTCTCCTCGTAAATAGAAAGAAGTACCATGTTGAGGTGACAGTGGCATGGTTACCTCTGTGTTACATCAATCTAGGCCTACTTTCCTTTAGGCTTTGGGCAAGTATAGATTGTGCAATAAAAAATTTGGCATCGTTGTCGGGGAACACTGAGTCAATCTTCGTCGAATGACACTTTTTTGGTAAGCCTTTATCCAAAGCCTTCATTCACATATTACCTAGCGACTCCACTGAGGGTGATCCCCTCATCCCTTTGATAATCTCAGGAAGATTATCTGGTGACTCCATTGAATTCAGGGAGATGCACCAATCCTCCCAAGTCTTACAAAAGAAAGCCTCCTAGAGACTCTCATGTAGTAAAATCATTATTTGGAGGTAATATTTCCTTGAACACAATGTCTAATGCTCAAACTCAGACCCTTAAACCAAATCAGGCTAATAACCAAAAACAATGGCCATCCAAACTTTTTAAATTGTTAGACATGACAAACATTCCAGGATATCCTTAGCAAATTCCCCCTAGGCATGAGAAGTGGTTGCCTAAGTTCACTGGTAATGATGTAGTCAACGTCGAGGACCATATGAGCATTTTCTGGGCCTTTTTCCAACTTCATCCCATCAGTGATGATGCCGAATATTTGGCAATGAAATTGTCCTCTGCTACCCTCTATGATGGCACTAGAAGATAGTATAATGATCTCCCTCACTCTAGTATTACATCTATGGATAAATTATAGGAAGAGTTCCTCAAAATATGGAGTGTCAAGGAATACCCTAACATGTTGTTAACAAGGCTTAACAACATCACAAAATCTAAGAATTAAACTATTAGGGAATTTCATGATAAATTTGAGAGGCTAGTGCAACATATCCCAGCAAGTCATCACCCTTCAAACAAATTTCTTCTCTTTCTTTACACCAAAGCCTTTACAAAACAAATGGGTTTCCTTATCAGATACAAAGCTCCTAAAACAATCCAATAAGCCCAAGAGATGGCTATGAAAATTTAAATTAACCTATCATCATCCAAATTAGAACCTTTCTCTGCCCCAAGAGTCAAGATGGATGCTAAACCCAAAGTAGTCCACAATGTTGAGTCTCCTTCAAATATTGGTGCTAGCTTGGCAAAGCTACAATTCACTATAGATGGCATGGTAAAAACCCAAGAGTTAATGATGAATATGATTGTTAGCTTAGGAAAATCCCAACAACAAGCTCATAGACCTACTTATATGGGGAAATTCCAAAGGGTTGGTCAAGGTTTCAAGCCCAAGAATGATCAAGAGGTCCCTAAAACTTTATCCCCCACAAATGTGATTAAGGATAACCCATGGTGTTTCCAATGCAGAGAATCCCATTGGGAGCATGAATTCTCTCTAAATAGTGGTGAACATGATCAAGTCAATGTTATCGATCATACCATTGAGGAGCCACAATATTGACTTAATATCACACCTAAAGAACATAAATAAGGCATAAAGGAAGCAGCCAGGAGGGCTAAGATGGAGGTAATCAATAGCCTTGATCAAGACTCGTGAGAGAATTTGAAAAAACAAGAATTCCAAGTGTATACTAGACAAAAACGAATGAACCAATGTCTCTCTACTGGACATATAGTTCACAACCAAAACCTCCACCTATGAACATACTCCTTCCTAAAAAAAATTCTAAGACTAATAAGGTTGACTTGAATTTTGACTCGGAAGGTGCATTAACCAAAATGCATGTAACCATCTCGTTCAAGGAATTTATCAAGGTTCCATCCATGAAATAAAGGCTTGAAAATTTTTTTGATGTGTTGGATGAACCAATAGACCTTCCTATTATGTTGCAAGCAGCCCATTTTAGGGTTCAATATGATGGACACCCACCCTTCTTTATGTCATTTCTAGTAAATAACAAATGTCTCAACAATTGTATTCTTGACTCGGGAGCAAGTACCAACATGATGTCTTTGAAAGTCATGGATCAACTAGGCCTAAGAGCTACACGGCCTTATAGGAATGTGTGTGATTTTGAATCCAGAACCATACCCACTCATGGGGTAGTTGAGAACGTTGAAGTGCACTTTGGTAAATATCCTGAGAGAGTGATCCATGTGGATATTGTTGTGGTAGATGTCCCTGATGTATGGGGGATGATTTTATCCATGAAGTTTGTTGCGATGTTGGGTGGTACATTAGAGATGGATTTAACTTATATCAACGTGCCTATGAAAAATGGGATGATTGCATGCCTTCCAAATATGCCAATGGCCAAGGTCCATGTACAAGATATTAACAATGATACTAAGATGAGTGAAACACATAAGTCGATTAAGGAAAACCTTCCTATATTTTCTACAGAGGATTTGCCTTTAACCACATAGGAAGATTTTGATGAGATATAATGGCCGAAGAAACAAGAGTATCAATAACTCTTAAATAAATATAAGGACAAATAAGTTGGCTCTGTCAAATTTCTAAATAAAGGGGATGATGATATATTGATTAAACCAAATCAACAATAAGAGCTTATAATTGAAACCCACCCTCATCCCTCAAGACAATACACTAGGTTTATACATGGAACAACAAAGTTTGAAGTAAAAGAATATCAAGAGGGAGATATGGTATGGATGTGGGACACTAAGAAAGGTGAGCCTAAAAAAGGGAATGCACAATTTTGTCTTGGACCTTTTAGAATCATAATGAAGTCAGTCAATGATGCCTACTATTTGTCTACGTTGGAAGGAAGAAAATGTCCATTACTAGTTAGTGGACGCCTCCTTGAACCCCATCATGGGGCAGAGACTTGACTTCATAGGTAAGTATAGGTGTGTTAGGATAGGTAGGAATTTTTCATCTATTATATATACCATCTACATATCATGTTAGCATAGTTGTAGTTTCATTTTCATATTGTATTGTTTCATTATGTATATATGTATGCACATGATAACATGCTAGATTAGAGATTGTCTTTATTTGTTTATTATATCATATATGAACAAGGGGTGATATCACCACCCTAAGGATTACAAATATCCTTTGTTGAGATTTAGCATGCACATATCATACCAGAGATGTTGAGGTTCTCATGCGCTCTATGGTGAGCACATGTCCCTGAGTTGGATCTAGATGTTATCCCCTAGCTTAGGGATAACTAAGGAGATCATGTCTCAAGGCCCACAGGTCCTAGACATGGATTACCGAGATCCAAACGACTTGAGCATGGCCTCGGAGGGCCCCTCTTTTCTTCAGTGCAATCCGTTTATCACCAGTAGCGGTATCCATCCCACCAGCTTGATCCTGAAGTATTTGTGGGTCTTTCTCCATGAGGTAATGAGTCTGGGTATCATGGTATGTATCACTCTGATTTTTTAAGCGCTTGAATATGTTGTATTCAATCCTTCTTCATTTCATGACGTTTTCTTGGAAATTATGCTCTTTGCCTCGTTCATACCTGGAGGGTAACATGGTGCCCTAGTATGTTGGTTTCCCTTTAGGATGGGTTGCTATTGGGTGGGTCTGTGAAAATTCATCGTCTGTTCACTCCATAGTTACCACTTTCCATCTTTATTCCTTCCATTTCCCCTATCCTTGTTTTGGAATTGGGATTGGATATTCTAGGAAGGGTTGTACCTTACCTTGTGGGAAGAAGGGGCTAAAGGCCCAGAGGGTAAAAGTAGCTGGAAAGAGTTAAAATCCAAATTTAAAAAAAAACCTTTGAGATGCTTCACCTAGGGATCCCCAAGAAATCAATAGAAATATTCTCAATAAGAAAAGGGAACCCATAATATACATAAACACTCAAGGTATTGGTTGATGGATAGGAGGTCTCATCACGGGCCGACCTATAATGACCATGGGCATGTAGCGATATGACACTACCATCTATCTGGTCACCAAACCAGGGTAGTGGCTCTTGGTGGCATAGCCAAGATAAAGGGGGTATCATCATGAGCTAGCCTTCTCATTTCTGTGAAATGTTTGTGGATAACGTTTTCACCTCTGGCCATCAAGACAGGAAAGTGGCCCTCAACTTTTACCTTGAAGAACAAAAGAAAAATATCAAAAGAAATAAAGCTAAGAATAAAAGGCAATGAATGGGCTAGAAAAAAATTGCATTTATGACAAGGTGCAACTCGCCCTCTACAAAGGCACCCATAGGAAAAGACTTTACATTTCTTTGTTATTACATGCACCCCATGCCACCTCATACACTTACATGACTTGGATTAGATCCCACCTAGGAGACACCCCAGACTTAAGGGAGGTTAGCCCAATAGGACACCCTGAGACCTTCTCCAAACTTAACTTGTCAAATTGAATAATGTCATTGACCATTTATCTGGGATAAGGAGGGTTTGATGCACATTTTTGGATAATTTAATTATCGGATGTGATTTACATGCTATGATCCATGTGACTTATGAAACCCTATAGGGCGTACTTTTTTTTGTTGTAGGATTTTTCCCGGTGGAAAGGTACACATGAGGGAATGATTAGCTCGGACCTACATGGGGGATTAAATCCCACAGATGGATGTTACAACCCTAGAAAGGGGTAATTATAAATTGAATATTTGCACCGGTAAAAAGAAGGACGTTGCCTTTGGAGGAACCTTGGCAGACCTAGACCCAAGGGGACCTTTCTCTTCCACATGGACATTGGCCCTTGAGGGCCCTCGATGTCACCATCATGACCCTAGACATCATCGAGAGCTACAGTTTTCATTTTGGAGGCATTTATGAGGTTGGTTTCATGTGTGGCCATCATCTGTGGCCTCTAGAGGCCAAGCGCCCTACATTTTAGGCTCAATGTTCCACCTTTAGGCCTCAAAATCACCCTAGAATGGAATGACTTCACCCTTGGAGGTGTCTTTAGCCGCCAATTGATTTTTATTATGTCAAAATTGAATTATATTGTAAATTGGCCAAGTCGACCTTATTTTTGACCTAAAATTAATTAAAGGTCAATTTTTTGTATAAATAAGCATAAAGTACATTCATTTTTACATCACAACTTCTCACACAAGAGAAGAGGACTGAAATTTGTGCTCTATTTGGGGTGTCTTTGGCTGAAATAAGGAAGGCACACGTGTCTTGGAAGCTATATTTTGCAACTTGGATCAATTTTGGTGAAGTATCTAGTGTTTTCATGCATGATTATTATTGGTGAGGTAAGTAAATTTTCTTTTTTTCATTACTTGTGAATGGTTATAATACATTTTCTTTCTCATGATAAATATTATGAAATTGCATGCTTGATAAACCCTAGAAGTGAAGAACTTAAGGTACTACTTCTTCACTTTGCATTTGCTAGAAAATTCTTAATTGGTTTATATTGGAAAGCTTCTAAAGCCCTAAAGTGATATCACTTTAGAGGTCTTGATTAATTGTGGTTGCATATAAATTTAATTTCTAAAAAGTCTAAGAATAAGGAGGCGCTAGGGCCTAGAAGATCCTACACCCTAGTTAGCTTACCTTCTCAAATCTTGGATTCTAGGGAGACTTAAGATGCTACTCTTCCTAAGTTCATCCTTTACTTAGATCAACAATATCATGGTTGTTGTTTCCACCAAGTAAATGTTGTCGCCTCTTGACTCCATTACTCCCATAGAGGCATTGGTCTTCACTTCTTCCTTCTTGAGAGAAAAACCTACATTCAAACTTCATTTGTTATCCTACTAACCTGACTAATTTGCTAACTTATTCTAGGAATACCAACAGTTAACTTGTTGTTCATGCAATCATAGTTATAGCCTTTTATTGTGCAAACTACCTAACTTTACTAACTAATTGAACTAACCGCAAATTTGCATAAGCCCATGCACGATCATCTTAAGGTTCTGAATTATTCCTTGTTGTTATTCTAAGTGCATTTCTGAAGTTGTTGTTGTTTTTATCATTGTTGTTACAGTCACTGTTTGTAGCCTTAATTAGCCTATATTAACAAGAGAAATGCCCAGAAAATTGTACTAGGAAAGTTACTATAATTTGATGTCAAAATTGTATTTGTTATTGCCTTAAAGAAGTACTTTTCTAAAGTGGTTTATTGTTGTCATTCACTGTCAATTTGTTGTTGTTATAAGTGTTTAGACATCCCTTTGAAAGACATTATTTGAGTTGTGTATGTTCAGAACTTGCAAGTGGAAAAAATATTATCATTGTCAAAGCTTGAATATCTCATCATATTTGTCCAAACTAATTGCAATCTTTGGATATATTATAGCTGCTACATATTCCATACATTAAGTTGTCTAGTAGCAGATTTTTTTTATCCGAAAGTCATTATTTGTTTGAGTATTGTTATCATTGATTATTGCTATAACGTTTGTTGTTTCATTGGTACAGGGAAGGTACAAATCCACCTTACTTCGCTTTGACTCTTCAACACAATCATACTAGTGACTTTACTCATTTTAGTGACCTAGAGAGAGGGGTGGTATTGCCTTGTCTTTTCCCCTTCATCAACCAACTATTTCCCAGGACGTCTCCCTTGGAGTGAATATTTTATCCTCTTAAATAGAAAGAAGTACCTTGTTGAGGTGACAGTGACAGGGTTACCTCCATGTTACGTCAATCTATGCCTACTTTCCATTAGGCTTTGGGAAAGTATAGATTGTGCGATAAGTTTAGAACATTGAGAATGTTGAAGTGCGTGTTGTTAAATATCCTGAGAGAGTGGTCCATATGGATATTGTGTTGGTAGATGTATAAACAAACAAGAGTATCAAAAACTCTTAGATAAATATAAGGACAAAGAAGTTGGCTCTGTCAAATTACTAAAGAAAGGGGATGATGATATATTGATTAAACCAAGTCAAAAAGAAGTCCTTACAGTTGAATCCCACCCTCCTCCCTCAAGACAATACACTAGGGTTATACATGGAACAACAAAAATTGAAGCAAAAGAATATAAAGAGGGAGATATGATATGTATGTGGGACACTAAAAAAGGTGAGCCTATCAATGTTAAAGGGAATGCACAATTTTGGCTTGGACCTTTCAGAATCAGAATGAAGTCAGTCAACAATGCCTACTATTTGTCTACATTGGAAAGAAGAAAACATCCTTTACTAGTTAGTGGACGCCTCCTCAAACCCCATCATGGGGAAGATACTTTACTTCACATGTAAGTACAAGTGAGTTATGATAGGTAGGCATTTTGTATCCATTGTATATACCATCTGCATATCATGTTAGCATAGTTGTAGTTTCATTTTCATATTGTATTGTTTCATTATGTATATATGTACATTCATGATCACATGCTAGATTAGAGATGTTCTTTATTTTCTTATTATATCATATATGAAAAAGGGGTGATATCACCACCCTAAGGAATACTAATATCCTTTGTTGAGATTTAGCAGGCACAAGTCATACCAGAGATGTTGAGGTTTTCATGTGCTCTACGATGAGCACATCTTCCCGAGTTGAAGCCATATGTTATCCCCTAGCGTAGGGATAACTAAGGATACCACGTATCGAGGCCCACAGGTCCTAGACATGGAGTATTGAGAGTCAGACGACTTGAGCATGGCCCTGGAGGGCCCCTCTTTTCTTTAGTGCAGCCCATTTATCACTAGCAACAGTACCCATCCCACCAACCTGGTCCTAAAGTATCGATGGGTCTTGCTCCATGAGGTAATGATTCAAGGTATCATGGTATGTATCACTCTAATTTTCGAAGCACTTGAATATGTTGTATTGAATCCTTCTTCATTTCATGAATTTTTCTTGGAAATTATGCTCTTTGCCTCATTCATACCTGGAAGGGTAACATGGTGCCCTAGTAAGTTGGTTTCACTTTAGGATGGGTTGCTAGTGGGTGGGTCTGTGAAAATTCATCGTCCATTCCCTCCATAGTTACCACTTTTCATATTTATTCCTTCCATTTCCCCTATCCTTGTTTGGGCATTGGGATTGGCTACACTAGGAAGGGTTGTACCTTACCTTGTGGGAAGAAGGGTCTAAAGGCCCAGAGGGTAAAAGTAGTTGGCAAGAGTTAAAAGCCAAATTTTAAAAAATATATATTTGAAATGCTTCACCTAAGGATCCTTGAGAAAGTAATAAAAAGTTTCTCAGTAAGAAAAGGGGACCCATAAGATACATAAACACTCAATGTACTAGTTTATGGATAGGAGGTCTCATCACAAGCTGACCTATTATTACCATGGGCATGTAGCATTATGACACTACCATGCATTTGGTCACCAAACCAGGGTAGTGGCTCTTGGTCGCATAGCCAAGAGAAAGGGAGTCTCATCACGAGATAGCCTTCTCATTTCCGTGAAATGTTTGTGGATAATGTTGTCACCTTTGGTCATCAAGATAGGACAGTGGCCCTAAACTTTTACCTTGAAGCACAAAAGCAAAAGATCAAAAGAAATAAAGCTAAGAATAAAAGGAAATAAATGGGCTAGGAAACAATTGCATTTATGACAAGGTGCAACTCACCCTCTACAAAGGCACCCATAGGTAAGATGTTACATTTCCCTGTTATTACATGCACTTCATGCCCAAACACTTACCCCATGCCACCTCATACACTTACATGAATTGGATTAGATACCACCTAGGAAACACCCGAGACTTAAGAGAGGTTAACCCAATAGGACACCCTGAGACCTTATCCAAACCTAACTTGTCAAATTGCATAACGTCTTTGAGAATTTGTTTGGGTTAAGGGGGGTTTGATGCACATGTTTGGGTAATTTAATTATTGGATGTGATTTACATGCTATGATCCATGTGACTTATGAACCCCTATTGGGCATACTTGTTGTTGTTGCACGACTTTGCCTGGTGGATAGGTACACATGAGGGAATGATTAGATAGGACCTTCATGGGGGATAAAATCCCACAGATGGACTCTACAACCTCGACCAGGGGTAAGAATAAATTGAATATTTGCACTAGGGAAAAGAAGGACATTGCCTTTGGAGGCACCCTGACAGAAGTAGACCCACGGGGACCTTTCTCTTCCACGTGGATGTTGGCCCTTGAGGGCCCTTGACCTCACCATCATGACCCTAGACGTCATCCAGAGCTAGGGTTTTCATTTTGGAGGCATTTATGAGCTTGGTGGTAGGTGTGGGCATCATCTAGGGCCTCTAGAGGCCAAGCGCCCTACATTTTAGGCTCAATGTTCCACCTTTAGGCCTCTACGTCACCCTAGAAGGGCATGGCATCACCCTTGGAGGTGTATTTAGATGCTAATTAGCTTTTATGATGTCAAAATTGGATTTTAATTTAAATTGGCCAGGTCGGCCTTATTTTTGACATAAAATTAATTAAAGGTGAAAGTTTTGTATAAATAATCATAAAGTACGTTCATTTTGACATCACAACTTCTCACACAAGAGAAGAGGTCTGGAATTTGCTCCCTAATGAGGGCTATTGGGTGAATTTGTGAGGCACACTCTTGTATAAGGCTATTTTTTGCAACTCAGATCAATCTTGGAAGTTTTTATGGTGATCTTGCATGGTATTTTCATGATTATTCTTTGTGCAAGTAAGTAAAATCTGCATTTTTTTCATCTATTGAATGGTTTGTGTATGTTTTTATTTGCTCATACAAGATTATGAAATTGCATTGTATACTTAATGCTTGAAGTAAGGAACTTAAATTACTACTTTTTTTCCTTCTAATTTGCCAATATTTTCATTGAATTGATCTAGTGACTAGTGAAACCCTAGAGCCCTAAATTTCTAGCACTCTAAGGAATTTGACTTAGTTATATTTTCATAAGTTTTACTCCATAAGAAGCCTAAGGTGAGAAAGGTGTTAGGGCCTAAAATTGACTACACCCTAGCATCTTGTCTCTTTAGGCCAATGCATAGGGAGACTTAAGTTACTACTTCTCCTATGTATTTTCCCTCTTATACTTTTGTGCATTATCAAATTTATTTGCAGTGTTAGAAGAAGTTGTCCATTTGACTCCATAAGCCCTAGAAGGCACTAGTGCTTGTCTCTCTCTTATTGAAGGATCAATTAAACGCTCAAACACTCTTCTCCTAAGCTTTTACTAACTATCTTTAACCCTAGTTTAACATAGATCACTAACTTACTTGTTGTTTTTATAAATGTTTTCTACAACCATATAATTCCAGCAAATTTTCTGCATACTCAACTTTAATTGCTAGCTAATCATTTCACAAATTGATAATGATAAGTTATTATCATACTACTTAGTCAATGCTATATTTTCATTGTCTTTTCAAGCTTTTCTGAGGAGTATTTGTTGCAGTTGTTACAATTTATCAATTGATGTTGTAAACTTATTAACTTCTACAATTTTATATTCGCTAGCACTTATTGTCACTATCTATTATCTATTGAGGTGTTATTATCACTTTTGTACTTGGAATTATTGTATATGCATGCTATATTGTCTTGTTTCGGCAGGTACATCAAGCACTTCATTAACCTCATCTTTAGTACATGGATTTAGTGACTTTGGTAACCAGTGAGAGAGGGGAATCTATCTTGAACATAACCCTAATTTTCCATCCCTTTAGGTGACCAAGGACTCCTCCTCTAGGGTAGACCTTTCATATCCCTAGAAAGTGGGGATTTTCTATTAAGGTGACAGTGATAGTGTTATAACCCTATAATTTATAGGATCATCTGGTGACTGGAAAATTTTCACTATTGATGTATGTTGTCTTGCAAATAATATTTCATTGATCCATTCCATTGGACTCCCTCCGCTCCAAACCACTTACCGCCATACTGGCCTTGCCATACCACCACCGCACCATGATGTCATATCCCACTATCTCATCTTACATGTCTTGTCTTATTACTCTGCCAGAGTGTCCTTTCCCCTTTGACCTGTCGCATGTCTTATCCCATTTACCTATCCTCCAATCATCGCCTTCCACGTTATCCTGGTACACCCGTCACCCGTCCTTCACCTGCCACCTCATACCTCAGTTGAGTCATTGGCCATTTATTATAGGCTAACATATCTGTTAACCTATTGACCTATCCTCCGTGCCCAACAGATACCTGATCACTTAAAATTAGCCCTTTTTTCACCATTTACTCACTATTCATACTCTCTACACTCCAGAAATCCATTTCCCTCACTACTTCAGTCACCAACCCAGCCATAGCCACTACCTACTAATGATTTGGTTTCAGTTTGCAAGCACTCATTGGATCGATGGCGCCTAAATCTAAAATATCAGAAGTCGAGGAAAACCCATTCCTCCCACCTCTTATCGATTTCGACCAGATCCCATTAGCCGACCAGGATTATCTGATCTTAGAGCCCAGGTGTGAATTCAATTTCGTCAAATTTCAGTCATGGTTTAAGGACACATTCATAGATAAAAGTGATGAGGTTGGGCTCTAGGAGTCCAATCTCCCTCTGTATCTTTTTCCCCAAATGCACCATTTTCCTGAGCTTGCCCTCAAATGTCAGGCTCATTACCTCCCCGACCAGAGATCCATAGTTTCATCGTTCAGAGAAACTCTTTTCTCTATCACGCCTGAGGCCATTGATCAAATGATACAAATATCTAGAGTTGAATCCCACTCTCCCCTCACCATGGAAGTTTTAACAGAATTGTACCAGAACCTATCTTTTCCCTAGAGAGCACAAATTTTTTAGCTTTTCCTCCCACCGGATACTCAACTCCCCAAGAAAAATCCCCCTTACCATTCCTCCATGTTTTCAGAAAAGGGAAACCAGATTATTTCATCGCTATGTTGTTTTCTCATCTATTTCTCAAATGAATGGGTGGACGAGCCCATCATGGGTTATCTGTCCATTTTCGCCTCCGAAGAAAAAGGCACCACACAGTTCAACTACAATAGGTTTCTAGCCAAGAACATACATGACCAGTTTTTCAAATTTCCCACGGAGGGCATGTTCCGGTGTTCTTCAATACTGTCTTACATGTTCATGTTCTTTCAAGCAGAGAAGTTCATGTTCACCATGTAAAGAATGGACCAGGAAGGAAAACCACAACCCGTCACCTCTTGGGCTTCGCTACTCAGAAGAAACTCTGAAGAATTTAATTTCAAGCTATTTATTGAGTTGTTCTATCACCCAGTGGTAAGCATGCTCAGTGGTAGACCAGAGCCGAGGATAACTGAGGATATCCAAAGAGTTTTACACCTTTAGGATCTCGCCAAGACTGGAGACTGGTTCCTGTATCAAAATCACATAGAAATTAGAGTATATGGGTGTGAGTTAGCTCCATACAAATTGCCCAAATACTTGTCTGTTCAGATATTTTCCCTGGAGTATATCAGACAAATGATCAATTCAGATGATATACATTTTGTATCTCTGAAGAAGAAACAATAGCTGAGAATCAAGGGGCAGATAGGATCATTTATCTGCAATAACCGAGCTGTCGGGGAAGAGGTAGACAAACTATTGAAAGAGATGAATTTCGACACAAGTTTCCTGTGGCACTGTGATCCATGTGGGATCATCACAGAGATGAGAGTGAAGAATAAAAATTCCATGTATGTTCATGTGCCCAAGCCCGAGATAGAGAAGTACATGAATCAAATGGATTGGGAGGTGAACACTCTGGAAGAAGTAGAGCAACAATATCCTTCATTCATTATCTCTCAAACAACCACACCACATGTACCAAAGGAGAAAATACCTAGAAAGGATACTTCCCCTTCAGCCATAGAAATCTCAGCTGAGGATTTTCAGGTATACACCAAAAGGCCAAAATCCAGTCATACAACTAACACAACTGGTGAAAAGGAAACCCAGTCCACTACAGTTATAAAAGGAGATCATTTACCTCTTGTCTCAAGCAACCAGCAGATCTTGTCTACTTATTCATCCAAGAAGCAGACTGGAACCTCACTAATCAACCAACCAAATCGAGGGGGTACAAAGCTGAGTATTTTTGAGAAATATGATATGATCAAGAAGAAGAATCAGATGCTGACCAACAACACTTATGCTCAGTTTTGGAAGCAAACGTCCACGGCACAACACAGATTGTTATCATCTTTTGATACAGAGAAAGGAAGAATGCACTTGGCATTCTTGCAGGCACAAGCACCCCATCCAAAAGAAATCATTGATTACAAGAGGGATACAATGGAATTTAACACTAGAGATGTACATCTAGCTGATCAGATGGATCTACACAAGCAGACTAGAGAAATGATTTTCTCAACATTAGCCAATGCTTCCACTGTTTTTTCCAAATTACAGGTTTCTCTGAACAATGTTCAGACTCAATTAAAGTTGGAGAAGATATCATTTTTTGCAAAGGATAACAGAATTAAGTCTTTAGAAGAATTGGTGCTCAAGATTGGGTATGACCCCTCAAATGTGAAAGGAGCTAAGGAGATGCTCAAGAAAAATAATGCTAACAATGCATCTTTGAGGAAGCAACTAAAACTTCCACCTACAGAAGACTCATAGGCCAAAGAGATGGTGAAGATAGAAGGTGAAAAGGAGAAATGCTAAAATTGATCATGAAACAGAATGCACAAATAAAAGAAATGGAAGTAGATCTTGAGAGGTTGGTAAAGAAGAAAGAGTAGGCAGCACCAATTGAATTCATCCCACTGAGTGCAGTTCCCCTTGCAGGAGTTAGCACAACAATTGTATCAACAACCACCACAGCAGAACTTCCATCATCCACCCCACTGACATCTCTAGAAAAATTTGTGGAGCTAGCAAAATCAATGGAGGAGATGACCCTGGAAGGAACAGAAATCAATAGACTGAAGAAAGAGGTTGAGAATCTCCAGGAGCTCAAGGCCTCCTACCAGACAAGCTTCAATATTGAAAGGCAAACATCATAAAATCTCAAGCAGGAAATACAGCAGCTGAAAAATCAAATAGTGGGGGGTAAAACACTAGTAGAAGCTGAGGATAACATTTGGATGGATATATCCAAATCCATAAATGAAGTCTGGCCTATGGTGCAAATCATGTTCGAGCAAAATGAACTGGTGTTGAGAAGAAGACAGGCTATCGACAAGATAAAAGGAGAGCTGGGGGAAATGCCCACTGAAGCAAACGAAATCATTAGGCTAAATGAATTCTAAGACCAAGGAAGAATTAGAAGACTTGAAGATTGAAGACAGGACGGATATTATCCTCGAAGTCAAAAGGGTGCTGACCAAAAGAGGATTGATGTTGCAGCTGGAAGAGAAAGTCCAGAACATGGACATCGGAGTTCATAGGTTCTTCAGCAATATCGATGTCCTACAAAAGAAAGTTCTTCCTGGTTTAATGGTGTTAAATGACAAATTGATGACCCTTCCTGACTACAAGCAGAAGATAGCTACAGTGGCCAAGGACAGTTCCAAGTTCTCAGGGATACAGGGCAGCATAACAGGCAAGGAATTCTTGGAGACTTTGCAGTCGGACCTCAGCATACAACACGAAATCAAATATATTTTCATAGTCAAGCCAACTTTTTCCAAATATACTGAAATGGATGAAACCTACCGAAGACTGATCAAAGTCACCATTCCCAATCAGTTGAGATGGGAAGAGTTGTGCAATTTGATCAAGTAAGAGATGAGTTGTCCAATCCGAGTCAGCAAGCGGAGCAGTCAAAGTCACGTGAATGACTCACCAATGGCCTTTCCCAAAATCATCATGAAAAATTTGACAGATCATCATCAGTTCCTACATTTTTGTATCTTGTTATATAGTTAGTTAGATTTAGAATCTGCCACGTCCTGATCATTAATGACAAGGTCATTTGTAATTTTGATGATAAATACTTCAAACTTAGAAGTATTGAGGGTTGATCTTTATGCCCAAGCAAGCTATAAGCACTGTAATTTTTATCAGAGATCTGCCAGTAATAAAAGGGATGTTTCACAGGATTCTCGTGTGTTAGTTGTTGGTCAAGTTTTCTCATCTTTGTTGAATGTTTATCTCTCTCAGTTTTCATTTTGTTTTTTTGAATCTGATTATTTGAAAGTAGCGAAAGTTGCAGAATTTATCCTTGTATACTTTGTTTCCAGCTTTAAATAATCTAAATGTTTTCTTCTGATGTTATAATTAAGAAATTCTTAAATGCTTCTTGGTTATAATTGATTTTCTCATCTTCTCCGCTTTACATCATTTTTATGCTAAAGAATCCAGCAATTGCATTATCTTGCCCTGTGAGAATACCTTTTAAAACCTGTTAGTCAGTCTCAAATCTTATAAAATAGACCCCATAGCCCAATGGATGCGTAAGCGACATTTCAGCCATTTTATAAAAAACAAACAACTCGATCCTATTATTTTAACTAGCCTAATATCTAAATTTTGAAACAAAGTTAAATCTCACAGAGAGATCCCTCTCTAAAACTGCAAGGGCTAAATCCCAGTTTTGAAGTGGTTGGATAAAGTTATCTCTGGTAAATTTCTTCTGCCTTTCAACAACCTATGGGAATTTACAGAGTGATATCAGATAGGATATCATGTTTGTTACGTCAATCTCCCTTACTTGCCTTAGGCTTTGGGCAAGTAAAGATTGTGCAATAACAGGGTCCCTATTATATCATTACATTGACCAGAAAACCATTTGTTGAAGTATCTCTAGCACTAGGGTTTTGGTCAATGAGACATAGTGCAATTTATGAAGAGGAGGTTGATTTTCAAGAACACTGTGTTGGGCATTTTTGTCTTTTGTAGACGACAAGCCAATATATGATATTTTCTAAGTTACACCAATACAAATATAACAACCCTTAAAACAAGTTATCATTAAATGAAAGGGGGTTGAAAATGGCATGGCATGCCTTGCCTTGCCTTACATTGTATGGTATGGTATGGTATGCATTGCCTTGCCATTGTATGGTATGCATTGGAAATAGTATGTTATGGTATGCACTGTATGGTATCGTATGCATTGGTATGGTATGGTATGGTATGCATTGGCAATGATATGCATTAGAAATGGTCTGCAAAGGCAATGGAAATGGTATGCATTACCTTTCCATTGTATGGTATGCATTGCCTTTCCATTGTATGGTATGCATTGGCAATGGTATGGTATGGTATGGTATGCATTGCCTTTCCATTCTATGGTATGGTATGGTATGCATTGCCTAGCCATTGCATACCATACCAGACCATACCAATGCCTTGTTTGGTATGGTATACCACTTGTGTTATGCATGGTATGATATGCATTTCCTTGCCATTGTATGGTATGCATTGGCAATGGTATTGTATGGTATACATTGGCAATGGTATGGTATGGTATACATTGGCAATGGTATGCAAAGGAAATTGCAAATTTATGCATTGGAAATGGTATGCATTGCCTTGCCATTATATGGTATGCATTGGTATGGTATGGTATGGTTTGCATTGTCTTTCCATTGTATGGTATGCATTGGTATGGTATGGTATGCATTGGCAATGGTATGGTATGGTATGGTACGGTATGCATTGGCAATGGTATGGTATGGTATGGTATGGTATGCATTGCCTAGCCATTGCATACATACCATACCATACCATACCATTGCCTTGTATGGTATGGTATACCATTTGTGTTATGCATTGCCTTGCCATTGTATGGTATGAATTGGCAATGGTATTGTATGGTATGGTATGGTATGGTATGATATGCATTGTATGGTATTATGGTATGGTATACATTGGCAATGGTATGCAAAGGCAATTGCAAATATGTGCATTGGCAATGGTATGCCTTGTCTTTCCATTGTATGGTATGCATTGGAATTGGTATCGTATGGTATGGTATGCATTGGTATGTTATGGTATGCATTGGCATTTGTATGGTATACCATTGCCTTGTATGGTATGGTATACTATTCGTGTTATGCATAGTATGATATGCATTTTCTTTCCATTGTATGGTATGCATTGGCAATGGTATGGTATGGTATACATTGGCAATAATATGCATTGTATGGTATGATTTTCCTTTCCATTGTATGATATGCATTGACAATGGAAATGGTATGCATTGGCATTGAGATGGTATGGTATGGCATACCATACCATTGTCTTGTATGGTATGGTTTACCATTCATGTTATGCATGGTATGGTATGGTACCATATGGTATGCATTGGTATGGTATGGTATGGTATGCATTGGAAATGGTATGGTATGGTATCGTATGGTATGCATTGGTATGGTATGGTATGGTATGCATTGGCAATGGTATGCAAAGGCAATGGAAATGGTATGCATTGTATGATATGGTATGCATTGGTATGGTATGGTATTGGATACATTGACAATGATATGCAAATGCAATTGCAACTTTATGCATTGGCAATGGTATGCATTGCCTTTCCATTGTATGGTATGCATTGGCAATGGTATGGTATGGTATGCATTGGCATTGGTATGGTATGGTATGGCATACCATACCATTGCCTTGTATGGTATGGTATGTCATTTGTGTTATGCATGGTATGGTATGCATTGCCTTGCCATTGTATGGTATGTTGATTTTCTTAAGCATTAGGTTAAGCATGAA
>JZKD02S0339542.1:0-19171 GCA_000966675.3 Picea glauca | reverse complement strand
CCTACTGACTCGATGCAAAAATAAAATGACTATTTGCAATGACAAATGAGTTAAACAACCTTTATTTCGTTAATTAATGCTTAAGTAACCTATCATTTACATGCCCCCAACCAAGGAATTCTCCATCTAATCCTTCCAGGAAGTAAGCATTGTCTTTGCAGTATGTGCTAATTTTGAAAGGACATTTCCAAAGGTGGTCGAACTTTCCATGATTCCCTTTATCTTCATTTCTCGTGTCCCATATCAGCACCAAATCTTTGACCTGAAAAGCTTCCTGCTTCGAACGCTTTTCGAAAGACTTATTTATCTTCTCCTGATGGAGCTGAGACCCATCGTACACCTTCTCTCTCGTCTGCTGTGTGTGAATTAGCTAATTAATTCTCCTCTACGTAGCATTTGGCTCGACCTCCTATTCTTGCAATAGCTTCCTGACGGGTGGTCCCAGTGAAGTAGGGAAAATTGCGTTTGCACTATAAACGATATGGAAAGGCGATGTTGATATAGACTTCTTGGTGGTAACCCGATATTCCCATAGCGCGTAGATAAGATTTGTATGCTAGGCTCTCTTATTTTCTTGCAGGAGTCTTTTGACAATCCTGGTCAGGCTCTTATTCGAGGATTCTTCTAACCCATTTCCTTACGGATAGTATGTCATAGAATTCCCCAGGGTTATGTTATAATCTTGGAAAAATGTATCCATCCTCTTAGACTTGAATGTGGCTACATTATCTGTAATGATCTTAATGGGGCACTTGAACCTTGACAAGATGTTTGTCTCTAGGAATTGGATGATGACTGTGTCGGTAGCTTGTTTCAGGGGGATCTCCTCTATCCATTTCGTGAAATAGTCGGTGGCCATGAGTATCCATTTGTGTTGTGCAAAGGATGGAGGATTTATCTCTCCTATCAAATCTAGACCCCACTGCATGAAAGGTGCTTCGACTAAGATCGAATTTAGTGGCAAGGGCTGCAAATTTCTTCTTCAGTCGAAAATATGACACTCATGGCAGTTGGAGACCTCCTTATATACGTCAACGAAAATTGTAGGCTAGTAATAACCATCCCTCAGTATTTTGTGCATGGTGGTCTTCCAATAGTGTTTTCCTCCATAGTTGCCTTTGTGAAATTCTTGTATGGCATGCTTCACGTCATCTTCTACCAAACAACTCATCAATATTCCCCCAGGGTCTTTCCAGTAGAGTGAGTTGTCTAGGATGTAGAACTTAACCACTTTAAGCTTGAGAAATATGGCCTTATTCTTACTCACGCCTGGAGGGGCCTGAATATTCTCCAGCACATAGATGATGTTCATGTGCCATGGCAAATCAATGAACTGTTGAGGTGCCTGCACAGTTTTTTCTTATTGGGGGAATTCCGACAGATCAACGATGAAATTAATTCCTACATCATCACAGTCTGACTGCGCCATTAAATTTTCAATACCTTGACCTTTGATCATATTTGTAGGATTGATTTCAAGATCATATTCTAACATGGCCACTATCCACTTGCCTCTCCTTCCTTCCGGGTCAGGTTGAGTCAGGATATCTTTTACTAAACTGTTGGGTAAACAAGCGATGACATGGGAGTGAAATATGTATGTCTTGAATTCTTTCAAGTCTCTCACTAAGGCGTACACCTATTTTTCCATAATTCCATACCTTAGTGGAGCGTCGCGCAGCGTCTGGCTGAAATAATCTATGGATTTTTCAAAATCCTGTTCGTCTTTCTGTAGCAGCATGTCGACAATAGTATGTTCTGAGGCGAATGAAAAAAAGGGGAAATATTTCATAAAATCCAGGATGGCTAGTACATGGGATTTAGTCAATGCCACTTTGATATATTCAAAATACTTATTGGCTTTCGGGTTCCACTTGATCTCGTTTCCCTTCTTGAGCATGAAATTTATATGTTTTATGATTTCCTCCAGGTTTGGGATGAATCTCCTCAAGAAGTTTACCTTTCCAAGTAAGGATTTCACCTCCTTTTTACTGCAGAAGGTGTCGATCTTCAGTATCCCTTCAAACCTGTTGGGGTCTATCTTAATGCCTTCCTTGGAAATGATGTGCCCCAACATATTTCCTTCTTCTACTGCAAAGTGATACTTCTTTGGATTCAATGATATGCTGAATTTTCTGCACTTCTGGAAAACTCTCTTCAGGTGCTCGAGATGTTGTTTGTCGGAGGTAGAGTACACAGTGATGTCATCCAGATAAATCACAATGAATTTTTCCTTTTCATAAACAAACGCGATGTCCATGGCCCTCTGAAAAGTGGCTCCAATGTTCATCAGGTCGAACAACATCTTAGCATACATGAACGTTCCCCATGGAGTTGTGAAAGTCGGTTTCTCTCTGTCGTCCAGGTGGACCATGATCTGATTATATCCTGAGAACCTGTCCAGCATAGACATCTTCTGGGACCCCACCACTTTTTGCAGGATGTAGTCCATTTTTGGAAGGGGGTAGTGATCCTTGAGAGACACTTTATTTAAATTTTGGAAGTATACACACAACCTTATCTCACCGCTTTTCTTTCTTACATGTACAAGATTAGCTACCCATTTCAAGAACCCCAAAGACACAATAATTTAGTGTTGAAAAGATTCTTTACCTCTTTCTTGATCAACGACAACAATAGGGGATTTATCTGTCTCATCTTTTGTTTGAAAGATTTCTGATCCTCCTTGAGAGGGATAAGATGTTGGATCACTTTCGTGTCATACACTTTAAGGTCATCGTAGCTCGATGCGAAGATGTCTGGGAAATATTTCATGACCTTTACATAGTCGTGTTTGACCTCTGGATTGAGTGTCTTGGATAATTTTACCATCTTCAGGTTCTCCTCAGTCCTGATGTTGTAGTATTCCACGTCTTCTTCGTTTGTGGTGATCTTGGGGTTCTTAGCCACATCATTTTTGTCAAACAAATTTTCCAGCGGCACCAACCCCTTTGGAATAATATTATTTTTCAATTGTATTTGTCCCTTCCAACGATCTGGTTTTGGCAAGGGTCATCAATAGTGCGTGCATCCGTGCTCTCATATTCGTTGCTGCAACATTCCTCGTCAATGCTTGTATTAGCAAACTCATCGCTCATAAGGAGGAATATTTCCACCTGTTTTCCATCATCAAACACTTGCCAGTGTTTGATATTGTCAGGCACTGTCGACCCGAGCTTGACCTCGACTTCATATTTTTTGTTTGGGAAGATGAGGATCTTAAAATTAGAGGCCGAGGTGGCCAACGCATCGACGATCTGATTTTTCTCTCTTGAGATAGCATATAGGTCATACTCTGAGAATCCTTCGAGGAGGTTCAAAGCCAAATTCATGTACACTCTCAGCCTGGGGTGTTTTCTCTAATATACACCCTTTACCTGATTTATGATTAGCTCAGAATCTTCGCGCACTTTTATCTTCTGTGTGCCCAATTATTTCAGAACTTGTAAGCCCAAGATTAGTGATTCATACTCGGCCATGGTGTTCGTGCATTCAAACGAGAGCTTGGATGAGCAGAGATTTGTGATTTCTTCAGGGGGGCTCACCCATATGTTGGCCCCAGCTCCTTCTCTGCTGACTTCACCGTCAAAACTCATGTTCCACACCCTATTTTCCGCACGGTCTTTTGGGTCGATGCATTATGTTGTTTCTCGCGCGGTCTTCTCATCAGCTGTTATGATGGCGGTCGGTTCTTCCTCCTCAAAACTCAGGTCATTGTATAATATAGAAGAACCCACCTCAGTATCGATGACATATATGGGATGATTGTGTGGCTACATCTTGCTTCTTACCATGTATTTCAGTATCACTTCTATGTACACCCTTCTGTCATGGCCAAAAATAGGGATAGTGTCATACGACCTATCCATCTGCAACATGCCCTTCAACTTCATAGCCCATGACCTCGAGAGAAGCATGCTGAATTTTGGGGGTATGTTTGTGACGACGATGTCCATGACCATGTTCTTAGTAGGGATTTGAGTGAACGATACAACTAGGTCTTTGATAAGGCCTAAACACTTGACTTTCCTCAAATCAAAGAAGAAAAGGTCTTTGTATGGCCTGGTGACATCCAAACCTAGTTCATCCATGATCTCCTTCGGTATGAGGTTGTGCGATGTGCCAAAATATAGCATGGCATTATGCAGGTTCATGTCATGGATCTTCAAACTGACATAGAAAGGAGGGATTTCTTTGGTATCGCTTGTCTCTTCAATGCGCGGACCAAAAAGGATGGCAAGGTGATCGTCTTGAGTATTTAGAGTATCGGGAGTCCCCCCCATTTTGATAATTTTAATGATTTGTTCATGATACTCACCCTTTCTAATAAGTTCATTGAACGAGACAAATATTTCTATTTTGGCCATCTCGTGTTCAAAATTGAAAGGGGGGAAAGTTTTCTTTACCTCTTTTTCACTTGCCTCTCATCCTGTCTCCGGAGCTTTCTTGGGGACCTGTTGGCAGCCAATACAATTTTTTCTATTGCCCTAAAAGATGCCTACACCTACATCTTCTGAAGTTCAAATTGTCATCGCATTTTGCAGATTAATGATATTTTCATTTCATGCGACATTTGCAAATTGGTTTCAATTTAGTTTTCACGACTGAAAGCGTGAAAACTCCGCCATCGTTATTTGAATTGTCATGATCTATTCATCGATATTCTAATTGGTACTTACCTTGGGTTTATTATTAAGTGGTTGGAATGATTTTTCGAACTATGTCCATTTGCCTATTCTTAATTTGATTGTGCAACTTGACTTTTATTTAATTGTAAAGCATTGAGCATATAGAGACTTGCCTAGTCATTGAGTTACATAGGGGTCATGGTTGATTTTGGTTTTTATATAATATGATCCTTACCTTATCGATTTTATGAAATCTCTTANCTAACCCATTTCCTTACGGATAGTATGTCATAGAATTCCCCAGGGTTATGTTATAATCTTGGAAAAATGTATCCATCCTCTTAGACTTGAATGTGGCTACATTATCTGTAATGATCTTAATGGGGCACTTGAACCTTGACAAGATGTTTGTCTCTAGGAATTGGATGATGACTGTGTCGGTAGCTTGTTTCAGGGGGATCTCCTCTATCCATTTCGTGAAATAGTCGGTGGCCATGAGTATCCATTTGTGTTGTGCAAAGGATGGAGGATTTATCTCTCCTATCAAATCTAGACCCCACTGCATGAAAGGTGCTTCGACTAAGATCGAATTTAGTGGCAAGGGCTGCAAATTTCTTCTTCAGTCGAAAATATGACACTCATGGCAGTTGGAGACCTCCTTATATACGTCAACGAAAATTGTAGGCTAGTAATAACCATCCCTCAGTATTTTGTGCATGGTGGTCTTCCAATAGTGTTTTCCTCCATAGTTGCCTTTGTGAAATTCTTGTATGGCATGCTTCACGTCATCTTCTACCAAACAACTCATCAATATTCCCCCAGGGTCTTTCCAGTAGAGTGAGTTGTCTAGGATGTAGAACTTAACCACTTTAAGCTTGAGAAATATGGCCTTATTCTTACTCACGCCTGGAGGGGCCTGAATATTCTCCAGCACATAGATGATGTTCATGTGCCATGGCAAATCAATGAACTGTTGAGGTGCCTGCACAGTTTTTTCTTATTGGGGGAATTCCGACAGATCAACGATGAAATTAATTCCTACATCATCACAGTCTGACTGCGCCATTAAATTTTCAATACCTTGACCTTTGATCATATTTGTAGGATTGATTTCAAGATCATATTCTAACATGGCCACTATCCACTTGCCTCTCCTTCCTTCCGGGTCAGGTTGAGTCAGGATATCTTTTACTAAACTGTTGGGTAAACAAGCGATGACATGGGAGTGAAATATGTATGTCTTGAATTCTTTCAAGTCTCTCACTAAGGCGTACACCTATTTTTCCATAATTCCATACCTTAGTGGAGCGTCGCGCAGCGTCTGGCTGAAATAATCTATGGATTTTTCAAAATCCTGTTCGTCTTTCTGTAGCAGCATGTCGACAATAGTATGTTCTGAGGCGAATGAAAAAAAGGGGAAATATTTCATAAAATCCAGGATGGCTAGTACATGGGATTTAGTCAATGCCACTTTGATATATTCAAAATACTTATTGGCTTTCGGGTTCCACTTGATCTCGTTTCCCTTCTTGAGCATGAAATTTATATGTTTTATGATTTCCTCCAGGTTTGGGATGAATCTCCTCAAGAAGTTTACCTTTCCAAGTAAGGATTTCACCTCCTTTTTACTGCAGAAGGTGTCGATCTTCAGTATCCCTTCAAACCTGTTGGGGTCTATCTTAATGCCTTCCTTGGAAATGATGTGCCCCAACATATTTCCTTCTTCTACTGCAAAGTGATACTTCTTTGGATTCAATGATATGCTGAATTTTCTGCACTTCTGGAAAACTCTCTTCAGGTGCTCGAGATGTTGTTTGTCGGAGGTAGAGTACACAGTGATGTCATCCAGATAAATCACAATGAATTTTTCCTTTTCATAAACAAACGCGATGTCCATGGCCCTCTGAAAAGTGGCTCCAATGTTCATCAGGTCGAACAACATCTTAGCATACATGAACGTTCCCCATGGAGTTGTGAAAGTCGGTTTCTCTCTGTCGTCCAGGTGGACCATGATCTGATTATATCCTGAGAACCTGTCCAGCATAGACATCTTCTGGGACCCCACCACTTTTTGCAGGATGTAGTCCATTTTCGGAAGGGGGTAGTGATCCTTGAGAGACACTTTATTTAAATTTTGGAAGTATACACACAACCTTATCTCACCGCTTTTCTTTCTTGCATGTACAAGATTAGCTACCCATTTCAAGAACCCCAAAGACACAATAATTTAGTGTTGAAAAGATTCTTTACCTCTTTATTGATCAACGACAACAATAGGGGATTTATCTGTCTCATCTTTTGTTTGAAAGATTTATGATCCTCCTTGAGAGGGATAAGATGTTGGATCACTTTCATGTCATACACTTTAAGGTCATCGTAGCTCGATGCGAAGATGTCTGGGAAATATTTCATGAGCTTTACATAGTCGTGTTTGACCTCTGGATTGAGTGTCTTGGATAATTTTACCATCTTCAGGTTCTCCTCAGTCCCGATGTTGTAGTATTCCACATCTTCTTCGTTTGTGGTGATCTTGGGGTTCTTAGCCACATCATTTTTGTCAAACAAATTTTCCAGCGGCACCAACCCCTTTGGAATAATATTATTTTTCAATTGTATTATGTCCCTTCCAACGATCTGGTTTTGGCAAGGGTCATCAATACTGCGTGCATCCGTGCTCTCATATTCGTTGCTGCAACATTCCTCGTCAATGATTGTATTAGAAAACTCATCGCTCATAAGGAGGAATCTTTTCACCTGTTTTCCATCATCAAACACTTGCCAGTGTTTGATATTGTCAGGCACTGTCGACCCGAGCTTGACCTCGACTTCATATTTTTTGTTTGGGAAGATGAGGATCTTAAAATTACAGGCCGAGGTGGCCAACGCATCGACGATCTGATTTTTCTCTCTTGAGATAGCATATAGGTCATACTCTGAGAATCCTTCGAGGAGGTTCAAAGCCAAATTCATGTACACTCTCAGCCTGGGGTGTTTTCTCTAATATACACCCTTTACCTGATTTATGATTAGCTCAGAATCTTCGCGCACTTTTATCTTCTGTGTGCCCAATTATTTCAGAACTTGTAAGCCCAAGATTAGTGATTCATACTCGGCCATGGTGTTCGTGCATTCAAACGAGAGCTTGGATGAGCAGAGATTTGTGATTTCTTCAGGGGGGCTCACCCATATGTTGGCCCCAGCTCCTTCTCTGCTGACTTCACCGTCAAAACTCATGTTCCACACCCTATTTTCCGCACGGTCTTTTGGGTCGATGCATTATGTTGTTTCTCGCGCGGTCTTCTCATCAGCTGTTATGATGGCGGTCGGTTCTTCCTCCTCAAAACTCAGGTCATTGTATAATATAGAAGAACCCACCTCAGTATCGATGACATATATGGGATGATTGTGTGGCTACATCTTGCTTCTTACCATGTATTTCAGTATCACTTCTATGTACACCCTTCTGTCATGGCCAAAAATAGGGATAGTGTCATACGACCTATCCATCTGCAACATGCCCTTCAACTTCATAGCCCATGACCTCGAGAGAAGCATGCTGAATTTTGGGGGTATGTTTGTGACGACGATGTCCATGACCATGTTCTTAGTAGGGATTTGAGTGAACGATACAACTAGGTCTTTGATAAGGCCTAAACACTTGACTTTCCTCAAATCAAAGAAGAAAAGGTCTTTGTATGGCCTGGTGACATCCAAACCTAGTTCATCCATGATCTCCTTCGGTATGAGGTTGTGCGATGTGCCAAAATATAGCATGGCATTATGCAGGTTCATGTCATGGATCTTCAAACTGACATAGAAAGGAGGGATTTCTTTGGTATCGCTTGTCTCTTCAATGCGCGGACCAAAAAGGATGGCAAGGTGATCGTCTTGAGTATTTAGAGTATCGGGAGTCCCCCCCATTTTGATAATTTTAATGATTTGTTCATGATACTCACCCTTTCTAATAAGTTCATTGAACGAGACAAATATTTCTATTTTGGCCATCTCGTGTTCAAAATTGAAAGGGGGGAAAGTTTTCTTTACCTCTTTTTCACTTGCCTCTCATCCTGTCTCCGGAGCTTTCTTGGGGACCTGTTGGCAGCCAATACAATTTTTTCTATTGCCCTAAAAGATGCCTACACCTACATCTTCTGAAGTTCAAATTGTCATCGCATTTTGCAGATTAATGATATTTTCATTTCATGCGACATTTGCAAATTGGTTTCAATTTAGTTTTCACGACTGAAAGCGTGAAAACTCCGCCATCGTTATTTGAATTGTCATGATCTATTCATCGATATTCTAATTGGTACTTACCTTGGGTTTATTATTAAGTGGTTGGAATGATTTTTCGAACTATGTCCATTTGCCTATTCTTAATTTGATTGTGCAACTTGACTTTTATTTAATTGTAAAGCATTGAGCATATAGAGACTTGCCTAGTCATTGAGTTACATAGGGGTCATGGTTGATTTTGGTTTTTATATAATATGATCCTTACCTTATCGATTTTATGAAATCTCTTANTTTGGGGTTACGCCGAGACTGTTGGAATGATTTTCTTAAACACAATAATTTTGATGATTCAAGCCCACCACAGGTTGACAAACCTGTGGTGAGCGAGAGTAAGTCAGTACCCCCTGTGCCTTACAGTGATCTGTTACCTAAACCCCTACCTGATTCACCTATTGACATACCCAGTTTTGTGACCAATCATGTCGAAATTGTTAAAACTGTGGCTAAAAGGCCTAAGGCCAAACCTACTTTGAATTCTAAAGGTAAGAAGAATGCCCGATTAATCTCTCGCATGGCAAGAAACAAACCAAAGACTCCTGTCAACCCTGACCCTATTATGGTGAGTGAAGGTTCTGACTTAGAGGTTGAACGATACCTGGCAAGTGAGTATCCCTATTCAGAAGGTCTGTGTGATAAACCCGCTTACGATTTTGTGAAGAACCTACCACCTTGTTTGCAAAGTAATCCTAATTATCCAGGCATCAAAATGCCTTGTGAAACCCCTGGTGACTCGTCAAAACCCCCTCCTATTCTATCTCAACCAGCTGCTCCACCATGTGATCAGTGTGGTGCATGGTTAGAAAGGTATTACCTTGATGTACCAATGCTACAGTCCAGAATTCATGCTCTGGAGGATCAAGTTGCAAGGCTCTCTAGTCAAAAGGATAAGATGCCATCCACTGATAAGAAGCAGTGAACAACAGGTTCGATTTTGTTTAAAAACGTGGAGTCGGCTACAGCGATCGTCAATTCAAAATTGGCATAGCTCGATCAACCTCACTGGTATGATTATCACCTGTTTATATGACAAACTCATAAACTCTGTCTACAACGTGGATATGATTTGACACATAAGCATGCACTAGATGCATAATTCTGTTTTGATTAATCGAATTTCGTTTCCCGGATTTGTTTTGATTGGATTTAGCTTTGATTCGATTAATCATGTTATGGATTTGATTGTTTTAATTTGGTTCGAATTGAATACTCTATTGCTTATTGAAGTTGTTAGCATATTTTCTAAACACAGGCCGTTTCCGGTATTCCAATTTTAAACATAGTCAATGGTTCGATTTGAATTGGTTATATTCTATACGATATGGTTGGCATAACTGTTATAATGTTATATTCCGTGTCTTTTGACCAATTCAAATATCATTCTGTTAATGCATAACCAAATTGCAACTGTTCGATTCACATCGTTTGACCGTGTTATCAGTCTGATTCATATTACANAGGCCGAGGTGGCCAACGCATCGACGATCTGATTTTTCTCTCTTGAGATAGCATATAGGTCATACTCTGAGAATCCTTCGAGGAGGTTCAAAGCCAAATTCATGTACACTCTCAGCCTGGGGTGTTTTCTCTAATATACACCCTTTACCTGATTTATGATTAGCTCAGAATCTTCGCGCACTTTTATCTTCTGTGTGCCCAATTATTTCAGAACTTGTAAGCCCAAGATTAGTGATTCATACTCGGCCATGGTGTTCGTGCATTCAAACGAGAGCTTGGATGAGCAGAGATTTGTGATTTCTTCAGGGGGGCTCACCCATATGTTGGCCCCAGCTCCTTCTCTGCTGACTTCACCGTCAAAACTCATGTTCCACACCCTATTTTCCGCACGGTCTTTTGGGTCGATGCATTATGTTGTTTCTCGCGCGGTCTTCTCATCAGCTGTTATGATGGCGGTCGGTTCTTCCTCCTCAAAACTCAGGTCATTGTATAATATAGAAGAACCCACCTCAGTATCGATGACATATATGGGATGATTGTGTGGCTACATCTTGCTTCTTACCATGTATTTCAGTATCACTTCTATGTACACCCTTCTGTCATGGCCAAAAATAGGGATAGTGTCATACGACCTATCCATCTGCAACATGCCCTTCAACTTCATAGCCCATGACCTCGAGAGAAGCATGCTGAATTTTGGGGGTATGTTTGTGACGACGATGTCCATGACCATGTTCTTAGTAGGGATTTGAGTGAACGATACAACTAGGTCTTTGATAAGGCCTAAACACTTGACTTTCCTCAAATCAAAGAAGAAAAGGTCTTTGTATGGCCTGGTGACATCCAAACCTAGTTCATCCATGATCTCCTTCGGTATGAGGTTGTGCGATGTGCCAAAATATAGCATGGCATTATGCAGGTTCATGTCATGGATCTTCAAACTGACATAGAAAGGAGGGATTTCTTTGGTATCGCTTGTCTCTTCAATGCGCGGACCAAAAAGGATGGCAAGGTGATCGTCTTGAGTATTTAGAGTATCGGGAGTCCCCCCCATTTTGATAATTTTAATGATTTGTTCATGATACTCACCCTTTCTAATAAGTTCATTGAACGAGACAAATATTTCTATTTTGGCCATCTCGTGTTCAAAATTGAAAGGGGGGAAAGTTTTCTTTACCTCTTTTTCACTTGCCTCTCATCCTGTCTCCGGAGCTTTCTTGGGGACCTGTTGGCAGCCAATACAATTTTTTCTATTGCCCTAAAAGATGCCTACACCTACATCTTCTGAAGTTCAAATTGTCATCGCATTTTGCAGATTAATGATATTTTCATTTCATGCGACATTTGCAAATTGGTTTCAATTTAGTTTTCACGACTGAAAGCGTGAAAACTCCGCCATCGTTATTTGAATTGTCATGATCTATTCATCGATATTCTAATTGGTACTTACCTTGGGTTTATTATTAAGTGGTTGGAATGATTTTTCGAACTATGTCCATTTGCCTATTCTTAATTTGATTGTGCAACTTGACTTTTATTTAATTGTAAAGCATTGAGCATATAGAGACTTGCCTAGTCATTGAGTTACATAGGGGTCATGGTTGATTTTGGTTTTTATATAATATGATCCTTACCTTATCGATTTTATGAAATCTCTTATCACAATGTTTTATAAATTTTGATTACACATTATGCAACAAGCGCACGGGTAACATATGAGACTGATTTCATACGATGGCATTAGTTTGAAGTTATACACATGGCGCGTTGGTGAAACCTTTGGATTTTTCAATAACGTTGGTTTGAATTATTACAGGTGCATATTTAAACTTTAGGTTTGATTTAACGTTGAACGTTCATGGTTTCAAACTATACATTGGCACATTGATATAACTATCCACCGTTTAATCCTTGGGTTGGCCGAAATAGTTTGATTTTGGTTATGATTGATTGAACAGGGGTTGTACTTTTCCATTAATATGCTGCATGGAGGTGGATAATCCCACCACCCTCGCATGCGTACCATTAATTTTCCTTCCCTTTTCATCGTTCTCAGTTGTTAGCCCAAACGATTTTTGCTCCTGTGTGTTTAATCCGAACCCTACCATGCACCCGCACCATGGCTCCAGTCGTAAGAGCTAAGCTCAATGGTAGCCAGGCATTGTTGATGTTTGACGGTGCTTATAGTGACCTTGAGGAATTCGGATGGCTCCCATTCATATGAAAGTTTGATGGCTATAACCCTAGCATGGCTCGGCAATTTGCATTAACCTTTGATGGTTGCCGAGCCAAGGTTAGGGATGTGCAATTGGAAATTGACGAGCAATTTCTCAGTTTAGCTACCGGTCTGCCTGCTGTCGGACAGAGAGGTAAAAAAATTGCAAAGTGGAAGATGTCCCATGGACATTGCTCTTCCATTCACGGAGAGTGAGCTCCTGTGACAAAGGTTTGCCCGCGAATATGCTCAAGCAACGTTGGCACAACTTCTTGATGGTAACCAAGAAATTCATCACATGCGAGGGCCAGTATGGTTTCTTCCACTTATGGTTTTCATGGGATATGAGCTTAAAATGCCTTACTACTTGCACATGAGTCTGTTTAAAATGTCTAAAAGATACAAACGGAACCAGGCCGATAACAACCTTTTTCATTTTGGGTTAATTAAAATGCTTATGGTTTGTCATTTGGGGTTACGCCGAGACTGTTGGAATGATTTTCTTAAACACAATAATTTTGATGATTCAAGCCCACCACAGGTTGAAAAACCTGTGGTGAGCTAGAGTAAGTCAGTACCCCCTGTGCCTTACAGTGCTCTGTTACCTAAACCCCTACCTGATTCACCTATTGACATACCCAGTTTTGTGACCAATCATGTCGAAATTGTTAAACCTGTGGCTAAAAGGCCTAAGACCAAACCTACTTTGAATTTTAAAGGTAAGAAGAATGCCCGATTAATCTCTCGCATGGCAAGAAACAAACCGAAGACTCCTGTCAACCCTGACCCTATTATGGTGAGTGAAGATTCTGACTTAAAGGTTGAACGATACCTGGCAAGTGAGTATCCCTATTCAGAAGGTCTGTGTGATAAACCCGCTTACGATTTTGTGAAGAACCTACCACCTTGTTTGCAAAGTAATCCTAATTATCCAGGCATCAAAATGCCTTGTGAAACCCCTGGTGACTCGTCAAAACCCCCTCCTGTTCTATCTCAACCAGCTGCTCCACCATGTGATCAGTGTGGTGCATGGTTAGATAGGTATTACCTTGATGTACCAATGCTACATTCCAGAATTCATGCTCTGGAGGATCAAGTTGCAAGGCTCTCTAGTCAAAAGGATAAGATGCCATCCACTGATAAGAAGCAGTGAACAACAGGTTCGATTTTGTTTAAAAATGTGGAGTCGGCTACAGCGATCGTTAATTCAAAATTGGCATAGCTCGATCAACCTCACTGGTATGATTATCACCTGTTTATATGACAAACTCATAAACTCTGTCTACAGCGTGGATATTCTTTGACACATAAGCATGCACTAGATGCATAATTCTGTTTTGATTAATCGAATTTCGTTTCCCGGATTTGTTTTGATTGGATTTAGCTTTGATTCGATTAATCATGTTATGGATTTGATTGTTTTAATTTGGTTCGAATTGAATACTCTATTGCTTATTGAAGTTGTTAGCATATTTTCTAAACACAGGCCGTTTCCGGTATTCCAATTTTAAACATAGTCAATGGTTCGATTTGAATTGGTTATATTCTATACGATATGGTTGGCATAACTGTTATAATGTTATATTCCGTGTCTTTTGACCAATTCAAATATCATTCTGTTAATGCATAACCAAATTGCAACTGTTCGATTCACATCGTTTGACCGTGTTATCAGTCTGATTCATATTACAGCAAATATCTTGTTTAAATTTGTGATTATGCCTAGAATTACGATTTGTTTCCATATTGGACTCAGTCACGATTTGTTTCGATTCTTGCCCAGTTATGATTATCACTGCTGTTGATGATTACGATAACTATGTGATCCTGTCTGTTGACTATGTAAACGCTAAACGATTGTAATCTATGGCGAAGTTTGATGTTGTTATGAATGTTTTATTTGGCTATAATCGTAAAAGTTTTCCCATATTGGCATTTGATCAAAACGATATGAAACTTATACACATTATTACAGTCGTAACAAATTAATTTTGATTATGTTCAATTATGATTGTATTGAATTAAAACGTATCTTATACGATATGATTCACCATTGATTTAATTCGATATGAAACAGTTCGGTTATTATTTGACCTGATTTTATGGCAACCGAAAAAACAGAGCATTCTTACCCTGTCCCGATTGCATCCTTTTCAATTTTGTTAATTTGAATGATAAACTCATTTGAATCATAGTGATTCGTCTTGGATATTTATTAAAAGAAAATTAAATTGGATTTGTTTCTTTTGAAAAGATTTGGTTTGATTTCTATCTGATCCTGTATGCTATTTTAGACTAGCTACAGAATCAGATGATTCTGTAGCTAAGTCTGTAGGATCAATTTTTTTATTATTTTTTTACTGAAATATCTTTCTAATTTGGTATTTGTGTTCTATTGCAGGTAAATTCAAAATTGAAATTGAGTTTATGAGCAGTTAGGAGATATTTCAAAGATTTCACTTGCTTTTCATTTTCCTAGTTTAGTTGATTTTGGGATATTTCCCAGATTATGTAAAACATTTTGATATTATCCACAGGGAGGTTTTACCCNCAGAAGGTCTGTGTGATAAACCCGCATACGATTTTGTGAAGAACCTACCACCTTGTTTGCAAAATGATCCTAATTATCCAGGCATCAAAATGCCTTGTGAAACCCCTGGTGACTCTTCAAAACCCCCTCCTGCTCTATCTCAACCAGCTACTCCACCATGTGATCAGTGTGGCGCATGGTTAGAAAGGTATTACCTTGATGTGCCAATGCTACAGTCCAGAATTCATGCTCTGGAGGATCAAGTTGCAAAGATCTCTAGTCAAAAGGATAAGATGCCATCCATTGATAAGAAGGAGCGAATAACATGTTCGATTTTGTTTAAAAACGTGGAGTCGGCTACAACGGTCGTCAATTCAAAATTGGCATAGCTCGATCAACCTCACTGGTATGATTATCACCTGTTTATATGACAAACTCATAAGATCTGTTTATAGCGTGGATTTGTTTTGTCACATAAGCATGCACTATATGCATAATTTTATTTTGATTAATCGAATTTCGTTTCCCGGATTTGTTTTGATTGGATTTAGCTTTGATTCGATTAATCATGTTATGGATTTGATTGTTTTAATTTGGTTCGAATTGAATACTCTGTTGCTTATTGAAGTTGCTAACATATTTTCTAAACATAGGCTGTTTCTGGTATTCCAATTTTGAACACAGTCAATGGTTCGATTTGAATTAGTTATATTCTATATGATATAGTTGGCATAACTGTTACAATGTTATATTCCGTGTCTGATTTGACCAATTCGAATATCATTCTGTTAGTGCATAACCAAATTGAAACTGCTCGATTCGCATCGTTTGACCGTGTTATCAGTCCGATTCATATTACAACAAATATCTTGTTTAAATTTGTGATTATGCCCAGGATTGCGATTTGTTTCTATATTTGACTCAGTCACAATTCGATTTGATTGTTTCCCAGTTTATGGTTATCATCGCTATTGATGGTTACGATCACTATGTGATCCTGTCTGTTGACTGTGTAAACGCTCAACGATCGTGATATATGGCAATGTTTGATGCTGTTATAAATGTTTTATTTGGAAATAATCGTAACAGTTTTCCCATATTGGCATTTGATTAAAACAATATGAATCTTATGCACATTGTTACAGCCATAACAAATCAATTATGATTGTGTTCGATCATGATTGTATCGATTATGATTGTGTTGATTACATCGTATCTTATACGATATGATTAACCATTGATTTAATTCGATATGAAAAAGTTTGGTTACTATTTGACCTGATTTTATGGCAACTGAAAAAACAGAGCATTCTTACCCTGTCCCGATTGCATCCTTTTCGATTTTGTTAATTTGAATGATAAACTCATTTTGAATCATAGTGATTCGTTTTGGATATTTATTAAAAGAAAATTAAATTGGATTTGTTTCTTTTGAAAAGATTTGGTTTGATTTCTATCTGATCCTATATGCTATTTTAGACTAGCTACAGAATCAGATGATTCTGTAGCTAAGTCTGTAGGATCAAATTTTTGTTATTTTGTTATTGAAATATCTTTCTAATTTGATATTTGTGTTCTATTGCAGGTAAATTCGAAATTGCAATTGAGTTGATGAGTAGTTAGGGGATGTTTCAAAGATTTCACTTGCATTTCATTTTCTTAGTTTGGTGATTTTGGGAAATCTCCCAGATTATGTAAAACAATTTGATATTATCCACAAGGAAGTTTTACCTTGTGAAGATACCTATATATACTTATGATTTTTGTAATAATCATCATCCTCATTCGTGGGAGANTTTTGTTAATTTGAATGATAAACTCATTTGAATCATAGTGATTCGTCTTGGATATTTATTAAAAGAAAATTAAATTGGATTTGTTTCTTTTGAAAAGATTTGGTTTGATTTCTATTTTAGACTAGCTACAGAATCAGATGATTCTGTAGCTAAGTCTGTAGGATCAATTTTTTTATTATTTTTTTACTGAAATATCTTTCTAATTTGATATTTGTGTTCTATTGCAGGTAAATTAAAAATTGCAATTGAGTTTATGAGCATTTAGGAGATATTTCAAAGATTTCACTTGCTTTTCATTTTCCTAGTTTAGTTGATTTTGGGATATTTCCCAGATTATGTAAAACATTTTGATATTATCCACAGGGAGGTTTTACCCTGTGGAGAGACCTATATATACTTATGATTTTTGTAATAATCATCATCCTCATTCGTGGGAGAACAAGGATATGAAGTTCTAATACAGACTGAAGCATAATTTGGTGTTTTGTCACARCTTTAGCTTCTCATTATATCAACATTTTGTTTCATGTTGTGTATATCAATTTGTATCTGGTTTATGACTACTTTAGCTATCTAAATCAAATGAAAATGATATAATTTTAATCACTGTAATCCATTATCTTGTCTCTTCCAAATATATAAAGGACATAACAATTGTTAATTCAGTTTGTGAATGACAGGTTTATCTTCTTAATGAATTTAATTGTTAAATATAAGTCTTTGCATAACAGGTTTCCCTTATTGCAGAAATTTATAATCATAAGATTGTTATGATTCTTTTTATGTCTTGTTTGTCCTGTTAACACTCAAAGAGCAGTACAACCGATCGTTTACGAAAAGCTTATGGACTAACCGGTGAGAGTTTCCTTCCTCCGACCAGCTTTGAAGTCATCATACACAGGGAAGACTTGGAGCGTTTCCAGGTCAGTTAGTCTTTCGTTTACTATTTTCATTAAGTAGTTTAATTTAAATATAATTTTAATTAGATTTATATTAGATTGTTTAATTTCAGTAAATATATTAGATTGTTTAATTTCATTAATGTTTATTTCTTTTTCATAAAACATAAAAATCAAAAAAGAGATTCTTGGTTGTCTTAGGGCAGAAAACACATGAGTTTTGCAGGTTTTAATTAAATCTGTAGGCTGTTTATAGTGTAAATTTGTGAATAAAGTAATATTGCAGCTGGTAATTAGATAGTTGATTTGAGTTATTATAATAGTAATTAGTAGATTGTATATAATAGTTAGATTAGTTATATTTAGTTTTAGTTTAATTTAGTAGTTTGTTTTAATTAGATTAGTGTGTTAGTTTCTTTTATTTTTAGTTAGTTTGTTTTATTAGTTTTAGTTAATTTTAGTTTGTTTTATTAGTTTTATTTAGTTTTAGTTTGTTTTATTTATTTTAGTTTAGATTAGTTTTCTCTTTGGTTTTCTTAAAAGACATTAGGGCGGCCAACGGAGCCGTTAAACTCGTCAGGGTGGTCCATTCCAAACGGCTTGGGTTATTTAGACAACCCTGGACCGGTTCCACTCTCCCAGTTGACGGACAGTCAATTTCGCCCGTCAACAAATGATGCTAGAAGGAGGGCATGAACTTAATTAATGGCACGAGGTGGTCGCAAGACTCCTCCTCCACCTAATCACACACCTATAGTGAATAGAATCCATTCACAAGATAATATCCACCCTCAAACAGCAACTACTTCAATCGAAGATCCGCAGATCACAGTTGAGCCAGCAACCCCTAATCCTACAGGTGGTGATTTCCAAGAGATCGTTTGTTAATCTCTTATTAAAACGCATAGTGCCTTAGCTAGTCTTAGGCAACCAAACCTCCCGTGGGGTCGACCTTTAGACTTCTCTGATATCAGGGAACAGTTAGGTGACATTGACCTCACTATGAATCCTACAGATCCAAACACAAATCCTGCTGCAGAAGGATCTGGGATACCTCCTTCACCACCTCCCTCATCTCCTTCTTCTGCTGGAGGAGATTCCTCTTCTGACGAAGGCAATCCACCTTCTCAGCCTTCCACACCCAATTCCCTAATGGAAAATCAGAACAACCCTGCTAGACCCTGGTTGGACCAGGATGCAGTAGTTGTACCTGGAGCCCAGCACCCTTTACCTAAGAACCTGGAGAAATGGCTTCCTAAGTTTGATCCCGATTCAAAACAAATAGCCGAAGATCATATCAAAAAAATTATGTTAGCCATCAAACTCCGTAATGTTGAACATGAAGATGTGGT
>JZKD02S0339529.1:262640-281203 GCA_000966675.3 Picea glauca | reverse complement strand
TTATGATGCTTTAATGATTGATGTTATGATGCTTTTATGATTGATGTTATAACTTATGATGCTTTAATGTTGAGTCCCACATATGTTTATGATTGATGTTATATGCGTAGTATGTAGGATGTACTAAATGGTTGATGCTTTAATGATCATCGATTCATCACTAATCAATTAGTTAAATGATCTTTTATCTATGTTTTCATGTTTTTTGCAATTGATTCAACATTCTGCATGTTTTATATATATATATGCATCAATATATATATATATTTTTATGTATTATATAAAAAACGCTCCCGAAACGCTCCCGCTTTTGGAGATTTTTGAAAATCTGCGCTTCCCGCTCCCGCTCCCGCTCCCCGCTCCCAACAGCCTTGATTTAAACAAATCAAATATATACATACTTTTGAACATTATTTGCACTGTTTCCTTTTCTGTCAGCCAAGCCATAGCTTCCTGTCTTGTGTATAAAATTCTAATAGCATCAGAATGTTCAAACATATTTTCCCTGGGCCTGACAACCCCCTTCTTTTAAAAACAAGATAGATCTCTGTCATATTTGATGCACAAAGATAGGCAGCTAAGATGGTGCATCTCATTTAAGACTATAATATAAGAAAGGTTGACCAAAGGAGAAAAAACACAAGACAAAAGGCTGCTATCTTCCACTGCTTTCTATGATTCATGGCCACTCTGCATTGTTGAAGTTGCCTTTCCCTGTAGTGCTGACATGCTTGTAGAGAGTTCATCTACCTCTGTCACCATTTCCAATTCGTTTGCTTCATCTGTTGTTTGTCTTTAGATCAAAAACTTGATAGCCCCAATCTGAAAGCAAGAGCTAGAAACTAAGCTTGCTTGAATTCTTTCAGCGTTCAATATAAGTTACTGATCCTTTTCTGTACCCTTTTCTTATATTTAAGTTCCAGTTTCTTGCAGTCATTGGATCATTGTTGGAATTATTAGTGCAATCTGGATTCTGTACATAAGGCCATGGTTCATGTATCATTATTACTTGTAATTATGGCTAAGACATATTCTTTATTTTTTTTATTGTATTACTAGGTATGGTTAAGGCTGACCTAGTAAACTTGATATATAGGCTCAATAACCTTCTTGGAGTGTGTATAAATGCACAGCTCAAGGTCTTATTTGTATTATCTTGTTTTATGATCTTCTTGATCCAAAATACAAAGTGTTATAAGCCTAAGTGCGCTTAATTTTGGCGTTGGCTAACTGTTCTACGAAATGGTTTTTTTCGCTGGAATTCGGCGATATAAATTTACACGAATCACTATTTTTTGTTGTTCAGAATTCATTTCTGAATGCAGAAATGGATTCAGCATGCTGAAAAACTCCCAGGGCACTCGGATTCTACAAAAATAATCACTTAAATCTACGAATCCAACAATTTCTTGCCGGATTTCGGGTAAATATCCCCGGAAAAAATCTTCATTTCGTAGAATCTTTAGCCTACAGCCTTAATTTTGGTGTTCTCTCTTGTGATTGGCATCTTTGTCTTATGTACGTATGTCTATTTCCGTTTTTCAGCACTTGTGTTTGGGTTTTGCACTTCTCTCTAGCACACTAGATCTATATCTCTATAGTGCACTTGTGAGGAGGTTATTTTGGAATTTGGGTGAGATTTGGTTCCATCGATTTTTCTGTTGACTCTTATAAATGTCAACATGGTATCAAAGCGGGTGTGAACCTTACTCTCTCAATTCTCTTGGCTGATCTGAAAACTATTGGTTAGTGGTATCATATCTTACAGTGAGGAACTAGGTTTTTTTTTTCTAGGGGTTTTAGAAGTATAAACCCTAATTTATACTTCAGGGATCATCATTTTACAACTTAGATCTCATCATTTGCAGTTTTGTAAAATTTTGAGTGCTTACATCCACACCTCTCTCTCTTTCTCCCGTCTTATTCTTTTTACAATTGCAGGAAATATATATATATATTTTTAAACTTGATATCAAATATCAATGCAGTTGGCCCCATATCCCTTTTGTTGTTTTTCGTCTTGAATTGCCCTACTCCTCTATGTATATGGATGGTTTTGATTGGTGACAATATTTGACTTGGTTCTTTATCTGCAGGTGAAAATTCAGACATGGATAAATGGCAGGAAGGGGGAAGAATATGTCGGGGTTAGTGCTCGGTTTGGTGCCCCTGTGGTATCAAAAGAGAAAGATGCTAACAAGTCTCGTCTTGTCCTAGCCAACCCCTATGATAGCTGCACCACCCTAACTGAACAGGTGTCTATAATATATATACCTTTATTATACTTGAATGCCATTGTTATCAATGATCATTGTGGTTGATAGGCTTATGTGTCCCTAAACAAGTTTTTCCTTTTTATACATGGGATTTACGACCTTATATTAGCTTACTGGAGATGCTGCTTTGGTACATCGAGGCAATTGCACTTTCACAACAAAGGCCAAGGTTGCACAGGCAGCTGGTGCAGTAGCTATTCTTGTTGTAAATGATAAGGAAGGTATTTATAAGGTTCTCTTAAATAGACATTAGCTTGTTGCCTTTTATGTTTCAACTAAATGAAAGAAAAATATGCTTTTGTTTTTGGCAAGAGTTGGGTCATATATTTAATATTATACAAAATCAATAGTACAGAATTAGTAGTGTCACATAGATTGATTCGATGAGCACCAGTCTCAAGAATTGTGTTTTTTAGTCACTTGTTTTCCTTTTAGTGATCTGTTTGTCTTGTAGTGGCATGCTTATCCTCTATGTCACGTTTGTCATTAATACAATGTTTGTTCTTTATGGTGTGCAACTCAATTTGTAAATCCTACTTAGAAATTCAGTAGTTTCCTTCTGGCTAATGAGCAGTCACATAAGGTGCCGAGTTTATGGAATGTGCTTTTCTTTATGTAAAGGCTTCCCTTCTCATGCAGTGGAAATGCTGTGTTTGATATGTATATGCTGAATTTTCTAAGTTAATAGAACGTTGCTCTTCATGAGCAAATCTTTCTTCATTTCATTTTTGCAGTGAAGATATATATCTTCTGATCTTGCTCCACCTTGGCCCATATCTAAGCATATCCTATGTCCCGTATGTAAGCATATTATATGTCTCCACGACTGAAGTATGCCCACTTCTCATCTTGCTCTCAGTCCAGATCATATCAATTTTGCTATTAGAGCCTAGTATTTGAATAGTACTATGCCCTTGTACTTAGGCTTCTCAATTTTTTTTTTAAAAGATGTGTCTTATATTATATTAGTACACAAAAAGGCGCATACATCAAAGTGTAGGTATCAATCAGTTAGGCTGCAATTAGATAGACTACCCTTCCTTGCATAGGCAAGGAGTGCTAGCATATTTACCTTAGACCCAATCTTAAGATAGTTTATGCCCTTGCAGGAAATTCCAACCTCAGCTGAAACTTGAGTTGCCAGTTCTGCTTTAAACACAGTAGCCTCCGTCAAATGTAAAGGAGAGGAATCCCCCCATTGAATGTGTCTTCACATCTCTTTTTCCATAGAAGAGATGCATATCGACCTTACGATGTTGCAGATTTTTTTTCCATACAGTATGATTACCATTCGCCTCCTGAAATGATTCCTTTTTGATAGAGAGGGCTGAGTACAATACTAAATCTCGTACGCACTCAAAATCTCCTTCTCACAATTTAGTATGAGATTGAGTATTTGTACTTTAAACATGTTTTTAGTTTAAAGATTAGGAAAACTTTTTAGCAGTCTGGAAGTGACAGAGGTAATGTGAAAACATGCCCAAGAAGATGTTGGCAGAATTCTAGAGGGTATAGCCGATGAAAGTTCGTGCATAAGAAATGCCTAAAAAGTGCAGTCCAACAGAGGGAAGTTGGAAGCAAATTTTAGTCCATCAGAGGCAAGTTGGAAGTGATAGTAGAGGTAACATTTGGATTTCGGATTTTTTCATTTGGTCACAAAAGATCGATGGTTTTTTAATATTTTTCTGGATGAAATGTTGACTTTTTGAGTAGTTTATAACTTTATTGAGTATTGGATAAGCTTCCGCTCAATGGAGGTGTTTTTTTTTAAATAATTTTTTGTTTGTTTCTGGAACTGGCCATTCCAGCATTAAGACAACATGTAAAATTTGTTATAAAGGACAATAAAACCAAATAGTGATGTGAAACATAAAAACAAACCCTTAGAAATGAGTCGAGACAGATGGGCAGAGAAACCCATATGTGTTTTTGAAACCAGACCCTTTGGGGGGGTGGAGAGAGAGAGAGAGAGAGATGGATGGCAAAGATGGGCAGTGGAAACCCATACATATACAATTAAAAGTTTGACATATACAGGGATGAAGAGCACATTGAAGTCTAAAGATAGAGGGACTGAAAATGTGTTGGTGATTTTCTAATGGACAAGTGAGATCAAGGGTTCTACCTTTGGTATGAGGGTGATGGAAATACACCAAGGTTTTGTGATTGTCTAATGAACAAGTGAGAGTAGTGGTTTTACTTCTGGTGTGAGGGTGATGTCAACTTGAGGTTATGGAGAAGCAGTTGAAGACACAACATGTACCCAAGTGGTTCTTCTAGAAACCAAAATTCACTATGTATGATTGGTTACCTAGGTGACCTAGTGGATGAGAGTTGACTAATATGCGGTTTTCAAATTTTCTCGTTTGTAAAAGACATAAAAGTCTTGAATCTTGTGTGAAATGGCGGGGAGGGGTGAATAATAAGTTGCGAATGTAATTTTCATGTGAAGGGGGGCTGTTAGAATATAATATGAAAAAGTCACTTGAGTGGCATGTTAAATTTGTAGCAGCAGAAGGTGTCCATGCATTTGCCTAGTGTCCAAGGCATGCAGAGGACAATAAACATAACCCAGGACAGCAGATTTATCTTTGGCTTAAGTCATACTTAGGAAAAGGATGTAAAATCAATATTCTGATTATTCACTGACTTTTGGATCCAGTTCTAAAGTCGCTTCAGAAATTTCAGTTTTGAGTGCTGTGTGGGGCCCAGGAAGAGGGGTGCACTGCTTAATGCTGTGTGGGGTCCAGGCAAGAGGGGTGCACTGCCTAAATTTATCTATTTCATGCGTTTTAGCAAACAAAGCTTGTCACAGTTTGTAAAGGCTCGCCTACTCAATAAACTCCACTGCAAAAAACTGAAAATAATTTTCTTGTTACAAATTTTCAAGAAAGCAGAAATCAGCCATTCTTCTGTAACGCATAAACGGAAGTTGACGGCCATTCTTACCTTGAACAAGCAACAACTATTTCGCCAACTTATTCTACACTTCACAGAATTCGAGGCCTTAAATGCTTAATGCTGTGTGGGGTCCAGGCAAGAGGGGTGCCTCAATCTGGACCATTGAGGCTATGCTGGGCAGACATCTCAAGACAAGGAGGCTGAAGAAAAGATAAAGAGAAGGCTGAGGGTGTTGGCACACTCATTCACTCATTTTTGAGAAGAGGAAGAGGGTGCTTGAGGCTGAGGAAGAGAGGGCGAACTGTGCTAGGGAAAACAACAATTGAGGAGGGCGAATCTGCTGCTACAGGCAGCAGGAAAGAGGCCATCAACGTCCGTACCAGGCCTTACTCAGGCCGAGTCTTACAGCAGTGAAGAAGGGCGAGTTAGGGCCATACAGCCTCATCCAGGACAGGCCATACTCTGCCATACAGTTCAGCAGAGAACGGGGCTGAGTTCTGGCTGTATTTTCAGTCAACAGCAGGCCGTACCAGTGGCCGTACAGCGACAGCAAGGAGTGCTGAGATAGCTGGGCCATACAGAGCCTGTGGAGAGCAAAACTCTGCCCAGAAATTTACTGTAAGAGATTTCTGAATTGTACTTGCTGTAATATTTCCTCTGAAGCCTCAATAAAAGCCCCTCCTTTGCTGGTTTTCCCCACACTGGTGTTTCCAGGGTAATCCACCGTGTATGCGTGTGATTGGTTTTATTTTCCACTGTGCATGCATGAGTTAAATACCCAGCTGTGTTAAATTTGCATAGTTCAGAAATATTTCTGTTTGTAATAATTTCTGGGTTGAAAAACCATAGGCTGTTTAATATTTTGCTGGATATCAGAAAATTAACATGGCATGTGACCAAGGTTATAATATAATGTTAGGTTGGGGGTTAGGTCGCTTAATCACTGTAACTAACCTATGGGTGCTATATAATGATGTATTTAGAGATGCTTAGGTACATGCCATTGTGGGTAGCTCATCTTTGGGTCTTGTGATCTAGCTACTGTAGCATATCATTAATTTCAATGATATTTATTATTCTCTCCAATTATTTGGGTTTATTATAGTGCATATGCACCCATATGTGGAATTTAATATTTTTTCCATACTTCGTCCGGGTAAATTACACATGATGATACTTGATTTAAGAGCTATCTTGGTGAAGACCTTTACTCATTAGTTGCTAGAGTATGGGTATGTGGGTATAGAAACCGGTATGAGTACGAGAATGGGTATGCAGTTTTTTTAAACAAGGGATGGGGGTATGTAAGGGGTATACATATCAAACGATATATGAAGAAAACAAAATTGAAATTTATGTAAACTAGCGATGATTCAGATTCATATATAGATCGAAATTGTTCCTCCATTCATCAATTGACAATTAACATTCAACATTGAACAATGCATCTGAAAAATTGTAGACTTCAACATTGATAATTCTCATAATTCATTAATAGAAAAACAATAGATTGGTAGTATCAAATCTTAATTTTTAAACTAAGTACATTAAAAAATTGCCTAGTGGCATTTCCACAAAAAATGAAAACAACATTGCTGAGCACTAGTAGTCTAGGCTCCATGTTCTTTGCATCATCGTTGTCTTGTCATCATTATTTAGACTTAGGTTCTTGGTCAATAGGCTGTCTAGGTAATCATTGCTCTCGAGCATAGGGTCATCCCCTCACATTGTAGTTGGAGGTAACTTGATGTAATATACGTAAAATGTATTACTATAGATAATATTAATATTATATCTTAATAACATTAACAAGTGGGTATGTAATGATATGATAAATAAAAGACACAATCATTCAACGTGACTAATCAATCCCATCTGTCCATAGTCCAAGGTCCAAAAGATGTGAGAGCCAATGTTTGAATGTGTCAAGCCATTGGGTAACTTAATGCTTTGCATCACACGTGCCATATCCTGCAATAGAGGCACAATGTCCTGGGTGAAAACCCGGGGCGTCCTTCATAGAACCATGTCAGGGACATCTAGATCAAAACAAAATATGAAATCAAGTAAAGCCATTGTTCATAAGATATACCAATCCTTAAATCATGCAAAGTAAGTTGTTACTTAAGATTTAAGCCACATGAATAATTCACATCAAGTATTCCCTTCAAATTTCACATTAGCTCAGGACTTTATGTAAGTTGACAAGTTTCAATATAGGAGGACCTTCATCTGACCCTATTAGGCGTGCTAACCAAAACAATGAAAGAAAAGACCCAAGTAAAGGGACATGTCTCGGGGGAAACGATTAAAGAAAACAATCATTCAAGAGTAAGTGTGATAGCGATACATGTTGGGCTTACTTCATAGCTTATGGTGTCATTGAGTCCATTTCTATGAGCACCTTTGTGGAGGGTGCGGTTGCTCTTGAGTTACCACTTTTTAAGCGCTATGTTTTTCCAAACCCTTTAATCTGCCTTTTTACTGTCCTCTTATCATATTTGCAAGTCCCCTTCATAAGGTTTCAAGCTATAACATCACTGCTTTGGGACTGGGGTGAACATGGAAAGGGTAGAGCTCAAGTTTGGACTGGCTTTTGAGAGTCTTTTGCTATTCTTTCTTCCTTTCTTCATTCTTCTTTTGCTAGCAACTGCAAAAGAATGGACTATGACCCATTACTGAAGTTTAGTACACTGTGACAGGCTCCAGGATGGGAAGTGTTAAGTATGGTGGGGAAACATAACGTTACCCTTGTGAGGGCCCTCTAGTAGTACCCCTTTTCCTCGGGCGGTGACAACACAAGAGTAGGGCACAGATGCTGGCTACCAAGGTGAAACAAGGAAACAAACATAATTTCTTGAGCTTATGATCCATTATCCAACTTCAACCAATGATCCTCATTCACATGCCTAGTATATTAAGCACAACACTTCGCATGAAAGGATGACTAACATACCTCATGGTGATGCTGGCTTACCATCTCCATACATTGAGTTGACTGATTGTGATGAGCTTGACTAACCCAAAGTAGAAGAGGCAATTTGAGGGGGGCTGCTGGGTTGCTATCTGTGGACATGCTGATCATCATCATGGTCGGGATCACTGTCTTCATTGTGGGCCATGAGACATGATCTCCTCTAGTTACCCCTAGGCATGAGGGGGTAACAAGCCCATTGGAGGACCTTAGTTATGAGGATTAGGAGATGATAGAACTAGAAGACTTGCCTGGAGGAATTAAACTATGTTGCTTCTTTTGTTTCATTTCTAGAAATTCCATTAGAAAATTTTTGAATGTACTTGGTTTCAGGCTTGAGAGCTATCAACGAGAATGATCAAGTTTACTATTTTTCTAATCATTTTTCAATGTTGAATGAGAATCATGAACATCAAATGAGGAATCACAAATGTTTGAAGTTGAATGATTTGAATGATGAATCTCGTGTCAAAATTGTTAGTTTTTGGAGTAGCTCATACAAGTACTTCCGCATTGGAGATGCCTGGCCTGTGGAAGTGTCCGAGCGACACTCTCTAGAGTGGCTTTTATTTAATGACTAAAGTGACCTTTTGTAAAGTTGAGTGACTTAAGTGATTTAAGTCATCTCAACGAGAGATTAAGTCACACTCGTTGATCTCAAGAGATCAAGATTAGATCTTGATCGTTGATCACTTTGGAGATAGGGTTTTAGTCATTAGGAGATTATAAAAATATAAAAACAGATCTAAGGAGAGTGAGAGGCACACAATGAGTGCATAGGAGCAAGAGGGAGTTTTTCTCATGTACTTGTGTTTGAGTGGGCAGGGCTGATGAAAGGGTGCAGGGGGTAGCGATGGAGATAAAAACTAGGTGGGCTAGGCTATCAACTGCAACATTTTAATCCTTTGATGGGCCATTATCCCAAGACGAGAGCCCATGATTTTATCTAATAAAATCAAACTCAGAATTGGTTTTCCCGCAAGGGTTTTTCCATGGGTATTTACCCAAATCTTGTGTGCAATGTGTGTTATGGTTTCTGTTGTTTATGCTTCTGCTTATTTTCGTTGAGTAACCTAGCTGTGTTTTTTATTCAACAAGTCTGTTTTAATTGGAATAATCTCCTGGTGCAGGGTTTACAGTAATTCAACATGGTATCAAAGCCAAATCTATGACGAAAGCTGGGGTTGCATAGGCGAGATTTTGCAGTGAGAATTTCAGATCTGCGGATTTTTTTTTTCCAGGATTGTAGTCTGCAAGTTGTGGGGTAAATTTAATTAAAAAGAAAAATAAAAATAGAGAGACCATACAATAGCGTACGGACGTCGATGTACAGATGTACGTCTGCACGTTGAAGATTGAGCCGTGGAGCAAGAAACGACTAAGTGCTCGACAAACTTGGCCTGTGGTGGATTCACTGAGTGTGCAACAGATCGTGGACTAGGCGAGTGTGTGTAGTCAAGCAGCTGAAGTGGAGGTTTGTTGAGTCAGTCAGCCGATAAGCAAGCACAATTGCCAGTCACCAAAAGCGATCTGTGCACTGGGACAAGCCGTCAAGTCGAGCGACAGAAGAAAGGTAGAGCACGGGTGGAGCTGATTGCAACCGCTGAAATATTGTGAGCAGTCATAGTTTGCTGAGGTGGACGCGTAGCTAAGACCACACACAAGAGAAGTAGCATCCGCTTAGCCACCGACTGGTGTGCACAGGCTATTGAGGAAAGAGAGCCTGCAAGGAGGTTGGGCCGTGAGGAAAGGGGTACAACCAACAAAAATCGAGCCGCTGAGCAAGGAGGTTGGGCACGGGAGTGTGGGTAGCCATACAATGTGAGGTGTTGAATGCCAAACTGAGTCGTGTGTGCCGTGGCAATTAAACAACAAACAGTCTACGCAGAGGAAGCCGCCACAGAAAGGCCGTGGGTTGTGTAGGGTAGGAGCCAACAACAGAGAGGAAAGAAGCGTCGACGGAGGAGGCTAGTAGCCGCCAGGAGGGCAAAACAACCTCCAAAACAACAGAATCACCCAACAACTGAGCGCAGGGGCCAGGAAGCTCGGGCAGGCCCCGGGCAGGCCCCAGGCAGGTCCGAGAATCACCCAGGCAGCAAGCAGACTGCCCATAATTTTCCGGGTAGCGAGCATAACTTCCTAAAATTTTTCTGGTAGCGAGTATAACTGTCGGGCAACAAACTGTTATAGTCGGCCAACCCCCATAAAGGGTTCGTGCAGCTTAGAGAAGCATTGGGCAACAATGGGAGGTTGCAGGTAGCCTCGAGTAGGGGTCCGGGCAGCGTGTACGGGAGGCCAAATTTGAGTAGGTTGCCGAGATGGTAGCGTTGGGATTGAGGTTTGGGGATGGGTTATGGAATGGCTCATCTCGCCATATGACAAGACTAAGGTCGATGTTCCTTAGTGTTTCAGAGAAAGACTCACACTGCATGTGAGATGTGGGGCTACTTCATGTGTGAAGTGAAGGGGGTTGGATGTGTCAGGTTCTAGCTAGAGTCGGGAGTTTCTTTGGAGGTGGTAGGAGTGATGTATGTCCAGGGTTGAAGTTGATCTCAATATCAACCTTGGAGGACATGGGATATGCAGTTATGTTCGAGGATGGACAAGTACTCATACTTTCAGAGGGAGCAGATACCCATGATACAACAGTGAGGCTTGGCATTAGGGAAGGTATGTTGTATAAGGTGCTGGGACAACTTGTAGTGGGATTTGTTGCCGCCTTTATACACACCTAGATAGCGTGGAAGAAATCTTCTATCCACTTGGTCTGTCCTTGGGAGCAAGTTCGAATTAAGGTGATGTCACCTAATCCTCAACTCCTTCGTTTAGGCCAACTCCTAGCGAAGCCAAGGGGGGTAGTCCCTATGAAAAGAATCTAGGGCTTTTAATCTATGAAGACTGAAAGTAAAGTTTAATCTAGCAGTTTACTATGGAAATTCCAAGATTATCATTAGCAACATATATGACTCAATTATAAAAAGGATACAACCTGTAAGCCACATAAAAGAATCACTCATATATTCATCACATACTTCAAAAGGAAATGACTTGAACCATAAGAGCTTGTGAAGTAAAGATAGATTTGACTAAATATATAATAAAGAAGACCAGTGCCAGAAAGGTAAAATGTGATGTTTTGAAAAGTGTCGTGTTTATTTTATCTTGAGTATTTTATTATGGGATTTGGGAAATTTAAGCAAGTATTGAAACCGTGAAGTGGGGATTAAAGTCGGGGTCCCCACTCTTTGTGTGCAAAGTGTATTTGGCCCGCTTTACTCGCTATTCAACAATCTTATAGACATGCAGACTGGGTGTGCCCTAGGTCCAAAAGAGGAGAGAACGAATCTCATTAACGAGTATCCCCCCTGACTTAACACACTCCACCCAGATGCAAAGGTCTTAGATGAATAGCATAGTAAAGTAGATTTCCCTAATTAAACTAACATGCGTTACTCAGATCCGTTTCTGGGTCTCTGAATGCCACCCGAAAGTAGCAACGGGATTGCATACACAGTTGAGTAACTAAGATTTATTCCAAATAATTGCAGAAATGAACTAATCTAGCAATTAGTATTTTATGAAAATTGAAACTATTCTAAGACTTGTAGTTGATTTTAGAATTTGCAATTTAGTGATGTGAATTCCTTTTATTTTTTTATGCAATTGAAACTAAACTACTAAGCAAACAACACGGGAAACAATCCCGAAGCAAAAAAAAAGAGATCAACACCTGTTTTCCCCCTGGGGCTGGGGAAACGAAGAAAGACGAGCTTTGTGGCTCGCAAACTTTATTTGACTTCTACACTACTTTCTTTTTTGGATGCACTTGGTCTTTTATGATACAAGACCAAGGCTTACAATAATTTCAAATTCCAAAAAAAACAGAACTAGAGATTCTTGACAACTCTGGGGGTTTCTGAAAATGGTTTAAACTTCGAAATCTGGACATAACCTCCCTTTGTACCTGTTATTCCTGCAAGAAAACATCAAACAATAGAAAGAAAACAATGGCCAAAAACACTTTAAGAGTGTCTTTGGTTATTAGTAAAAGATTCAAAATATTTCTAAGTAAAATAACTACAAATTATGCAAAAGAAGGAAATCAAGCTAAAGGCCAGTTTCCTTAGGGTCTTTTATGGCTGTTATAAAACAACAAGTTTAGATCACTTTAATGTTAGATTTAAACCATATAAACTCTTGGAAAAGGCTTGCTTTTAACCCTCTAAAAAATCAGAAATTTACTTGCATAAAGGGACTCTTTTCCTATGCTAGATCTAGATTTTAAAGATAAAAATTTAGAAGTAAAATCAGATCTCTGCTATCACTTGCATGCATGAATGGAGCTAAAGATTCAACTTTGAAAACAGATCCAAACTTGCTTGCATATAATGTAATAAAGTAACCAAGAATATTTGAATTTAAGAGAAGGAGAAGAGAACCAGCTTGTGCTTGGAATTTCTTGGGCAATGGAGTCCTTGATGAATTGAGGAGGGATCTTCTTCTAAGACTTAGAAGAGAGGAAGAGTCAAGCTAGATCTTCCACTTCTCTAAGTTGAGGTATCTAATACTTCAATCACTTGCAAACAAAAGGTTAGAAGATGGTACCACCTACAAAAGAGATCTCAACACACAATATGTTAAACCAAATATATTGCATATAAAAACTTCTTAAATAAATCGGTAATAAGACTACTAATCAAATCAGCTTAGTAATCCTATCCTATTGAGCAATAGTGCTCCTACAAGGCCAAATTAACCATAATAGAATGACAAACAAAATAGAGTAATATCACCTCATTCACATAAGAATCCACACACTTGAACATTGCACCAATTCGACCTCCAAAGTCTTCTTTTATTTCAATAAGCAAATAGAAATTACAATGATAGAGATGCAACAAGCTATTTCTCCCAAGCTCTGAGTAACTTACAAGAGGGAGGGTCAACCTTCCTTTATACATAATTCGGTGAAGACTCCAAAGCAAGGGCGCATGGGGAGAAGAGGAGGTGCGCATAAGCTAAGGGGAGTGGCACATGAGTGATGTGGGAGATGAGTGGAGGAGGTGGTAGGTGTAGTGGAGTGAAGTAGGGGTATGTGTGAGTGGAGCGAGGGTAAGGGCGAGTGAAGTGAGGGTGGTAGGTGAGTGAGGTGGAGTCGTGGGCTTTGGGATTAGCGCCCTCAAGGAGAATGCGCCAACTATGCAAGGGGATGCATGTGAGTGCCTTGTGATCTCCTCCCCTTTGCCATGTCATCAAGACCATGCGCCCTCACTAGGAGAAGCCTCTGCCAATTGTACTCGAGACTCCAGACAAGGCAAAACATGTTTCCGACATGTTTGCTAACTTTTAGGAATTCCCCTAAATTTTAGGAAAATTAATTAAAATCCCCTTTTGGCCTTTTAAAGAGCAAATTACATTTTTTGAATGATTAAAATCACTTTTTGCCTCTACAAAGGGGGAATAACTGTTTAGGGGGTGCTCTGGCTTAGAAAACGAGCACAAATATGGCATCTGACATTGACTGATGCCATTTTTTACAACTTTATTGACCTTTACATTAAAAATGCCCGTTTTACGATAAATTTTTATTTTGACTAAAACATTAAAAAAAACCTATGGGGGACTTAGTGCAATTTCCATATTGCTCAATAGACATGACTTAGCATGAACTCATATACATTTAAACACTAGACATTGGTTATACCATGCCAAGGCTTAACCACCAGCACATACTCCAACTTTGGAGTCAACTTTGAGTGAAAAAACTTAGAAATTATTAACCGTCTAATAGGAAAGAAATAATTAACAAGTGAAAAAAACCACTCTAGACTAATGCTCGTACCCAGGTCTTAGGTGGTCGATAGTCTTTTACAACTTTCATGCTTTAGTCATTTATTACAATGCCCCAGAGGGATGGAAATGCGTAAAAAAGGTGGTCTGATAGACCTGTTGAATTTGTAAACATTGACTTCTGAGCATCTGTCTGCTCAGTCTCTGGCGGCTCATCTTCAAATCCAGCTAGTACAACTCGGTGGATGACATTGGCTCCATATGGGGACGTGTGGTTGATCTTTATATCTGAAGGAGACCATACAAGAATCCAGAATCAAAGGACCCGCATCATCGACGCCTCATCAATAACATATCCATAGAAATTCAATAATAAACCTGAGTTGTAAGCATAATATACATGTAAATATGATACAAAAACAGTAAATAAATTATGTACAGGAAATTAAAAGCATAATATACAAAGGAGGAGGGTTAGAGAATATGATACCGAGGATGCCCCCATGGGCATCAGATGACTTCGCTGAAAAACAACTTGAGAAGCTGACCGTTCACTAGGAGTGTCAACCTCTCACCACCCAATCTGCTGAGGAAGGAGGAGTTCTTGCCGACTATACTCGAATGATATATGGACCAGTCCATAAACTATCAAACTTTTCGTGATTTCTTGGCTTTTCCCTTCTTTTGTTCCAGAGAAGGACTGTGTCACCTTCTTGGAAAACTCTCTGTCACGAAGACTTGTCAAAAGTCTTCTTTACCTTTTCTTGATTCTTTATGCTATGATCTAACGCTTTCCTTCTGCTTTCATCCAACTCAACCAACTGATCAATTCTGCTTTGCTGGAAATTGTCATCCAAACCATACCTCTGCACAAACTGATACACTGGAAGCTTTAAATGAACAGGTAAAGTGGCTTCAAGCCCATCGACCAACTCAAAGGGTCTCTTTCCCGTAGAACTCTTCTTTGTCAGCCCATAAAGAAAACTTAGTCTTGTTGTCCCATGACCTCTTATTATCCCCCACTGTTTTCTTAGGATATTCCTTAAGTTCTTATTGTTGGATTCAACAAGACCATTTCCTTGGGGATAATAGTTTGAAGAGTGGGACAACATAATGCCATACTTGAAACAGAGTGAGGACAATTTTGTTGAACTGAAGGCTTTGACATTATCGGTTGTTATCTTGGTGGGCACACCAAACCTAGTGATAATCTTATCTTCAAGAAAATCCATAACCACTTTGTCGGTTGCTGACTTAGTGGGTATTGCTTCTACCCACTTAGTAAAATAATCGGTCGTTGTAATTATCCAAGTATTACCATTACTTGAATTATCCTTAAATTGACCGATGAAATCAAGCCCCCACTGTTGAAAAGGGGCTTTGAGTACTACTGGCTGAAGAGGCAAGGATGCTAGCTTCTGCTTCCCTGTGAACAACTGGCATTGCTGACAACTCCTGACCATTTTATGATCATTTGAGAAAATGGTCGGCCAATAATAACCTGCTCTAAGAATTTTGTGGGCGACAGTTTTAGCCGTGAAATGCCCACCACAAAATCCTGAATGGAAGTGAACCAAAAGTCTCTTGGACTCTAGCTCATCAACACTCCTAAGTATCACCCCATTGGGGTTCCTACACACCAATCCATCTTGAATGATACAGTACTTAGCTGCTTTCAACCTCAATGCCCTTCTTTTATGACCAGTCAAATGACTTGGGCATGTGAGGTTTGAAAGAAAGAAAATGATATCAACATACCATTGGTGTTGTTCCAACTTCTGAAGTTATGATGACAAGGCTGGCCTAGATTGAATGTTTTGACATACCATCTCCAAAGCTTATTCATTCCCTTCAGTTAGCATCTGAGCCAATCCTTGACCTTTGATTAACTTTGTGGGCTTTATCTCAAAGTCATATTCTTGAATCTTGGAGACCCACTTTTCTCTGACCCCCAAGCAATCTTGTTGTTCAAGGATATCTTTTACTGTCGAGTGAGGTACATACCCCACACCTTTTGAATATCCTATACAGACTCGAAAATGCTTAAGGGACTTGACCAAGGCATATGCTTTCTTTTCCATACTAGTATAGTTAAGCTCAAAATTTTGCAATGCATCATTAAAGAAATGTGTTGCTCCTGACCCTCTTCATTCTTCTGGAGCAAGACCCCTACTATAGTATCCTCTGAAGCGAAGGAAAAGACTTGGAAATGTTTTGAGTAATACAGACTAATTAACACAGGAGACCTGTCAATTGAGTCCTTACTATTTTTAAAGGCCTTCCTTCCTTCATCTGTCCACTCAAATTTTACATCTTTTTTTCAATAATTTGAGTAGAGGCTTCATTGCCTCGACTAAGTTTGGGATGAACCGCTTGACAAAGCTGATCTATCCAAAAAAAGATTGAAGAGATTTCTTGGTTGGGGGTAAAGGGACTTTCTTTATGGCTTCAACCCTTTTAGGATCAATCTTTACCCCGTCCTTTGCTATGATGCGACCTAGCAACTTGCCTTCATCCACACCCAAAATAGACTTAGCCGGATTCAAAGAGATGCCATACTTTCGACATCTTTCAAACACCTGTCTAAGATGACCTATGTGATCTGATCTTTCTTTTGAAAAAACTATTAAGTCATCTTGATAGATCTCGATGATCTTGCCCATTAATTCATGGCCCTCTGAAAAGTGGCACCTGCATTTAGTAGGCCAAAAGGCATCCTTAAGTACTCAAAGGTGCCCCAAGGTGTGGTGAAGGTCGTTTTATTTTGATCCTCCTTCCTCACCAGCACTTGGTTATAACCAGAGAAGCCATCCAACATTGACATAATCTTAGAACCAATTACTCTTTGTAGTAGGGTCTCCATGTTGGGCAGGGGGTAATTGTCCTTAATGCATGCTAGATTTATATTTCTAAAGTTAATGCATAGTATTATTCCCGCATTTTTCTTTCTAACCACAACTAAGTTAAAACACCATGAAGAATGCCTTGTTGGAGCAATTATGCCAGCACCCAAGATCTTTTTAAGTTCAGCTTGAACCAATGGTGCTAACTTAGGATTTCTTCGCCTAAGTTTTTGGCGGAAAGGTTTTGTGTCTTCCTTGAGGGGGATGGTATGTTGAAACACATCGTCTTTATAGGATTTGAGCTCATCATATGTGAAAGCAAATACATCCCTATACTCTTGGACCGAACTTATTAATTCCTTTCTTTCCTTTTCAAAAGTTCCTTTTCCAATTTTTATGAACCTTGGGACTTCCTCTGTCCCAATGTTTATTGCAATATAAATGTCGGACTTTATTGCTTCTTTTTTCTTTTTATACATATCATGCCTGTCAAATATTTTTTCTAAGGAAGCTACTCCTTTAGGAACTGGATTTTTTATTAGATTATCTTCATCAATATAATCTTTCCCCTCCTCTTTTTAACTAACATTGAAACCTGAGAATTCCTGAACATTATGGATGAACCTTAAGATTTGTTCATCATCCTTGAAAACTTGCCAATGATCAACATTGCCTGGGACTGAAGGCCTAAAGATTATTTCCAACTTTCCTTTTCCTTTTATTAGATCTTCTGAGGGATGGAGCGTTGAAGCTGCTACTGCCAAACTGTCACCCAAGCTGTTTTGATCCCTAGGGATTGCAATGAGATCTATAGCATCAAAAAGTTCTATAGTATCCCAAATGGCATTTTTGTATCTTCTTAACCTCTCACTTTTGCATGCATATTTATTTTTGACTTGAAGAATTACTAAGTCTGAATCACCTTTGACATTTAAGATCTTGATAGCCATATCCCTAGCAATTTCCAAAACAAGCAAAAGTGCCTCATACTCTACCACATTATTCGTTGCATCAAACTCAAGTCTAAATGCAAAGTTATAAGTTTTTCTAGTTTGAGACTTTAGGACAATCCCTGCCCCTTTGCCTGATCTTGACTGGGCTCCATCAAAGTTCATCTTCCAAGCTTTATTACTTTTTTTTTTTTATCATTAAATTTTTCTTCAGCTAGTGCTAGGAAGTTTGAACATATGGAAAAATTACCCATGTTAGACATTTGGCATAAGAATTGTTGATATTATGGTAGCTTCGGGAGGTATGAACCTCTATTGTGACCTTTGACAAGATTAGAATGTTTCGGAAGAAAGAAAAGAAATGAAAGTAACCCTAGATGAGATGTCGGTTGAAGAGAGATAATTAATATGAATTAATTAGTACCCAGAATGAGAAGTCGGCCCAGGCAAGTCTGCCAGGAATACTATAAATACAGGGCGCCAGTCTCTCATTTGACACACTTCTCAGAACCACAGAAAGTCACTTGTGCGCACTGCAGTATGGCAGTCTTGTGCACAAGTCCTGGGGAAGGTGCTGCACCAGTTTTGGGTTGGACTCTCTGATCAACTTTGGTTACTTCTTGCTTGGTGCATTAGCCTTGCTTGGCTATTGATTTCTACCAGGATTCTTCTCTTTGTCAAGGTCAAGGTGCTCAGAGGGTGGCTTTGGCCTATGGTTGGGTGACAATAGTGATATTATCAAAGGTAAAATGAGGACATCCATTCATATTCTAACAGGTTATGGGCCCAAACCTCCTTCATTCAGTCTAACCGCTGGAAGGAAGCATAG
>JZKD02S0339529.1:204226-228911 GCA_000966675.3 Picea glauca | reverse complement strand
TCATCTTAGTGTTTATGATCTTTTCCCTCAACACCATGTTCCTCTTTGCATTACTGCTCGGAAAAAGATTTGTCAGAGCTTCAAACATCTCGCTGGATGACTTCTTCTCAAATAGGTGAGGAATCAAATGATTCTTTACCGTATCTAAGATGATCCTTCTAGCTTTCACGTCCTTCAAATCATGGGCAACCAAGTCCTTTGGATCTGTTGGTGGGGTCACAATTATGTTAGCAAAATCCCACAACCCATTCTCCATGAGAATCAATATGACCCTTTCCTTCCAAGTTACAAAGTTCGATGCACCCTCTAGCCTTTCCTCAAATCTCAAACCGGCTGTGGCCATCTCCAAATCAAAATTTTTAATTGGAAATACAAATTGCTAAAAAATGTGGCTTGTCCTTCAAGGACCAAACTGATTTGATCTCCTTTGGCTGCTTGGATCCTTGCCTGAAACTTTGTTGCCCGCTCCTYAGATACTGTTGCTTGTTGCCCGGACCTCTACCCGCTGCCCAGACTTCCTGTCCTAACCTACTCGAGGCCGCCCATGCCCTCTTCTGCTTGCTTGCGGCTTGTGCGGCCTGCTTGACGACTGCCCTCTGCCTCATATCTCTACCYGACGACTGTCTGGTGCCCTGCGACTGTCCTTGCGGCTGCGAYTAGTAGTTTGCAGCTGCCCCACGACTGCAACTGTGGTTGGCGGTTGCCCCCTTTCTCCTCTGCAGCCCGATCCTCAACACTTGCCCCCCCAATAAACTYCTGGCACTTGCGCCCTCTACCGCTCAGCTTGGGACCTCCTCCATCCACCTGCTCCCCTATTTGTAGCTCAATGCGGCCATACGACTATACGATCGTTCTGTAGTTCGTACAATCTGTACAACTGCTCCTTCCCTTATATTTTATTTTATTTTCTACCTGTAAAAAATAAAAATAAAATTCGCTGTTGCAAAATTATGATTTGTGCACTTGGTTTCCTCCTCGGAATTTTGGTTCTGAGACCATGTTAAATTTTCCGCAACCCAGCAGCCCAACAATTTATTTCCTAGCAAATACATTGCTGTAATAAACTTATTATGCGGATTTACTGAATAAAAACAGGGTTGAGTTTTAACGATTTACAAAAATTAGTCAGTAGAAGCCCTAATTTCTGGGTAAATACCCCTGGAAGAAACACATTTGCACACAATTTTTGGGTAAATACCCCTGGAAGAAACACATTTGCACACAATTTCTGGGTAAATACCCTTGGAAGAACCCCTAAGGGAAAACTAGTACTGTGATGATTTTACTATTATAAAATCTGGGCCCCTGTCCTAGGGATAACGACCCATTTGAGGGAATAATACAAAAAAACAAGATAGCCGATCATACCTCAAGATTTGCCCTTCGATCTTGCTTACCGCTACTCCTTTCCTACCCCTTGCTCCCTTCCTCAAACCCTTTTCTTGCACACTTGGATGAAAGTCCTACACCCAATCAATGAGATCTCACTATCTCACTTTGTGTGTGTCTCCTCCTCTCACCTTAGCTACCTTTTATAATGTTGAGTTTATCCTAAATCCAAAACCCTAGATCTCGAAAGTGATCAATGGCTGAAATTAGATCTGACCAACACTTTAGATCAACGGCTTAGATTTAATTTAATTCACTATTGCCAAAAACTTAGGCATTTAATTAAATTAAACTCAATTAATTATAAAAAGGCATTCATTTTAATAGTTACTATAATAAGGTGAATTTCCTAAGTCTTGAGAGGTATTAATGAGGACTTCCACATGCTAGACACAAAACCAATGTGGAAGTACCTGTCCAATGCTGCAAACATCAACATAATAGAAGAAGACTCAACAAGTTTTGCAAATTGAATTTTCCCACTAAAGGGTTGTTGGGGAAGGGTTATAGAGGTTGGATCCATACGAGAAAAGATACGATAATTTTTTTAATGTCCAACAAGTGTCCATAAATAGGTCAAACCGACTACTAGGTACATCGGAAACAATAGATAGTTGGACCACAAGTGCGGCTCCTAAAGAAAACCTTATCTATCCTTTGAGGTCAAAGGCCTAGAATCGAGAGAGAGAGGATCAAACGAAACCAACCAGAAAACCCTAAAATGTGCACAAAGTGAAGTTAAAATAGTGCTAAGGAAAAAGTTAAATCTGCACTAGTGCATAATAGAAGAGACTGACAAGTGTGCCTAGAGAATTCACCCAAGAACACTAGAGGGCAACACTTGAGAGAGAACTCTTGAACAATTGATCACTCAATGAAAGAGGGTGCAATGCTAGATATGGAAACTGAAGGCTAAAAGAATGAGAAACTTGTATGTATAAGAGAGCAAGAGTTCGAGGTGATGTTACAAATGACTCTTGCGTGTGTTTTTATACACAACCCAAGATGTGTTGATGTTTCAATAAGCTAGGTTAAGCATATAGTTCATTTCGTTTTTGCATTTGTCTTAACCATAAACAATAATGTTGCAACAACTAAGATCACAAGAAGAAACACCATGCACAAGAACACAAGAAGTATTTTGGGAAACCCTTCTCAACAAGGGAAGAAAACCCAGCCAAATCCTTTGCTATATTCTTCAAGAGAAAGACCTTCACCACCAATAAGACCTAACACACAAGAGGGTGCTCAAACCTTAGAAGACTAGCGCCCAAGAGAGGTGCACACTTTTCCCAAGAAGGTGTACTCGCTGAAATTTCCAAACTCACTTGAAAGATATAATTTCTCAATGGGGAATTTACCTTTACTTATACTAACCTGAACTTGTCAACATAAGTGTCTATTAGCACAACAGGGCCGACCTCACTAGCTTATAATATAATTAATATTAACCAGATTAATTATCTTTTACATTAATTACCATTCACATTAAGGTGGGGCTGATCTGTACCCTTTACATTACAATTACGGTTACAGGCAGGTTTGACTCTTGAACAATATAGCAAGGGATCTGATACACCCACTAGTGCTCATCCACTAGGGGCACATCCATAGGGATGTCCATATCTCTGGCTCACTGCATTACACAGAAGAACCACTTCTTCAGTAGTGCTCAGCCACTAGGATTACGTTCATCTATGCTCGTCCATAGGCACGTCCACTCAACAGAGCTTCTTTCCCACTGCAATGTGCATTACACAGGAGAGTCATCTAGAGTTTCTCGTCAACTCTTCTGCTCAGAGGAGGCTAATACATCATCTTCATTTATGTTGTCATGACGATGCACTCAACACTTTGGGATTTCACACGTTCACCTTGTGCTCAGCCACAGGCATGTCCAACTTTGCAGATCACCTTTCTCACTGTGTTACACAGGAGAATCATTTGGAGTTCTTCTCAACTCTCTGTATGGAGGAGGTCATCTCTACGTTCCAACTCTGTCTCAGATAGGAAGCACACACCCTTCTTAGGGGCTTTCTCTCAGGTTTGTAAGCTGGAGAATATCTCACATAGTTGTAATGATCCACATCTCACAGGTTTGTAAGCTGGAGAATGTCTCACATAGCGGCAATCATCAACAAGATGTAGGGCGTCCTCTCCAAGAGGGGTTATGGGCCCACATAATGACTATATTGGTCTTAACCACCTAGGAATATAATGAATGAATGTTGACTAGGTTAGTCTTAAACACCTAGGAATATAATGTGAGTGTTGATGAGGTTTGCATCAAGGAAAACCCTAGAAAACACACTAGTACAAAATAATAATGATTACAGAGTGAGGTTGGCCATGGTTGTATGAGAAAATTACACCATTATCTCAACTTCCCCCCTTAAGCTTAGTAGGAAGCCATGGAGATTGATGAAATACAAATGGAAGTGGGTTTATAGAGATCCAACTCAAAAAAGGGCCAACCTTGGTCAAATTACAAAATAGAGTGGTTTTTATATAACACAACTTGAATACATCTGAGAGAGCTTGAATATAATTGAGAAAGATTTATTATAGTGGGTTTATGGATACCCAATTCAAATAGACTTGAGAGAGATTGAATACCACTCAGAATGCTCAAACACACTTTGAGAGTAGGTTTATGGATACCCAAATTGATTACCCTTGAGAGAGCTTGAACATAGTATGAGAGTGGGTTTATGGATACCCAACTCCAATACACTTGAGGGATCTTGAATACAATTGGAGAGCCTTAATACAACTGAGAATTGGTTTATGGATACCAAAATTGAGTACAACTAGGACTTAGAGTGGTTTAAATATAAATTGACACTGGTGTTTGGATACCCAACTCGAATGTAGTGTTAGTTGTGGTTGAGATGGAAGAGTGAGTGGGTTTATGGATACGTAGCTCAAAATATGGGTTGGCTTGGTTCACAACATGCCTCTTTAATCTAAGTGAGAGGCCTTGGAGAAAAACAATTATGTTGTAACTTCCGTGCTTAATGTTGAACTTGGACCATTTTTTGAAGATATAACCACCTTGGATGCCATATCACCCACACAAACACATTTACACAACTTGGTGAGGTTGACCTTTGGCAATTGGTCAACCTTGAAGCTTGTTGGTCAATTGAAGGTAAAAAGGGAGGCACAAGTTGTCTCTGAAAATGAACCTGCCAAAAATGTGTAACATATTAAATGCCTCATTGATAATACTAATAATAACAATCATATTAAACACTATTAAATAACCAAAGGTCACATGTCTAAAATGCATATCTATTCAATTATGTGACCATTCAATGTATACTTGTCATGCTGCCACATGATATTGTAATCATCTCTAATATTCTATATTCCGTATATGATTTTTGTTTGTATGGATTCCTTTATGTTATCTGATTTATTTTGGATATTCTGTTGATGAACCAGTTTGGTTCATTACATTGGTACTAGACCTTGTCTGATCCCAACCTTTGCCCACATATTTGTCAGAGCTTCTTTGAAACTGGTCTCTAGGCATTTCAACAACTTTTTGGTTTGTGTTTAAATCTTTCTTAAAATCACTATCACTAAACTTTGCTGCAAAATTAAAAAATAAATCATTAAATAATCTTTGAAAAATAAATAAGATTGAATTAAGAAGCACCTGAAGAAGAATCAAAGGGTGTGTTAATTCAGAAACTCTTGTGCGCATTATTTCAGAATAGTAAAAAACACCATAGCAAGGTACACCAATGTCCTAATTAGTCAATGTCTAAAGCCCTTAGAGTTACACATGTTGGAAAAATAAGAGATGTGAGGTAGATGTGCCAGTTGCTTTACAGAGAAACATAAACAAAAATAAAGCACAAAGAAAATATACACAGCCACAATTCAATCTCATCGTACAAAGTGTTCAAACATGTGTGTATATGCAGCAAAAAGAAAATTTAGATGGTCTTTAGAACCTCTTCTGCATAGTGGGAGATAGCTATATCTGCAAGCGTCTAAACGAGGAGTACAATTTGATCTTGATGAGTCAGTCAAAGTTAGAAGTCGTTGAGAGATTTAAAGAGAAACATTTGAGGTTATTGAAGTACCAAACATTGATAGGGGCATAGATTCGACATGTTGACTGCATACTTGCTAGAGGCATCACATTTGAGTGTGCCTAGTTCTTATAGCAACAACACTTGATTTGATGTGGCAACGATCTTGATATCCCAATTTTGAACGGCCACAAATAAAGCAATTGATTGTTGAAATGCAAAGTATCGAGAAAGAGGTGATGGTGGATGTACTCAAACAATGTGATGCATAATAACTTCATACAAAAGCATATTCATGATAAGATAATATTAGCCTATTATAGAGTGGACATTCTTGAAATCATTATAATACATTGTTAAGTAGTGGTGAAACGTCCTAGAAACAATCACTCCGAGGATATGTGTGGCTGCTTGATTTTGAATGGTGACGAGTGCAACCTATACTTGTGCAAAGCCCTCCACAAGATTCCCAAATCTTGTGTACAATGGAAGAACCTACCACTATCACCTAAGTAGGGACTTCCGTCGTTTTAGTGATGGAAGAGGTCCACCACAAGGGAGGCTTCACTGGTGACCTCAAGGGATCAAATAGCAAGATTTAGCCAAGCCTACCGCCCCCTATTTTGATCACATGTTAGTTAGGTGTAGGTCTAGGAGAGAGACAAAGGATAGCGAGATAGTTGTTGTACCTGTACGAGACAATAAACAACTTGTAGCATAATATAGAATAGCATGCAAGAATGACCTCTTTGGACACTAGACAAGTAAAATTGCTATGGCTGTTGCAAATTATAGCAGTAAACAATTATATGACAGTAATAAATAGTGCTCAGAAATATAGCAATTAGGCATGACAAGTAAGCCTTAAACAAGTAGGTTATTATCCAATTGCTAGAACTAATTTCTGAACAAGTTAAGCCACTTATAAGTAGGTGTATGCAACAATTCAGTGGCTGTAGCAAACTTTTATAACAACAACAAGAAATAGTTGAAGTTTGCTATAGTTAGAGTTAGTAATGTTAGTAGAATGTTTGAGAGATTGAGAAGAGTGATTTTAACAACTACTATAGCTACAATAACACTCCTAGATCAATGCCATTGTCCTCTAGGGCTTATGGAGTCTCAAATGCATTAAACTTGAAGATTGATTTAGGTGAAGCAAAAGAGGTAGAGTCTAAACCCTAAGTTGCAAGCACGTTTGGGCCGTAGGCTTTAGACTTTGACGAAGAAGGTACCTAAGGTGCAAGAACGTTTGGGCCCTAGGTGCCGTTTTTTCCTTCTTCTAGCTTCACTTAGGTCAAGGATCAAAGTCTAGGGTTAAAACCCTAAAGTGCAACCACTTTTGGGCCCTAGGATTTTAACCCTAGCATGGACGTTTCACAAACTTGGACAAATAAAACTTTGTGAGGAAGAGAAGCACTTATGTCTTCTTCTTAGGGTTTCAACAAATTAAGAATACTTGCAAAAAGATAACAATTTAACCATTAACATTAGCAAGACAAGATAAAATTGCAGAAAATTACTTACTTCATCCAAGTACCAAGAGCATTTAAACCCTAGTTGCAGAAATTATCCATCCAAATGAACAAGACATCCACTAAGAAACTCCTCCAAGACTAGTGCATGAGAGAAAAGAGCCCAAGAGGGCTGAAATAACGAAAATTTCAGAAGCGTTACCCCACTAATGAGTGAGAGAAGTGATGATTTGCTTCAAAGTGAGTGCTAGCCTTCTTATATGAGGCCAAACATAGCACATTGTCCACATTACAAGCCAAAATTCAATTAGAAGTGGGGCTGACCCCTCAAGTAACCTCTAAAAAATGTCAAAAATGCCATCAAAAGTGCCACACGTGTGGTGATGTCAAGCCTCCAAAGGCTAGGAGAAGGCCTGGAAAGGCCACGTGACATCATCCCAAGGTGGAGTAATGGCAATGTTGTGTCTCCTCGACCATGGTGATGCCAAATCATCACCGATATCCCAAGTGTCTATCAAACCCTATCACCATCAAACCTTAGAAGGTGACATCATCATCAGAAGGAGGGTGACATCAAAGGTTTAGGGTATTGTGTTCAAGGTGAAGGGAGTTGCATCTTGTCTCTGCATGGTATTTGGGTGTTTGTTGTTGCAACGTCCTCCATCTGGTGAGTAATAATCCCTGGGGGTACACTGCCTAGCCTATAGGATTTTAGCCCATCTACGTGTCATCATGACCAAATCTGCTTAAACCAAGCCCATCTGTCCATTGTCCAAGGTTCCAAGGATGCAAGAGCTCATGTCAGAAGGTGGCAAGTCACCGGATGACTTACTATTGTGCATCACACATGCCAAAGTCTTGCAATAAGGGCACAACATTCTGGTTGAAAGCTTAGTATGCCCGTCAAAGAACCATGTTAGGGCATGTTGTCGTCCTTATACACACTTGCAAACGTGAGCTAAGTCCTGCTCACTTATTGTGTCCTCAGAGGCACAATGCTTAGGTTCAAAGTCCACGTTGTCACTTTGACTTGAACCTCTTCCGTCTAGGCTAACTCTTAGGGAAGCCAAGGGGGGTAGACCCTAGTTACTAAATGAGATTTAGAGTTTAAAGTTCTAGGAGTTGGTTTCAATTAGTTAAATGGTCAAGGAGAATCTAGCGTATGATGTTAAGCAACAATGCAGGATACAACAATATAGGATGACAGTCAAAACCTCTTCCTAGGACAACTAAGACTAGTGCCTAAGATTGGGCAAGGGGTCAACTAGATTGAGGGAAGATTAATTACAAGAGATTTACAAAGTTGAAAATAATACGATCTGATCAAATACAAGATAGATACAAAGATACAATTAAGAATATTTAAGATTACAACAAGGCTAAACTAGATACAATAAATACAAGATATACAATATACTAACAAGTTGCTTGGATGTGCAGGAAATGAAGATACTCAAGATAAGATAATCATGAACACATCAAGCCAAGCATGCTCACAATAGATCTCACTCTATTGGACTGCTTATCAATGGCACATAAGACGAAAATCACTCAAGACCCAGTCAAGAGAGTCCCTCCAGGTGGATGCGCAACTTCTTGAAGGATCACACCACAAATTATAGGAACAACAATAAATAGAAAGTGCGTGAAAACGTAAAGTGTTCCAGATAAGAGATATAACCACTTAGATAATTTAATCCACAACGCATAAAATGACTTGCATGTAAATGTAGACAAGAGATCAATATGCTTGCAAGTGTAACTATAAATCGTTGATAGAGCTGTAGACCAAGGATTTGATTAAGTGGTTAAGTGAGATTTTTTTTAGTCCTATCTAGGTGTCAACCCAATACTTTCCTCCCCCTATTACCAAGCAACTGCTGGGTGCTCAAGAAGTTAGGCAACGAGGCCCACCGTAGCTCCACAGGTCAGTCCTAAGATCAGATTACTCCCGGAAAGGATGCCACGCTCCACGAGACCATCCTCGGCCTAGCACCTTCCGTTGCCTTCCTCCGACCCCGTTTTAAATGGTGAAGATGGTTGGTAAAGGTTCCCTATTAAGTCTACTAAATTTTAAACCTATGAGCTAAGTATTGAAGTGCTTGAGTGCTTAAAGCTTGCTAAAAAATGATGCCAAATGCATTACTATGAATTTAAATCCCGGAAAAGGGCCTAGGGAACCCAAAACCGAAATTGAGAGTTAAATTCTTAGATTGTGAGATTGTCACATGTAAAGTGTAAAGAACTTAAAACAACCTGAAAAACGGTTATTTTTAAACCTTTAAGAAGCCCATATTTGCATGCATGTGTGAAAAATAAGTACTTGAGAAATAAATGACATTGCATGCACGAAAAAGTAAAGATTTAATCTAAGCCTCCATGGGCTCTAAGCTAATATTTAGGTGTGAGATCTACTCTAGATAATTTTAACTTTAAGCATGCATGTAGATACCACAACTAACTAGCTAAACTATGAAGTAAAGGCAGAAAGGAAACTAAACTAATGCTTGCAAAACAAACACTAAAATGAAAGAATGCAAGGCACTTGGGTACACTCCTTTGGGCTTGCTTATAGTGATTTAGATAGAAGAGAAAGAAGAGGAGTTGTTACCACTTTGAAAGGAGGTTCCAGGAAGTGTGTTGTGCTTGAAATCAGGCAACATGCACCCTTGACCTGGCGAGAATCTGCAAAAATCAGCAAGCTATTGCTTGCTAATTTGTGCTGCAACACACTCACAATGTTAAGGAAATTTTCTGGTTTGAAACAAAAGTTTCCCGCATGTAAAAACCAGAAAATGATATGAATTTATTGACCTATCTAAGTAAGTTAGCACCCAAAATCAGAATATGATAGGAAGAGAAAGATGAACAGAAAAAACTGTGAAGTTTTAGTGAGAGATGAGAGCAAATCCTTGCTTGGATATATCCCAACAACTCTCTTCAAGATGACCTGTAAACTTCAAATAGAATGTGAGACAAAGTAGATAATGGACTGCATGCATTAATAACACAACAAAGTTAGTATTATAAATGAATACAATGCATATAGGCTAGCAATCATAAATTTACTAAACCCAGCTAAGCAAGCAGAGTTTTACTTAAATAATGCTACTCAATGATCACAATAATATTTAAAGAAAAGAGCAATATCACCTCGCAAATAGATGGAACATGTAGACAAAGTTCAATATTCCCGGATTCCTCCAAAGCAATTCTTTATTATCAATGGAAGAGGTTGTAGCAACAAAGTTTCTCCAAGCTCTTCAAGAACAAGTGAACCAAACCAAGATGACAATGAGAGAGAGAGGGAGATGGTGAGAAAAGGGTAGCATAACAATACTCTGAAGAATGGTGAGGAATGAGTGAGAGAGAGGTTTCTTAAATAGCACGAGAGGCCAAAGATACCCCTCTTAGATCTTTGAGAAGTGTCAAAAATCCAACCACAGATGAGCTCAATGAAAGGTGGCGCATAGCTTTTAGGTTAGAGGAGAAGTGGTAAGTGGGGATGAGTGGAGGGTGAGTTGGCCTCCTAATGAAGGCACATTGGTTGAAGGAAGGCCCATGTGTTGCTTTGAAAACAACCTTCCATCTTTTTATAAGATGTTTCCACTTTCCACAGAAAGTGAGGGCGCACTTCCAAGGGAGGGCGCACTTCCAAGGGAAAGGCATGAGCTTTAAAGTGGAGTGTGGTTGGAGTGCGTTTAACACACTCTAAAGGTGACATGGGAGCTAAAGGAAGGGCACACCTCATGAGGAGGGGCCCATAACCCATTATTAAATGAGTTTCCAATTCCCACGTGTGAGAGGGGCGTGTTCCCCAAGAGGAGGCGCAAATCCCAAGGGGGATTTAATTAAAGAGTGAGTTATGAGGTGGGTAATGGTTAGGAAGTGGGGTTGGTTAGGTTAGGGAGTCTCTCTCAACCGTTTGTCACCTTTACTTTACCTCAAATGATCATTAATTACAAAATTGACTTTTTTCCAATGTCCCGGGTTAGCAATTAAAATTGTTTTTTTCTGACTAAGATTCCTAAGTGGACAAAACCCTAGCAAAACTTGTCCGACTGAGTTGAAACTTGGTCCAAGGGTGTAGGGCGTCTCATTCCATTTCTTTTGAGTACAAATACCCCTATCAAAAGCCCAGGGACCTAGCTTTTACAATTTTTCATCAGAATTAATTAATTAATTAATTAGTTAAAATCCCAACCTTAGGAAATTTTAATTAATTAAAAAAACCTATCTAGACTCTACTAAAAATCACGAAACTTTTTGTGCTGTCTTACATGGTCATTTACATCATTCCTAAACACTAGCTACCCGAGGATGACTTCATTAGAACGCCTTTCATTACTTTGGAGGATTTATTACTAGTGGGAGTGAAAAACTCAAGGGAAATTAATAAGGCTAGTTAGGCCAAATTAACCTCCTAAGGATAAAAAACACTCAGTAAAAGGAACTCTCCTAATGAAGAACTCCTAAGGTAACTGACCTAACTATGATCCATGCAGACCTATTACATTATTAACCCACGCAAGGGTGCGGAAATTTCATTTGATGATGCATATCTTCATGGTACATGGAGTTGATCCCCTAGTTGAATAGGCAGTCAACATGGACATCCAAAACAAAGCAAAGTGTAAGACAAGGTAAACTAATGTTCATAAGAGATATTTGTCCTTGAATCATGCAAGTAAGCTGTTACTTAAGATATAAGCCATGCAAACAATTCACCTTAGTATCCCCTTCAAGCATCACACCAGCCCAAGACTTCATGTGAGTTGGCAAGTTTGAATGGGGGGGTGTTCATCCAACCCTATTAGGTGTGCCAACCTAGACAGGAAATAAAAGACCCAGGTAGAGGGATAGGTCTCGAGAGAAGCAATAAAGGAAAGAAACCCTTCAAGAGTAAGTGTGATAGTGATATGAATTAGGGCTTACTTCATGGCTTATTATGCCATTAAATTCATTTCTATGAACGCCTTTGTAGAGGGGGCACTTGCTGCTTGAGATACCCTTTCCTCGATACTTTTTGCATTCCAAACCCCTTAATTTCCTTTTGATACCCATTCTTTATCTTGCGAGTCCCCTTTATAGGTTTCAAGCTTCATTCTTTCATTTTTACTGGGCTATAGTCCAGTTAGGATTGTGCCTTCAATTCAGACAAAGGGTGATTACCATTAGAGGGGGTAGAGCTCAAGTTGGCTTGTGGCTTTTATAGGTGGCCTTTATCATTTTTTACATAACATATACATATATATAGCAGCTGCATCAACCTCTTCTTCGCATGAGAGAATGGACCATGACCCATTACCGAAGTTTAGTGCACTATGAGAGGCTCCCAGATGGAAAGTGTTAAGTATGGTGGGAAACAAAACATTACCCTGTGAGCCCCCCCCAGTAGTACCTCTTTTCCCTGGGCGGTGACATCACGAGACTAGGGCATAGAAGTTGACCACCAAGGGGAAACAAGGCAACAAACACAACTTTCCAAGCCAGTGATACATTTTCTAACTTCAACCAATGATCCTCATCGACATGCCCAACAAATTAAGCAAAACACTTTGCATGAAAGGAGTAACATACCTCATGGTGATGTTGGCTTACCATCACCCATACACTGGGTTGTCTGGATGCGATGAGCCTTGGTTGATCTGCAACTGTAAAAGGCAAATGAGGGGGGCTGATGGGCTGCCATCTGTGGACATGCTGATCATCATCATGGTCGGGATCATTGTCTCCATTCTGGGCCATGAGACATGATCTCCTCTAGTTACTCCTAGGCATGGAGTGTCACAATTCCTACAACAATTATTTGTCAGTGCCATGACCACTAAACTCTTATTTGATTCGATGCATTCTAGAACAAGTTCACGGACATAGGCCTCTTACCTTTAATATTTTATTTTGTATTACCCTCACACAATATTTCTCACCATCTTGTTATGATTACGAATTCAAGATATTTATACCGATTCTTTAATTGTGCACACTTATGCAGACCTTTCTTTCCGCTATTGGTGGCCACCAATGTGATTTTTTTTCCTTTTTTTTTTAAATATAGAAATCGAACTTTATTACTTTTAATGGGATTTCTCAACAGTAAGTGGCCAACGATCTATTCTTGGACAAAGACCTAGCGATCACAATTTTTTGAAAAGCTATGTGGCAAAAAGTTGAATCAGACAAAGTCTTATAAGAGATGTAGCCAATGGCCAGATCATAGCACAACTCTGATACCAATGAAATGAACAAAGTTCATTTATCGAAGAAATATCCAACGTAAGAAGGACAATAAAGAGAAATCCATATAGGCCAAATAATATATAAAATAATGAATAAAAGAGATGATTGAACGATATGATATACAATGATGAATGGCCTTGGTATTTATAGGCCTTAAGGTGACCTTTCACGTAATGCTGTAAATTTACAATGCACCTTTTAATAACTATATTAATATCTTAAGTACTATAGTTAGGAATTATTTATGAACAATGTTTATTTTTATATAAATAACATGCTCTTTTTTTCTTAGTTATGAAATGTAAATATAAAGAAAGTGCATTCCACTCACTATAGAATTGCCAAAAACATTGTGGTCAATATGGTTGCTACATGATCTTCCACTTCTATTCTACTTCAAAATTCCACTCTTAGATGCTCCGCTCAACTATGGAACAATAAATGATACACTAAGAATGTAACCCCTTCCTTTCCCAGCGACCCAGTATTTGACATTGCCTACTAGTTTTTTAGGGTTAGGGTTAGGGATTTTGCATGCCTTAACTCTAGATTAGGGTTAGGGTTTTGGACCCTCTAAAATCTTCTATAAAGTCCACATGTGATTGGGTCCACATTTGTGAGTAATAGGAGCTGGCAAGGCATTGAACCGGTATCATGGTAGTCAACAGGATAGGTCAACTTCCAGGAGGTGTAACTTTCTCATACAAACTTCAATTGAGGTGATCTTTGCGTTGTTGGAAAACGTTTGATGTGTAGAAAAGCATAAAGGCTCCGAACTTCGTTTGCTAAGTTTTGAACCAAAAAAACATTGTTTGATGCCTCAAACATGAATAGGCTCCAAATGTTTTTGTACCCCAAATCACCAAAGTGGGAACTAGCTCGAAAATGGTCCATCCAAGCAACTAACTGCAATTTGTCCACCTATAAAGTACCAAAATAGATGACAAATTATACCATGATCCATTTTGGATCACACTTGCCCACATAGGGAGGCTTTTGGTCCCCAAAATATTTTAGTAAAGGAGGTGAGGAAATTTTTTGTTTACCTTCTCCTTGGAGTATCATTTGGCTTGCCTTGGAAGTTGTCGTTACAATTCAACTTGCCAGGTTACCCGTGTTTGGTTTGTTTAGACTTCTTTTTCAACAGTGTGTCTTCTTGTAACTTTGCTTGATCTGATGGTGCAAAGTCCTCTATGTTAGGTAACACTTGCTCATCATTTTCTTGGTCCAACATAGTTATAGTTCCAAATTTTCCACTTTCATTGTTTAGTAAATGCACATATATGGGGGTAGACTGAGTTTGTAGGCATTATCACCTACCTTCTCGAACACTTCAAAAGGACCATACTATAGAGCCTCTTATTACTAGAACCTTGTAGCCTATCTTTGTTTAGATGGAACCATACTTTGTTTCCCACCTTGAATGTTTTCTCCTTTATGTGATGATCATGTCGGGCCTTGTACTTTTCCTTTGAATTCTTAAATGTCTCCAGTACTTGCAAAATCGATTTGTGGATCTTATCAATACTTTTTTAGCTTTCAATGCTTCTCCCGTGGTGTCTTCCCTCTCTCTTCCTTGTTGTCTATATAGAACATCTAAGGATGAAGGTGGCAAATACCCAAATAGAGTTTCAAAAGGGGACTTATTGGTAGAAGTTTGGATAGCTTTGTTATAAGAGTGTTGAATATAAATTGAATATTCGTCCAAGGTCCTTGGATGCTTCTGATTGTGTAACCCCTCAAAAGTTGAACCAATGTATTGTTCACTACCTTTGTCTGCCCATTTGTTTGTGGATGGAAAGTTTTGGATCTCTTCATCTTGGTGTTCATCTTCTCCCAAAGTGTAGTCCCAAAAGAACTAACAGATTTGGTATATCTATTTGAGGTGATGGCCCTTGGTATTGTAAAGTGGACCTAGAGATTTTCAAAGAACATGCTAGCTGGATCTTGTCCATTGGTGGACTTTCACAAGGCATGAGAATGCACATCTTACTAAACCTGTCAACTACCACAAGCAGTAATCATGTCCCTTCCTACATCTTGGCAAACTACCCACAAAACCCATGGAGATTCTCTGCCATAGTCTAGTAGGTATAGGTAAGGGATGTTATAAAACGTGCTTCCTATTACTGGGTTTGTTGATACAACAAAGGATGTATCCTCTAGTAAACTAAGCTACATCTTCTTGCATTCTAGGCCAATACACATACCTCTGTTAGTTGGCAATAGTCTTCTCAACACCAAAATGCCATGTAGCTTTGGAGGTGTGAGCGTCTTTGATAAGTTGTAATCTTTCACCTTTTATAACACAACACTTGTTTAGCTTGTAGAGCGAGCGATTTTGGAGATAATTGTCAGCTTTGCCATCACCTTCTTCTACATGAACTTGGCCTTGTAGTTGTTGAAACACCATTTTAAATTCCTCATCTTTTATGTATGCCTCTTTGTATGTATCATCATGGGTGAAAGGCTCCACATGCATAAGAGTTACCAAAGTTATGATATTGGATATGGGTGGCCTTGGAAGCCTGTATGACAACTTATTGGTGCTTCCTCTCTTATATTTGTTGATTAGATGAAATTGTTGTAAAAATCCAATCCACTTGTTGTGTCTAGTTTGCTGAAGCTTACTCCTACAAATATTGTAGTGGCTAGTGATTAGTTTGGATGATGGTTTCTTTCCTATCAGATAATGCTTCCATTTCTTAACAACTTGAACTAGAGCATAGAGTTCCTTGCCATATGTAGGATGGTTTAGGACTCCACTATGAAACATTTCAAAATGATAGCATATTGACTTAACTCCCTCCATCAAGACTGCTCCCAGAGCATATCTACTTGCATACATCTCCACGTCAAAAGGATTTTCCAAATAGGGAAATTCGAGAACTGGTGCTTGAGTAATATTTTGTTTCAGCTCTTCAAAAACTTTCAGCTGATTCTTTTCCTACTGGAAACTCTTGTTGCCGGTTGTTACGACATGGAGTGGTGTAGCAACAATTGAAAATATGTTATAAAATTACATAGGTACTGTTATGCCCCCACAAAGATCCTAACTTTGGTGACATTGGTAGTGTTGATGATTGCAGCTTCGTGAGACATTCTCCAGGTCATACTCCTGAATGGACCGAGATGGGTTGACCTGTGAGCGATACTCCTCGATGGACTGAGCCGGGTTGACCTATGAGCGATACTCCTCGAGGGACTGAGTTGAGTATGACACTTATCAATGGACTAACAAGTTGTACTGGGCTGGTGCCCAACGACCCTTGGGGTGTAGCCCATGTGGTCTGGACATTCTCCAGGTCGTACTTCTCGATTGACTAAGCTGGGTTGACTTGTGATGACATACTGGGTTGGTTCCTAGCGACCCTTGGGGTGTAGCCCATGTGGTTGGGATATTTTCCAAGTTATACTCCTCGATGGACTGAGCTGGGTTGACCTATGGACACTATGGTCGTACTCCTCGATGGACTGAGTTGGGTTGACCTAGTATGCTCTAGTGGGTTGTGGGCCCTAGACGAGATGAGAAAGTCCACATTGGGTGTAGCCATGTGTGACGAGATGGAGGAGACCTTTCACTATGACTTCAGAGAAGGAAGAAGGCCTAAGCCTTGCACAGAAGACCTAGAAGACCAAGTCGACCCTATTGAGTGGCACCACTTGGATGTGACAGTTCACATGATGGAATTGTAAATATAGAGAGCCATCTCCCATTTGGAGATCATCACTTTGGACCATTCTCTCTTGGTTATCTTCGCTCTCTTGGACTAGTGCGATATCTTTGGAGACTAGCGCTATTTTTCTTTTGGTCTTGGATCTTCTCTTGGACAAATATTCTAGTGAAAGGTTACTGAGTTTTCTTCCCTTGAGAAGAAGGGTTTCCCAGGATAAATTAATCACAACACTTTGCGTAAAAGGACTAACATACCTCATGGTGACGATGGCTTACCATCTCCCATACTCTAGGTTTGCTTGAATGCAATGAACCTTGGTTGACCTGTAGCTGCAAAGGTGAATGAGGGGGGCTGCTGGGCTGCCATCTGTGGACATGCTGATCATCATCATGGTCAGGTTCATGTTCTCCATTGCAGGTCATGAGACATGACCTCCTCTAGTTACCCCTAGGCATGGGGGGGTAAGAACAACTAAGAGATCAAGAGTGAATGTAGCTTGAATTAAGAACCTATAAACAGATCATTCTTGCTGTCCACCAAGTTCAGAAAATTAATTATGAATATGCGATTTAAGGAGTAATTCTAAACAGGTAGGAGAGGGTGTGTTCATTGAAGGATATGTAAATATGCAACTAGCCCAAATTGAGAAGAAAGGTACACATGAACARATTTCAACAACAAGACACAAAGGCTTAGAGCCTAGAGGGGAATAAACCACACATTACCTCTTCTAAATAAAGGAACARTCTGTGAAAATKCCAAGCTTAATAACTAAAGTCCTTGTGATCTCAATTAATCAAGTAAATTGCCGAATTTTAATTAATGCTGAAATTAGATTTCAGAGCATAGCTRGAAATTAAATAGTGGAAGCATAAAATCAATTTCACATATRCACATGTAATTATTCCTTCAAATCAAATTTTTGTTCCTTCGAAAAAACTTACAAGGAAACCTTTAGAAGCTACTACCAAAATCGACTCGTTGCATGGTTATCGAAATCACTCTAAACTGAGTGGAATAACTTGTCTAAGATGTACAACTTGCTATATAGCTATATAGACCGCACGTTCTATCGGTACGGTCATGTTCGTATGACTATACATAATTGTTCTGTATGGATGTATGGATGTATACGGATCCCCGTATGTTAAGTACCAAAGACTGAATATAGAAATATCACAATAGATCCAAGGAACAATATAAAAGAAACCAAACTTTTATTATAAGAAAACCCTTGAGGTAGGGAAACACCATACAACATATCCTATTATGGAAGGGATCCTCTCCTGTTCACTTGCCTTTTCGAGGGGTCATACTTCTCTTCATGTCCCATTACATTGCTTGAACCCCTTTATATAGTGCTACCATCACCTAAGAACATTCTAGAGGAGGAATCTTCTAGAAGTAGAACTGTCTAAGAGGCCCTCTTACATTTATTATATCTAACTACCCATTTATTATATCTAACTACCATAGTGGGCCTTATTTAATAATATAGTGGACCTAGTCCACCTTACATTGAATGACCTCCACTATTATTACTATGGGCCCTTTGGGTCCCCCAACTACCTCTCTAGCTACCTAACACCGTATGAGACTGTACGTTGCTTGAAAATGCCTCTTTCTTGGGTCCCTGCCGTCTCTCTCTCTCCCTCTCTCTATCTCTTAACTTGCCCAACTTTTATTGTGTGTGTTCACTCTCTATCTTGACCTGTCTTTATACTTTTAGCTGAGACCAAAACCCTAATCTATTTTTGAGTTTACTTCTAGTCTAAGTCATGCATGCACGAGATACACTTTTTTTAGACTTAATAGCTAAATGTAAGACTTTCACTTTCTTATAAGGTGAATTACAAAATAGAATTACTTTTTGAAAATATCTCAAACTGTTTGCACATTCACACTGAACTCGTGTGAAAGTTCTCGTCTGAGCTATAATTCTGAACATTCCTTCTTAGCAAGGATGGAATTCTCCACCAATCTAAGTTTGTCTCTGAATGCTTCAAAATTCCCTCTTGCTAAGGGCGTGGCCATAATATCAACTACTTGTAGATTCATGGAATGTACTGGACTTTCACTGCCCTTGTCTAAATCCTGTCTCATATGAAGTGATCTTTTCTCTCTTTTGAGCTAATTGCTACAGATGTCTGCTTCTTGCTAAATTAGGATACCATCATTGATCCCAAGCTAAAGCGACAACCTGATGTACTTTTTTTGTCTGTTGCGCTACCTAGGCAATTTGAGTATGTATGCCCTTGCAACTTCACTTCACCATCTCCAAGATATCTTAGACCATACTCCATTATGCCCCTCAAATATTTGAGTACATGTTTTGCTGTTACCCCATGCTTTTGCCTTGGCTCCACCATGAACTGACTTTAGGTGTTCACTGCAAAACAAACTTAGGACTCCTTCCCACTTATTTCAAATCCCTGAGGTTGCTTTGTGTACACTTCTTCTTGAATGATCCCATTAAGGAAAGCTGTCTTCACATCCATCTGATGTATCCTCCATCCAATAAATGAAACGAAGGACATAACTGCTCTAATGGAAGTGTACCTAGTGATTGGAGAAAATGTCTCCTCGTAGTGCACTTCCTCTCTTTGGGAGAACCCTCTTGCCACAAACCTCACTTTGAACTTCTCAATGTTGCCATTTGCAACATGCTTGATCTTGTAGAGCCAACTAGAACTCACAAATGACTTACTTTGTGGTCTTGGCATTAAGTCCCAAACATCATTCTTCTTGATGGAGGTGTACTCTTCTACCATGGTATCCTGCCATACCTGCTAGTTTGCTTCCTCCTAAAAACTGGAAGGCTCAGAATCTAGAATGTTGCTCATCAATGCCATATAGTCTGGAAACTTCTTCGGAGGTTCGCTCTCTTTGGATGTGCTTCTAGGAGTGTCAACATGCTCTTGAGCATCACTCAATGTCTGAGCGAATCATCGAGGTCTCTTGATAAAAGTGGAAGGGGCTACAATTTCCCTCCTTCACCTGAAGCCTGTTGTCCTACTTTGGAAATCATCGGTGACCCAAGGTCAACCTTTGGAGCATCCTGCTCCTCATCCTTTGTCACTAGCTCTAGAATCTCCTTAGACCTATGCTTGCTGCTTGGGAAAGTAGCCTCGGCATGCTTGCCAAGCGTGCACCCTCTACATACAACATGCTGCTCAAATACTGAACTCTGGAAGACCTACAACTATCTCCCTCAGAATAAGAAACGTCCTATGATGTAGGTGCGCCATCCTCTTGTGCATAACTCTTATGTACCAAGGCTCGAAGAGGTTCACACTGCAACTTGTACAACTTACATTCTCTAACCTCTATTAGCTAAGCTATATTCAGGCTAGTTTCCCTTAGTTTGATGACGACTTGTTGGTTCTTGCATTCCATTGCAAAGCCCTTATCTTCCATAATTGAAATTGAAAGCAAGTTCTTCCTTAGATTTGGTACAAACAAGACATTGTAAAATTCTAAAGAATTACCGAACTTGAGCTGGAAGGGAATAATGCCAACTCCTGCTACTGAGTAGTTGGCATCATAACCAAGCTCAACTTGTACTTCTCAGTCCTAATGCTTCAGACTAGAAAACAAATGTTGGGATGATGTCATATGTTAAAATGCCCCATTGTCCACAGACCATGCATTCCTTTGAATCATGCTGGTAGAAAGGAAAGATATGAACGAGAAATCCGTCTTGAACTTGGCAGTGAACTTGTTCTTTTGAGTTTTTGCAGGTTGCTACTTGTGTCTACTGTCGCTCCCCTTTACCCTTCTTCTTCTTTGGACATTATGATGCATGATGAAGGTGCTTATGACAAACAAAGCACTTGACTTTACTCAAGTCCATTCTTAGTTGTGAGCTTGACTCCTCACTCTTTGCCTTACCTTGCTGGGTCCTTTACCTCTGCCCTTATTTGATTGACCAAATAGAGCTAGATATTCATCACCACCCTTCTTGTTGGCTTTTGACTCCGTTCGAGTCTCCTATTGGATACAATAATCCTGAAGCCTCTCAAAGGTAGGAAGGTTCTTTTGAGCCCAAATACCTTTGACAAATGGTACCCATGAAGTTGGGAGTCCATTCAATGCCATGTTCACTAGTTCTGGATTTGCAATCTTTTGCCCAATTGCTACAAGCTGATCATGAACTTGTGCGACATTCATAAAGTCACTGACGATCGAGTTTGACCTAGTCATCACTATGGATTTGAGTTTGTTTCACAATATCATCTTCCTGTTGAATTTCTTACTTTGGTAGAGAGTTACCAGGACTTTGAACATCTCCTTTGTTGTTTTCTTCTTGAATATGCGAGGGATCAAATGATCCTTTATGGCATCCAAGATCATTCACTTGGCCTTGACTTCCCTCTTCTTGTGAGTTTCCCACTGTTGTGGATCTGTAAGTAGAGTCACAACGTCATTGACATTATCCCAGAGATCATTCTCTTCTAGTCAAAGTTTAACCCTTGCCCTCCATGATAAGAAATTCAAGGCACCATCCAATATGTCTTGAAACTTGAGGCATGTTGCTGCTATATTTGAGATCTACTGCACAAAGTCCCAAATCTGAAAATAAATCTTTGAAACCCTCTAACTGCTAGTCCTTCTTCACGACAATAGATTTACCGCTACAAATCCCTAAGAATATTCATCGAAGATCTAGCTCTAATACCATGTGAAAATTCCAAGCCTAGATATGACTAAAGTCCTTATGATCTCATTTAACCAAGTAAATTGTTGAATTTAATTAATGCTAAAACTAAATTTTAGACCATATCATCAGTCACATAATAGTTGCTAATTAAATAGTTGAAGCATAAAATCAATTTCGCACATACACAGGTAATTCTTCCTTCAAACCAACTTTTCATTCTTTCGAAGAAACTTACAAGGAAACGTCCACAAGATGCCAAAACCAAGCAGTTGCATGGTTACTGAAATCACCCCGAACTTAGCAGAACAATCTGCCTAAGAAATACGACCTGGTTGTATGGACTATATAGCCGACTTTATGGATCTATAGGGTCTGGTCAGTACGATTGTACGAATTACTGTATGGGATTGTACGTAACTGTATGAATCCCTATATGGGATGGTACGCTGCTCGGAAGTGCATGTTTTCTAGCTTCCTACTCTCTCTCTCTCTCTCTCTCTCTGTTGCTCAACTTGCTCAACTGTTCTTGTTTATGTTCACTCTCTATCTAGATTTGTCTTTATAGTTTTAGCTGAGACAAAAACCCTAATCTATTTTTGAGTTTACTCCTAGTCTAAGTAATGCATGCATGGGATCCACTCTTTTTAGACTTAAGAGCTAAATATAAGACTTTCACTTCTTTTACTATAGTAAATTGCTAAATAGATATACGACTTAAGAGCTAAATATAAGACTTTCACTTCTTTTACTATAGTAAATTGCTAAATAGATATACGTTTTGGAAATCTCTCGAACTACTTTCCGCTCGTTCACACTAAACTTGTGTGGAAGTTCGTGTCCGAGCTATAATTCTCAACACGATCTTCTTGATTAGGAATAGTGTTACCTATATTTTCAGCCCGTCCACATACATTTCATGCAAGTAATTTCCAGCCATAGTCTTCAAGAATTGAACCCAAGTTCATATGCCACAATAGTAGAAGAAAACTTCAAGTCTTGATTGTCTTCAAGATACTCAGCAAAATCTCAATAGGGGAGAGCTCCTCAAATCCACCCCTAGATCAAATGGAGAGAGCAAACCCTTTTATAGGTTTTTGCTGTATCTCTCAGTAATAAAGAAGCATTTGGTTTACTAGATCTATTAGTTCTCCAGGAATAACAATAAAATATCCTTATCAACAACTTCGTTACTAAAAGTAGCAATGGGTTGTTAAGATTCTCTTCTTCCTTAAGAAGAATCAATAAATATCTAAAGAAATCAATATAGTAATGCTCTTATGTAACCAACTCCATGAGACAAGTCAACAATGAATAAAATAGTGAAGTTGGTTAAACAACACCCTCCAAGAATAGCAAAACAAAGGGGGCTGCATCCTCTAAGTGGTTTTGACCATGTAACCACCTCCAAGAAATGATAAATGCCTTCACATGTGTGCTCTTCAGGAATGATCTCCCACGTGTGAAAAATGTTACAAGTGTGGGCGAATTAGGGTTTTGACCCCAATAAAATAGTAGCCTTTCCTCAATAAATGTGCAACAAACCCCTCAAAACTAGAACACCTCAGCCAACCCAATACCATGCTCTTCAATGTGTAACAACCATCTGTGCGTGTGCAAAGGGGGACTTAACCAAGAATAAAATAACCTTTGAGCAACCTTTGAAAAAAGTTCACGAGTAACTACTTTGACAAGGAAAAAAATATAGTATTCCTTGAGTAGGGGTGCACCCTAGAGAAATGTGCTAAGGTGGTTAGATCCATGTGTACACCTTCATGAATCCTCCACATGCCATAACCAACTTGTCCTAGAAGAATGTGCAAGGTGGTTAACTTCATAAATAATCTTCAAATGATGAGCCAATACCATGACTTGATTTGCAAAACCATGTGTTGATTTTCCTGAACCATGTACACAAGAGGGTGACCTAGAGAAATGTGCAAAGTGCCAAGTAGGTTGAGTGTTTCACATGCATAATAGGTCAAAGCTCTTGGGAACTTCATCAACTTCCCAAAAATAGAAAAGTGCTTCCTCCGATGTGTAATCATATTCCTAAGTTTGACAAAACCAATTCCTCCAAATAATAATTATATATGCTCAAAGCTGGTTAAAAACTTCTCAAAACTTGTGCAAGTGGATAGATCCAATGAATATAAACTTTCTCCACTCCCTCTTATTAAGTTTGACCAAATCAATGCAATGAATTCCTAGCCCAAGGAGATGGTGCTTCCACACAAGCAAACAATGTGATCTGCATCAACATGTGTGCATCAAGGTGAGCGCTCCATCTAGGGTTTGATATTCATGTTTTACATCATAATGCACTTATTCAAGTGTGATCACAACCCATATGAGCTAGGGTGCTCACACTAGAAACATCCAGTGCAAACATTAACCACTAAAATGTATGGAACCATCTGAAAAGAGATAATTATGCCAAGGTCTTCACATTGAGAGTAATGTCAATGCTTCAAAGGTGAAAACCATAGGTAATATGCCATTCGAAGTGCCAGGGTGTTGATGAATGCAGCTATGGGAGACATCCTCCAGCTTACAAATCTGTGAGATGTGGAACATAGCAGCTATGTGAAGCCTTTCTCTCAGCTTACAAACATGAGAGAAAGCCCCTATGAAGGGTTCGTGGTTCCTGCCTGAGACAGTGTCAGGAACGTATAGATGACCTCCTCCATGACGTGAGTGAGAAGAATTCCAAATGATTATCTGGGTGAAAAGTGATCTGTTGAGTTAGGACGTGCTTGTGGTTGAGCACAAGGTGAACGTGGGAAATCCCAAAAGTGTTGGGAACATCATCATGTGAACATAAATAAAGATGACGTGATGGCCTCCTCTGAGCAACAGAGGTAACAAGAAGACTCCAGATGATTCTCCTGTTGGTGGCAGTGGGAAAGCAGATTTGTAGAGTGGACGTGCTTGTGGACGAGCACAGGGGAACATGTGAAGACCTGGTTCATCTATGTAATGAAGTGAAACAGGTCCATGGCATCCCTATGGATGTGCCCCTAGTGGATGAGCACTAGTGGGTGTATCAGATCCTTTCCTACATATTGTTCAAGAGTTAGACCTACCTGTAACCCTAGTTATTGTGTAAAGGGTACAGGTCGGCCCTATGTTAATATGATTAACATAAACAAGATAATTAATAATGTGAATATTAATTATAATAATAATAAATATAATAAT
>JZKD02S0339529.1:183549-196232 GCA_000966675.3 Picea glauca | reverse complement strand
CTGTAACCCTAGTTATTGTGTAAAGGGTACAGGTCGGCCCTATGTTAATATGATTAACATAAACAAGATAATTAATATTGTGAATATTAATTATAATAATAATAAATATAATAATGAGTATATTTGACTTAGATAGGTCGGGTCTGTTGTGCCAATAGAAGCCCTTGTAAATTAGTCAAAGTTTAATATAAGTAGGAGATGATTCTCCATTGTAGAATCATATCCTTCTCATATGTTTTGGAAATTTCAGCAAGTATTTCTCTTTAGCAAAGGTGCGCACCTCTCTTGGGCGCTAGTGTCTTAGGGCTTAAGCACCCTCTTGTGTGCTAAGTCATTCTTGGTGGTGAAAGGTCTTTCTCTTGAAGAATATAGCAAAGGATTTGGCTGGGTTTTTCTCTCTTGTTTGAGAAGGGTTTCCCAAGATATATCTTGTATTCTTGTGCATGGTGTTTTTTCTTGTGATCTTGGTTGCTGCAACATTCTTGTTTATGGTTAAGACATGATGAAATTAAATGAACTACATGCTTAACCTAGCTTATGAAAAACCAACACAGGGCACTCCACCTCAACGAAGATCAATACCTCATTATCATAATCTTATGAATCGTAGAAAACCATGGAAAAACAATGTTTAGTCTAATCATTACACCAAACATTGATTATCGAGATTTGGAATGTAGGGAGAGCTTAAGTTAATGGGTTTCTGTTCCATACTATGTGTCAAGGGTTAAATAAATGTTTCAATGCTAGGCAAGACCCTTCTTGAAACTCCAAACATGTCAACAATGTCAAAGAAAGGGAACACACTACATCATTAATATGTCAACCATTAGGATCATGCCAACTCATCAATCAGAACACCATGAGGACATCTCATCCAATACCTTCTAGTCAACCACCAAAGTATCAACTCAACCAAAAGAAGATAGCAACATCCCTAAGCCAAAGCACATAGGTACCTCCAGTCCGTCAAATGAGCCAATGATGCCATCTTTAAAGTTCAAAACTTGTGATAAGAACTCACAAGTGTTATTGTGAAAATCACAAGTGCAAGCATCATCCAATATGAAGGGTAAGAGCAATTTTGGTTTCGTGGAAGATTCAACATGAAGTTTGGTCTATAGTTGGATATGATGCTTTGTATTTTGATCTTTGTGAACATTAAAGGGGGGTGTTGAAACTTGAAAGTAATGGCCATGCTCAGATTAGGTTTTGTGTGCGTTTGTGACATTGTGACACATGCATTTGTTATTAGATCAATACATGCAATGTAGGAACAATAAAGCTAAGAGCCATATAGTAGGCCTTTATATATGGATATCTTCCTATGGGAAAAATTGAATGTCTTCCAGTAATACAAACCCTGTCATTTTTCTCTTTTCCTTTGTGGTTGTATTTTTCCATTTTTGTTTGCCTCTGACAACTATCATCACTATCCACTTGTAGATAATATTATAATAGCCATCCATAATCCATATTCACAAATAATGTGTAGAGTATCCTCGAAATGATAGATAATAGTATATTAATAACACCTTTTCTCCATCATTAACAATCTTATCATGGATAGCTTCCAATGAAATCAATGATAAATAAAAACTAATAATGTCTCTCAAATGTGTTGTTGCCAAGTATGGGTATATGTCCTTTTGGCTTGGCTGTGTTAGATATCCCAAAGCTATTGATTGGAATCATTTAGCTTGTCAAATTTTGAATAAAAAGTAATGAAGTGCTTGTGGAGTCTGGTTTTTGTGGAGTCTTAGTCAATATATGGGTTTCATGTCCTAGATCATGCACAGTTTATGTTAGTTTGCATTTGGTTTGCTCCCCCAATTAGGTATTATTGAATGATGAAATATGATGGTTAGTTTAATGAATTAGCTTTTCATTTTTGTGCATTGTAGACAATGAATAATTATTCTTTTTGTACTATTTGAATTAGCTTGGCTTCCTAGATGTGAATTCACTTTTTGGAGAAAACAATTCATGTACTTTATTGCTATAGTAGATCCTTGCGTCTTACATGTTCACATTTTATGTTAGTTTGTGTTTGGTTTGTCTCCCCCAATTAGGTATTATTGAATCAAGAAATATGATTGTTAGTTTAATGAATTAGCTTTTCATTTTGGTGCAATGTAAACAATGAATGATCATTCTTTTTGTATTATTTGAATTAGCTTGGCTTCCTAGACGTGAATTCACTTTTTGGAGAAAACAATTCTTGTAGTTTATTGCTATAGTAGATCCTTGTGTCTTACATGTTCTAATGATGCAAATTTGTTGTCTGTAGGGTTTGCAAACTTGTCTGGTCGCTTTGCTGTCCAGGTATGCTTTGGTTATTTTGTAGGGTTATTAAACTTATTGGGTCAACTTGTTTTATTGATGTGTTACCGACTTTAAAGAGTATACTAAAATAGGTTATATTAGGAGGGAAATCATAGTGCTGACTGACCACTAGTTTCTTTAGTACATCTAATGAAGTAATGCACGGAGGAAACCCCTCAATAAACAAGACACATGTAAATCGTAATTAGTGGACTAGACAAGTGATGATAGCCTTTTCTCAAGTTTGTGACGTTTATCTCAGGTGTAGGTTTATTGGTCCAAGTGAATCATAGTATGCAGATGTGCAATTTTCTCATTGCTAGTTATGGGAACACTCCAAACACTTTTAGGGATAGTTTGTAGAAAAAACACAGTTTTGGAAGTTGTATATGGGCTTGTTTTTTATTCATGCCAACATTGATGCCAATGTAGGTTAGTGAGCAATTATGTTGAAATTCAAGTGCAACAAAATGGTTTCACTGATACCTTGAAAATATAAGGACAATATCATCAACAAACCTTCAAGATTCTCATGACCATTGTAGAATAACCGTGTCATGATGGCTTTCAAGTTGAGCAAAGGTAGTTCATAGGATGATGCAACTATGCTAGCTAGATAGTGGTATCTTCTAGAAACTTTATAGGCAATCTAGGTTTATTGGAGGCTCATCACTATAGTTCATTATTACAAGATCCCAAGTCATCCACTATTGTGCAGGGGCCAATGCATTAGATAATGTAATACCCCCGCTTTTATCCCCGGTTTAGTATCATGTTATGTAGATTATGAATGCTTATAAGCCGACAAATGTAAATTGTAACCAGACATTGAATGATAATAAAATACATCACCGATTGTAGAAGAGAAGGACAAAAGGAATAGAGGCCAAGACTTCACAAGAGGGGAAAGACAAGGGGGCTTAAGTAGGCAAAGGAAAATGACCGCTTAGTAAGGGGATTTAACCCAAAGTCTTGTAAAAGTTAATTATGGCCCTTGATTTTTAGCTAATTATGTTTTAATTAGGCCTTGGGGGGAATTCGTGCATGAAGGAGGTATGTGCCCACTTCATACCATGCACCCAAAAGCCTTGTCTTTTCCATGCAAGTGAACTAGAGTGTGGTTGTTCGGTTTTGATGGTTTGAGAGGGGAGTTTGAAGGGGATTGACGTTTCATTATCATAGAGGTGATCTGATCACAAATTGGGAATTCACCTTGCGAACTGTCCTTCATTTGGTGAATTGGGGAAATTCTCCTCGCAGAAATTGTTGTGTATATATAGAATTCGAATTGTGAAAGCTACAATGATGATGAATTAAGTGAGAATTGTGGCTATACAAAATGATAATGGCTGTCATTGAGGGAATTAGCTACAACTGATAATTCCTTGGAATTCCAACAATGATATTTCATGGCCATCATATGCTTGAGCCCTAGAAGGAAGTGGGATAGTCTAAGGGATTGCTGACCAGAGAAGGGGATCCCATTCCTTGGGTTGTGCAGGTTGATGGGGAAGAGGGCCGTGGATTGGGAATTGCTGTAGGTGTAATTAATGATTGTGATCCTCGGAATTGGGTTGTGGAAAGTGAAATTAGAGCCAACCATAGGAAGAGTGTGCCCCGTGTGGATTCATAGTCTCAACTCGAGGTTGGTCTCTATTGCAGAGAGAATTGGTGTAGTAGTGAGCCTAAGGTTGGGTGGAATGCCCCTTTTCTGCTGACAGTTGTTGGACAGTTCCAGATAGATAAGTGTTCTTAAATGCATTTGTGAATTGTTTTGACTTTAATACTTAATTGTTATGGTTATGTTATGGTTGAATTGATTTCAAGTTTGTTCTTCTGACTACCTGTGTTAGCCCACATTTATGATTTATGGCTTCATGAATAATTAAATGGTTACATTTATGTTGCATAAATTTGTACTGTCATGTCTGCTTATAGTAAATAGTTAATAACATAACAATGAGTTCGGTTCCTTAGTAAATTGGTGTGGATTTCTTTTTTCTTTGAGGGGGTGGGGTTGGGGGTGTTGAAGAAGTACACCATATCCTTAGAGTGCACAAAGGGTATTGGGTACGTTATAGATAATGTCATCAGAGAAGTACTTGGGGCTGCACTAGTTGTGTAAACATAGAAGAAGCCCTAGAACAAAGAGTTCGAATACTCCTAACATCCAAGGCTAGTTTTTTTNTTTTGGGGGGGGGGGTGTGGACGGGATCTGTTGATGTTTTAGGTAGCATCGTATAAGTACTTCCACGTGGGTTTGTGTCAACATGTGGGAGTAGTCATTATTACCTCTCAGAACCTAAGGATTCACTTTATTAAGTTGTTAATAAAGAAAATGTCTTTTTATAATGTGAATTTTTATTAATAAAGTGACTAAGTTAAAGTCACTTAATGATTCAATTAAAAGAGAGTCGTTGATCTCACGATCTAATCTTGACCATTGAGATTAGGTAAATCACTCGAGACAAAAGACAGAGAGGGTAAAGGAAAAAACACAAGGATTTATCAGTTCACAGGTCACGTGAGGTGAAGAGGAAAAATCAGAACTTATTTTCAGCTTGGCGAGAAAAGAAAAACAACAACACGCTTCCCAAGGAAGGTCACACGCTTCTCGAGGAAACACAAAATTCAAGGCAACACATTTTTTGAGGCAACACATTTTAAGATAGCATGTCTTTTGAGGCAGCATAGAAATCAAGGTAGCACATCTTTTGAGGCGACACAGATTTCAAGACCACGTCTTTTGAGGCAGCACAAATTTCGAGGCAGAACGTCTTTTGAGGCAGCATGGATTTCGAGACAACACGTCTTTTGAGGCAACACATCTTTCCTGCATTTATTGCAGCAGGTATAGATCCATAAGAATCTGTACAAACAACCTCAGTGATTGGCAACACACAAATTGAGGCAACGTTGTGGTTCAGGTTTTCAGATTTGGTTTGTGGTTTTAATTTCTCAAAGCCGTTTTCCCAGTGAAGGGAGCTCTTGTAAGTTCTCATGTTATTTGATGAAGAACTGATTTGGAAGAGCTGGAAAATTATTGTGTACTGTGTGATTGCTTTTCTCATTTTTTCCGCTGCATGCAAGAGTTAATTATTTCAGCAACGTATTTAGATCTGATCTGTTTACTTAGTTAGGTGATCTAGAGAATTTAACATGGTATTTGAGCTGACACTCTGAAAGGTGAAGCCAGATTTGCATGAGGCTATTCTGCAGCGCGAAAATTTATTTTGCTGCAAGACTGCAGAGGGTAAATTAAGTAAAAAAAAAGAAGAAAACAGTCATACAACGTACGACTGCTGTACATTGTCGTTGAACAGTCGTACGTTTGCAGGATGAACATTGAGCTGTGGAGGAAGAGACGTCTGAGTGCTGGAGAGATGGGGCCGTGTTAGCACAAAAATTTACCCTCCAATTTGAGCTGATATACCTGTTAGGACAGTGGTAAAAAGTTGGCTAATTGAACGAGATATGGGCCCAAATTGTCACTGACCAAACCCCTCTCCGTTTGGGCTAGTGCTTGCTAGCTTTAGGGGGGAGTCCCTAGGCACACTGAAGCGCCTTGCTGCTGATCTAAAGTTTGATTTTTGTGTTAAAAACCCAAAATCAGCAAGTTGTTCTTCTTGGACAGCGTGTAAAAGCAACCCAAAACGATGAGAAAAATTGATTATTTTCGCTTGGAGGGAACCTGCAGGGTTAGTACAATGATAATAGTCTAGAATAAAGAAAAAACTATTCAAAAGATCAGAAATAACGACAATGAATTGTTCAGAAAATGACAAATCAGATCACAAATTTATTATAGTACCGCCAAGAAAAGAGGTTTGAAGACAAACACACACTTTTTATTTATCAAGCTAAGAGAGTTGATTGCGCCATGCTTGGCAAGCCTACAACCCATACATTGACTACTTTGCTCAGAGAAGAGCCACTAGACTAGAGAAAGAGAGAGAGGAGAATGAGAAACACACTATGGTGCTGCTGCTGCAATGAACCTGCCAATAACCAATGAAAACCATCAAATATATAGGAGAGGAGTGTGAATAAAATAGGAGTTAATGCGCATGATGGAATAAGTGTGAGTGAGAAATTTAGGAATTAATGCGCATGAGGGAATAGAAAGAGAGTTAACTCATATGAAGAATAGGAGAGTTAACACATGGGGAAATAAATTAGGAATTAAATGCATGTTTAAATGCTAAATTTGGCCAAGTAATGAGTGAGTTTTAGCCAAGGGGAAATTTGTCCTATTTTTTTAGGGATTTTCCTAAATTTTAGGAAATTTGCGTTTAAAAACAAATTAAGAGGAACTTGAGGAAATTAATGCATGGAAAGTGAAGATATGTCGAGTGAGGAAAAGTTAGTGAGAAAATTAAGCCTTGATTGGGGAATTTCGTCCTATTTTTTAGGGATTCCCTATTTTTTTAGGAAATTGCAGTTTAAACTCAATTGAAGGCGAATTTTATGGAATTGATGCGTGGAAAATGGAGAGGTGATTATACGAAGGAATATACGATTAAATTTAGGCCCACTTATGCAACTCCCTTATCTCAATTAATTTATTTATTATATGCTTAAGTCTTGGGAAAATGCGTCCTATGCTAGGTGGATGCCACATCACTTTGTAGATCTGCCACATGTTGACCTGTGAGGATGCCACATGGCACTGCATGGATGATTACCTAACCTGCGAAATATAGAAATTTCTAAAAATAGAATCTAGCTCTTAAATTTTAGGACATTGTCCACATCATCTAGGAAGACTAGGAGAACATCGCCACATGTCACTATCTAAAAATAGACACTGCTAAAAATAGAAAGTTGTCCAAATGCCTTTGACTTTATACTGATTGAAGTCTTTGTTTTGTAAGGGATTCGAATCTGCAATCAAAATTGACATGCGAGCCCTGGTGCTCAACCTGCTAAAAATAGTAAACTGTGCCAAATCATCTCAGAAAAGATCCAAAACACTCAGAATGTCGTAAGAATCCACAATATGTGCTCGAAATTTGAATCTAGGGCCTAGAGCCCAAACTGCTAAAAATATAAAGTTCCTGCATGTCGCCCATAAAAGTGATATCGGGTCTAGAATCATGCAAAGACTCTCCCCGTATGCTCAGAACTACTCCAAACTGTTAAGTGACCCACTCAAACCGTGTCTCCTAAAAAGTAGCAACGCCTGCTGTATGTAGACATCTTTGTCAAAATGCATGCGAAACCAAGCCAACTCTAGCTCTGAACCAAACGATCATGTACCGATCATATACCTTCCTCTGATGGGAACCAACCTCTGCTAACCACAAGTGCTAAACTTTGGGACAATCTCAGAATGCCAACCAAAATAGTGCATGCTGGCTCTTAACCCTCTAGATTTTCAAGGGTGAAAATCTAGGGGTAGACAAATCGACCGCTGTATTAGAAAATTGCAAGTCAGGATGAAGGGCTGCACACAAAGATCAGTTGGAAGAGGTAGCAACCAACACTGGTGTGTGAGCGTCGACCGGGCGAGCCGCAGATCGAGCCGTGCTTGTAGGTGCTAGAGGTCGTAGGAGGTAGAGACTATCTGCCAAAGTAATAGCCACCAAGCATTGGTGTGTGGAGCAAAGAGGCTGCGATGGTAGAGCTCAAGCGAGCGGAGCAACAACCAACACAAACGAGATTGGAAGCGTGGAAGCTAGGCGAGGTGCGGTGGACGACACAAGAGTGATGGTCGACAGAGTGTTGCAGACTACCGCAACAGCCGCAAAGGAGTCGACAGAGGATCGACCAACAAGCCAGTGAAGGAAGCTGCGGGAGGCAGCTCGACAGAGGCCACACAGACTGCAAGTCGGCTGAGAAAGATTGCAGAGCCACACATGCTGCTGTGAGTTCAACAGAGGAGCAGTGAAGGAGGCTAGGCAGTGGTGTAGGGGATAGTCGATTGAGTGGAACAACAATTGTTAGTGTGCAGATCAGACTATAGGAAAAGCCGACAGGTTGTGGAGTATACTGCTAGCTGATAAGTGACCGCGTTGGCACGTGAAGGTGAGGAAAGAGCTGTCGACCAAGGTAAGGTGCAGACAACCGACTAGCCATGGAGTCGCTGACAACAATGTGGTGAGGAGCTGCCAATAAGAAAAGCGACTAGAGGCCTCCGCAAAGAGGCCAACAGATCGCAGGGGCCACAGGGGTAGAGTAGCAGCAAGGGCGGCCAATTTTTTTTTGGGTAGATCCAGGCAATGAGTAGAGTGCCTGGGTATTTTCGAGCGACAATCGGGCAACCCTAGAATTGTTCGGGCAGTAGGCAACAGGCCTGGGTAGTGCCCAAAGAGGGATCGTGTTGCCCAAAAAAGTACCAGGGCAGTAATAGGAGGCTGCGGGCAGCCTCGGGCAACTTTGAGTAGGGGTCTGGTCAGGCGGCTCGGGCAATAGACAGTGAAAATATTTTGTTGAGTTGCTTGCGAGTAATGGCAAGCAACGAGGAGCTGGGAGCTCTGAAATTTGAGCAACTTAGAAAGAGTCAGCCTTCAAGTTCAGGTGGGAAGGAGCAAAATTTCTAGAAGTCATGGTATGAGATGGTCATGCAGGATGCTTAGGAGCAGGAGGCTTCTAGGAGGATGGCCAAAGGCTAGTCTTCAAAGAATGGTCCGAGCGAAGTACCCCAGGCAACAACAGGAGGCTGCGACTAGCCTTGGGTAGCTTTGAGCAGGGGTCTGGGAAGCAGGCTCGGGCCCTGGGCAATGGAAATATTTTGTTGAGTTGCTTGCGAGTAATGCCAAGCAGTAGAGTGACAAAGAACGAGGAGTAGGTAGCTTTGAAGGTTGAGCAACTCAGAGGGAAGGAGCGACCTTCCAAGTCTGTCCAGAAGAAGTCATGGTACCAGATGGCCATGCAGGATGCTCAGGAGCAGGAGGCTTCTAGGAGCATGAACAAAGGTGAGTCTTCAAAGAACGGTTTGAGCGAGATAACAGGGATAGCTTCTGTTTTAGAAGGAGCAACAAATTAGGTGGATTGGAGAACAACCATGGTAGCAGATTTGGTAGTGAAGAAAAAGCCACCTCTGGGTGGTGGAAGTACCTTCCTCACTTAGAGGGAGTGTTGATGTTTTTGGTAGCATCGAAGAGGTACTTCCTGGTGGGTCTGTGTCAACACATGGGAGTCGTCATTATTACCTCTCAAAACCTTAGGGTTCACTTTATTAAGTGATTAATAAAGTGAATGTATTTTTGTAATTAATGTGACTTTAATTTCATTAAATGCCTAAAGTATTTGGCATTAGTAATTAAATTAAGTCCTAGCGGTTAGATCCAAAGTGAACGCGAGATTAGATCTTAGCCGTAGATCACTTTAGGAGATCTACGTTTTGGACTTATTAGGGTAAATTCAATGTTATAAAAGACAACCTATGCGAGAGGAGGAGACATAGTGATGGTACACGAGTGAGAGAACACTTAGGTGTGCAGGGGCGAGAGCTGAGGAAAGGTTGCAAGAAGGCAACAAGGGAAGTAGCAGCTAGCAAGATCAAAGGACCGATCTTGGGTAATAGGCTAGGGTATTTGCTGCAGTTGTATTTCCTCAGAAGGGCCATTATGCCAGGACGAGAGCCTTGATTTTATTTAATAAAATCATCATAGATCTGGTTTCCCCGCAAGGGTTTTTCCAGGGGTTATTTACCCAGAAATATCTTGTGCAAATGTGTTTGGTTTTTGATTTTGCTTCCGTTGAATTTTATGATTAAGTAACCCAGTTGTGCCATTATGTAGTAAATGTGTTTTGCTCAAAATTAATGGTCAGGTGCTAGGTTTACAAAATTTAACAGGATCTTCGAATGGGTGGTTGTTGGCTACCTGAATGAAGTTGGAGAATGGTACATGAAGAGATTTTCACACATTGACCCCTTAGAACTGATATGTTTGGTGTTTTTTGCAATGTTGCCAGAGCGTAGAGTGGAGCGGGATCGTTGGGAGCATCATTTTCCAAAATTCCTCTAGAGTGGAGTGTCTGTTTTTGGTTGTCCTACAAGCTGCAAATTTTTGCATGGTTGGTTATTTATTAGGGGTTTTCTCGTTTAAGGCTAGGTTGGTGAAGAGTGGTTTCTGACGGCCTCTACTTGCTTCGCCATCGTCCAGAAACGTTGAAGCATATGTTCTAGGATTGTTAGTTTGCGAAGAGTTGTTGGAAGTGTCCGAGCGACGCTGTCTAGATCCTTAACTTTATAATTGTATTTATAAAGTTAACGTGGCTTCTATTTAATGACTAAAGTGACTTTTTATAAAGTTGAGTGACTTAAGTGATTTAAGTCATCTCAACGAGAGATTAAGTCACAACCGTCGATCTTGGGAAGGCAAGATCTAATCTTGATCGTTGAGATCTTAGGGTTAGGGATTTGGTCATTAAGAGATTATAAAAGCGGATCTAAGGAGAGTGAGAGGCACACATTGGAAATAGTGAGTTTCTTAGAGAGCTGAAGAGTAAGAAGAGGAAGAGTTTGAAGCAAGAGAGGAAGGGAAAATTCCTTCTAAGGGGCGACATAAAGATTGAAAGCAGCTTGAGGAAGGCTTCACATCAATGTAGGAGGGTCGTACTTTTGGGCACACAATTCGAGGAGGCAAATTGTTGCATTTAGTGGGCCATATAGGTTGTATAGAGATTGTATGGCGGTTGTATAGGTCACACACTGTTACAGTAGGATTTGGCACAAATTTCGAGGCCATGCAACAGTGTAAGGTAGCTGTATAGGTTGTACGGTGGTTGAGGGAGTTGGCTGCAAGTTTGACAAGAAAATCAAGGGTCGTACAGGTCATTTATTGCTGTAATTTCCAGCTTGCATTGTGGGCACATTAATCAAGAAATCTCTTTCATGTATGGTTTTCCCTTCGGGGTTTTTCCAGGGGCATTGCCCATAAAATATCTGTGTTCAAATGTGTGCTGTTTATGATTCTGCCATGCATTTTTATTGAGTGAATCTAGTGTATTTCCATTCCTAAGTTTTCAGATTTCGAACATTTTATTTTCTGTGCAAATAATCTGTGTGAAGTAAATTTATTGGAAGTGGAAATCGTTTATGGGTTTAGTAAAAATCAACACCCCCCTCCCCCCTTTAATGTTATACAAGGGCCACATAGAGAAGACATTGCATATCATCCCCCCCTTGAATGCCATATGTCTCTCTCCAATGTCTAGCAATATCATTGGTAGCATTGATTGTGTAGCGGAGTGTCAATGGTGGACGACGCTTTAGTTCAATTGGCATATCCTTGAACTTGGTGAGAGGGTCCTGTCGTGGAGGAGGATTCCCATGATGCTCCAATTTGCCTTTTTGTGCAAGAAAATCGAAAACATCTATGAGTGTGAATATGACTCACTTGGGTATAGGCCTTGATGTAGCTGGAGGAAGAGGAACTAGATTAGATAGATTTATCAAGAAGTCTTCTTCATCATCATTGAACTGTTCAACTATTAGAAGATGTTAGATTTTGGGGTTACTCCAAAATTGTTTTACCTTGCTAGAGATCGTTATGTCTCCCATCCCTTTGGCACTGCTTCATGGACATATGGATGGCCCAATTTGGGTGGATGCTTGACGCTAGTCAGGTTGTTGGCATGGAACCCTTACCTAAGAAGTTATTACCTTGATTGACATGATGAGTAACCCATTGGGTGCACACAATGGGGGTGTCGATTACATGAGTAGGGGAGGTACCTATTTAGGAGGAGTGTTGGGATCTTGGAGGAGGTCACTTGGTCCTTGGAGGTTGGGACCATGTGATATATACCTTGGAGGTTGGACACTTGACTTGAGGATGGTTGGGTTGAGGAGCGTACTACATGGAGGTTGGTGATGGACTCGAACACATATGTTGATGAGGAGCATTGTATCTTTATGACCACATTGGCGTACAAGATAGTAGCATTGGGCACATGAGAGCACATGTGGCACATATTTAGAGGAGTGCCTTGCATGAAGACACTTGGATAGCGGGCCACGATTAAAGAGGGAGCATTGGACTAATAGTTTGTTGGCGAGTGCACTATCTTGGAGGAGGGGTGTTGAGCACAAGGAGGTTCACACTTGGAGGGTGTTTCACTTTGGTGGTTGGATAAATCCTAGTTTGACATATGTACATCCTTGTATTGTAGAATGCTACATATGGGGGGTTGTCGTGTTGGTTACTTGTATGGACCAAGGCTGTTGGGAGCGGGGAGCGTAGATTTTAAAAAATCTTCGGGAGCGGGAGCGGGAGCGTTTTTTATATAGTACATATATAACATGCAGAATGTTGAATCAATTGCAAAAAACATGAAAACATAGATATAAGATCATTTAACTAATTGATTAGTGATGAATCGATGATCATTAAAGCATCAACCATTTA
>JZKD02S0339529.1:171989-182080 GCA_000966675.3 Picea glauca | reverse complement strand
TTTTGCATCCACATCATCTCTACAACCTTGGTCAAGGAATTCTGATAATGTTCTAGGTGAAGACGAAGGCGAGAATGCACTAGCATGGGGGGATGCGCTTCGACCAATGAACATTCTTCGTGCATTTTCATGTTCACCCCTTGGTCTTTTGGCTTTGTTTTGTGCTACCTCCTCTTCCCTTTGGTATTTAAGTCTATCTTTGGAATCAATAATCACACAGGCTTTGGTTCCTATATTCTTACTTTCATCACAGTACATAGACCCACATAGATGCTTTCTCAAACGGGTATAGGAACCTGTGTAGTCTTTATGACAATGGTGGCATATAAATTTCCTTGTTCGACCCCCTTTCCCTTCGCTAAGCGTCGTGACATACTTCCACAGAGGTATGTACCTGTCTTTGAATTTTGGGGGATCCTGACCATCACTGTCATTTTCATTGTCTTCATCCCCTTCCATTCCTTCCTCCTCTCCTTGGTATGTGCTGTCCACTTCGATTTCTTCATCACTATCATGGGTATTTCGACGTGAACTTCCCACTACCATCATTATAATAAAAAATGGAACCAAAATGGCACACCRCATTGACATCAACATCATGAATGTTGAACCTTGGCCCTTGATAATAAGTTGCTACCTGCAATAGAATGATGGAGGAGAAATGGGAAAGAGTAGGAGAAGAAACTAGTTTACAACACATGCATTTTAAAAAAGACCAAAACAAGAAAGAAAAATGGGCTTTAAGAGCCTACCTCTTTAGCTCTCCAATGGTGGTTGAATATGACTATGGTAGCCTTCAATCTCCCTTCCAAGCTCTCACAAATGGTAGCCTTCAATCTCCCTTCAATCTCCTCAAAGCAAGAACCCTCTCAAGAGTCAAAACCCTCTTAGCAAAGAAATGGATGAAATGAGAAATAGAATGAGAGAAATGGGAGTGAAAGAGTGTTTTAGCCTCTTACCTAACCCTAGGCTACCCTCCCTTGCTTCATTTTTCCAAAAAACAAAAAAGAATCAATTTCTTCCTCGTGCGCACGGGCTCAGGGAGCGTTTTTGGGTAGCGCTTTTTTCCCTTGGGAGCGTCCAGGGAGCGAACACTCGTTGAGGGAGCGTGCGCTCCTTCCTCAGGGAGCATGCATTTCTTGGTGAGGAGTCGCACTCCCTAAAAACACTCTCGAAGGGGAGTGTACTCAGGAGCGCGCTCCCTGAACGCTCCCCTTCAGAGCGCGATTCGGGAGCGAGTTCCGGGGGGGGCGCTCCCCTGCAACCTTGTTATGGACACATGTCCATATTTTATGTTAGCCTCTTTCACCTAGTTGTATATGTAAGGGAGGAAAGAGCTGTTGTATTCACATCATAATTGTACTCTTCTTTGTTCCTGTATTGGAAAGGTTAAGGTTCAAGATGGAACCCTAGGAGCATGACATTAAGTTTCATGAAGAAACCCTAGGAGAAGGCGAGGAGAAAGAGAGATGTTTTGGATATTCATGGACATATTTCTCTTTTGTGATGCTAGGCTTTGTTCTTATGATGACTAGGTTTTTAGCTATTTATATAAACCCTAGAGAAGAACATGATGTTGGAGTTAATGATGTTTGTTGTGGTTCTTGTTGTAGCACTAAGGTTTCTATCCTAGTAGAAGACATGGAGCGTGGAACTAACGCCTTGCATGGTTTTGGAGCCTTGTTCTTTTGGGATGTATGGCTAGGGAAAGATCATGGAGAGATAAGAAATATTGAGATTAGTGTGATGCCTTGCTTGGAAGAAGACTTAGTTATTGTATTCTTGATGTTCCATGGAGCAAAGTTACCAGAACCGGACCGGTCATTGAATCGGTCGACGCAAAAAACCGAAAAAAAACTGGATCAAAAAATTGGTCACTAAAAATACATAAAATATTCAAATTTTGAAAAACAAATACATATTCATGTTTATCCATGTGAATCCAGACCATTATACACAAATTTGCAAAGTTAAAAAAAAAAACCCTAAATTTGAAAAAAAATGTAAATCACAACCCTAAATTTAAAAAGAAATCTAAATCCCCCCTACTTTTCCACCCATGGGTCATCTTCATGGAACCGGCTGGTTCAGGCAAAAAAACCGGTTCCGTACGGAATCGGTCAGGGGCGGTTCGGACTGGTGGAGGCTTAGAACCGGTTGGACCGACCGGTTTTACTAGTTCTGGTTCGGTTCTTGTAACACTGCCATGGAGTGTTGGAGCTTGTGTTGATGCAAAAGTTGAATAGTTAGGGTTTGAGGACTCAAACCGTAGAATGGACATGTAGATTTTGATGCTAGTGCTAAAGTTGTATTGCCATGTACTTGTGTGATGTAACATGCTTAGGGTTTGTAAACCCTAAGAAAGACAATAATGCTAGTGTGGAGAGCTTGTGTGATACAAGCTTGATGTTTGAGACAATTCCCAGGGAAGACAACAATGTTAGTGTGGAGAGCTTGTGCAATACAAGCTTGATGTTGGAGACAAAGAGGACTTGTAAGTGTGGGTGCCTGCTGTTGATGTTTGGACAACATCGGGAAGACATTCTTCCATATATATATATATAACATGATATTTATAATACAAGGTATAAATATAAATATATATAATAAATAAGTAGTTTTTTATTATCCAAGTGACGCATCTTTTCATGGATGGTCACCATATGTTCTCTATATATGGAACACTCATCATTGTAATTACTAATAATATATCGATCTCACATATTATCTCATATAGAAAAATCTACATAGTATTAGAGCGGGACTGGGCTTGACTCCCTTACGGGAGGGCCCATAATTATGATGAGAGAAATGTGAGAGTAATGTACTATAGATGTATATTAGCGTTGTAAGTGATTGCTGCTATTTGTTTATAGGAGTGTGTTTGTCAATCTATGTGGAAGAGCCCATTAAAGTAATTGGAAGGCAAATCAGAAAAAAAATCTCGTGACTCCGTCATTAAGCCCCCCTCCATGAGAATGATAACCAATCCCACACAGTTTTGTGAGTGTTTTGAAAACAAAATCAACGTGTGATGCTGTGTTTGTGTCGGTTGCACACCCGAGATCTGCGATTCTGAAAGGGCCCTCTTTGGGAAATGCAAACTTTTGAAGGGTTGCCTCAAAGATAGGCTGCAACACCTGGAAGACATTCCTTTGTTTGTCGGAGTTTTTAGTGTAGCATGCATCGCCATTGCCTGAGTACATGTGAAGAACTCCGTGGAGATTAATGTCGCTGTGAATGATTTTCACATGTAGACTATCGTTATCCATTGCCATTTTCGTGACTGCATCTGAATCGGGCTGGGTCTCCATTTAGAGAGACAACAAGTGACCAATAGAATGATGGAATTGAAAGGAGCGCTTAAAAATAAATAAGAGGAGCCTAGATCTATCCATCTTGGAATAATCACGCATGCACGCAATTGATGTAGAAAATCTAGGTGATGATAAGAGTGAAATCCTCAGGGTTTTAGACTTCCAAAGCCACATGTGAAGTTGTTGGTGAAAACTACGTGCTTGAGCCATGCATGGCATGGTTGTAAACATACAATAGTTTCATTCTCCACACTTCTGCTACTTGTGACAAACGAGACTAGGGATTGATATCGGTGCTCGTGAGTGGAGAACACAACGGGATTTTGAGATTTATCCATGTGAACAATGAATATGAATAAGAGCACAAGTTAAGATCACCAAGCCATTGTGGGACGGATCTCTTTGAGATGAGGAATGAAGAATGACGTTTGTATTGGTTGGTATTTAAATCCATGGCATGGGTGTTGTTGGTGTTCTAGATCAACATGCGTATTTGGTGAGAAGTGATCGAGATGGACATAAGAAGCAACGACAAACCCTTTGTAGTCGAGATCACGTGAAGCTTGTTTAATGTGTTGATGTGGTGGTTACCATGATGTTCTGTGCTTTGAAAAGTGGACAGTATCTATGTGCTAATACGGTGGTTGTGTACCACTGGCAGAGACTGTGTATCTCTGGAAAGTACCTGTGTGCTACTAGCAGTGGTTGTGTACCACTAGCGGTGATTGGGTATCACCCGACAATAGTTGTGTACTACTATGGCTTGGCACAGTCTTGTTCTATTGGATGGCATTATAGTAGTTGTGTGTTAGCAGTTGATTGCCATGGAGACTACCAGATCACTTGGAAGTAGCTGTGTGCTACTGTTTGATCGCAGGGACTGTGATAGATGATTTGAGCTACCTATGGTATGGTAGTAGTTGTGTGCTACTAGTTGATTGCAGAGTAGTCAGTGGACTACTAGATGAAAACATCGTGGAAAAACACCCTCCTAGTTGAGAGGAAGTGTTGATGTTTGAGGCAACATCATGAGACATTCTCCTTGGAGGGTCCTGAGTGGACTAGTAGCGGGGAATGTATACTTCATCCTGAAGTGCCTCAAATGGTCAAATAAAGGAATCAAGACATTGGTTTCACGAGGAAACCTCGATATGTCTTGTGAGACATTGGTTCCATGAGGGAACCTTGATATGTCTTAGACAAGGGTTCCATGAGGGAACCTCGATATGTCTTAGATATTGGTTCCACGAGGGAACTTCCATGAGGGAACATCGATATGTCTTAGAAATTCGTTTCATGAGGGAACCTCGATATGTCAATTATGGTCCAAGATGACTTAGCATGATCAACATTTTTTTGTGGGCAGAGGCATCCATGACTAGAGTGTATGATTCAGAACAAAAGTCCTCATAAGACTTTGAGGAACATGACTCTTGAGGAGGCCTTCACTGGAGTGAAAGCCCGAGGTTGGACACTTAAGGATATTTGAGTGTCCAGTATACGTTCATCTACCCAAGGAGAAAAGGACCAAGCTAAACCCTTCAGGCAGAAAGGGTACATTTGTGGGCTACAATGAGTCTTCGAAGGCATACTGAATCTACATCCTTGGTCAGAGACAGATTGAGGTGAGCAGAGATGTTACCTTTGAGGAGGAGGTAGCTTTCAGGAGATCTAGAGGATCTCACATGGAGATTGATAGTGAGAGACAGGAAGAGATGATGCCTTCTCTCCCTCACCCTCCACCAGTTCAAAGGGAGACAATTGAGCCTATTGATCCAATTGATCCTATTGATCCTGTAGCTCTAGTTGATCTTACCAGAGATATTGCAGAAGGTCGGAAGATACCTGCATGGGCTCATTAGATTCTACAAGAGGCGGAAGGACATGCAGCTCCTCGTGGCACCTTCCGAGAGAGCAAGAGACCTCAAAGATATTCGTGCCATGCCGCAACTATGAGCCATGTTATCCCCCACTTTTAGGGATAACTAGGAGATCATGTCTCGAGGTCCACAGGTCCTAGACATGGAGTACCGAGAGCCGGATCGACTTTAGCATGGCCCTAGAGGGCCCATGTTTTCTCCCTTTCAGCGCCTCTACCTTGCCACCAGTAGCAACATCCATCACCATCGGCTTGGTCTTGTGTCGGAGATGGTTCCTGCTCCATGAGGTAATGAGTCCAGGTATGATGGTATGTGTCACTTTGATCATCAAAATCTTTGAATATGTGCATTTAATTCCTTTTGTTTCTAACAAATGCTTGGATCTTATACTTGCCCACTTGACCATGTCTGGGGGGATTGACAAAGCCTGTGTCTGTAGGTTCTGGTTTGCCACTGGGGGGGATTTTTGAAAAGCCATCGTCTGCTCCCGTCATAGCACCACTTTTTCATCTTGCTTCCTGCTCACCTATCCCATTACACTTGTTCGTGCACCGGGTTGACCTATTTTCCAGGGTTGCACCTTACCCAATGGTAAGAAGGGGCTAAAGGCCCAGAAGGTAAAAGCAAGCTGGAAAAAGATAAAAGCCTAAGAAATAAACCTCGAGATGCTTCGCTCAGGGATCCCCGAGAAAACAATAAAAGGCTTCTCAGCAAGAAACAAGAGGGACCTGCAAAAATAACAAAACAAGACCTAGTAAGAGGATAGGGGGTCTCATCACGAGCCAGCCTATTAGGTCCATGGGTGCCTAACAGTATGACACTACCACCAACTGGTTACCACGCCAGGGTAGTGACCCTTGGTTGCATGGCCAAGGGAAAGGGGGTCTCATCACAAGCCAACCATCTCATTTATGTGAAAGTACTTGTGAGTAACGCTGTCACCACTGGTCACCACGCCAGGGCAGTGTCCCCTGATTAGCCTCTTGAAGAAAAAAAGCAATAGAGAAAAAAGAAAAAAGAATAAAGAATAAAGGCATGAATGGGCTTGGAAAGAATTGCATCCAGGACAGGTTCAACTCGCCTTCTACAAAGGCATCCACAGGTAAAGCTTTGCACCCTCTACTCTCATTGCACCCACTTGCCTGGACATCCCTTATCCACATCACCCACTTACATGGCTAAGATGAAATCTCTTCTGGAAACTTTCCTCTTCCAGTGGACACTAACCCAATAGGACGCCCTGTCACTTTCCCAAACTTGTATTGCAGGCTTGTATAATGTCTTTGAGCTTTTAACTGGGGTAATAGGGGTTTTATGCACATGTTTAATAATATTTATGATGAGATGTGATTGACATTACTATGATCCCTGTGACTTATGAGCCCATGGAGGGCGTAGCTGTTGATGTGCAGGATCATGCCCGACGGACAGGTACCATGTTGGACCGATACACATGGGGAGATGATCAATTCGAACCTCCATGGGGCTGAAGAGCTCACCAGATGGATGTTGAGACCCCATTAGGGGGCAAAGACAGGACAAGGATGGGCCAGAGGTTTTGCATAGGAGAGGAGGACATCTTGCAGAGGCACCCTGGCAGACCTTGACCTAGGGGGGTTGTGCCCTTCTTAGTGGAACGTTGGCCTTGGAAGGCCTAGGACGTCACCCATGATGACCATGACGTCACCTAGCAACATGGACGTTTTGGGAGACAACTGGGGCAGTTTTGGGAGACAACTGGGGTAGTTTTGGTACGTGTGGCAGGTTGGAGAAGCCCAAAGAGGGCTAATGTGTTGCTCTAGGATGATGCATTTGCCCTAGAAGGGGCTAACGTCACCCATAAAGGGGCATGACGTCTCTCTTTAGCTTGATTAGATTTTAATTTTAAGCATTTAATGTAAAACAATATGATTTTTAGTATTCTGGGTTTGTCGGCCTTTTTATGACCTAAAAAGGAAAATTAGGTCATTGAACAGTATAAATTGAGGGTTTTCACTCTCATTTTGCGCCCTCTTTAGGGTTTTGGCTGAAATTTTGAGGCGTACCTGTTGAAGGAGACTTTTTATTGGCATTTTGGCATTTATCTTGGTGGAAGGTGTTACAACTAGGGTTTGCTACTTGATTTCTTGGTTGAATGTAAGTAAATTTCTGCAAAACTTCTTAATTGAATGGTTGTAGTTTTATTTCTCTTGCATTTATGGTTATAATTTGTTGAATAAACTCTAGTGGACAGACACACATTGTAGGTCCTTGTCTCATGTCCCCGTCAAGATTTTTAGCCATTTCATTTGCTGAAGTGAGATAGAGCCTTGCCCTAGCAACACTCTACTCTTTCATGCTGAAGAGGATTGAGCCTAGCCTTAGCTACACTCTATCCTTCCTCTTCTATGTTAGCCGTTTTTACTTCTCTGAGCTAAGAAGAAGAAGATGCATCAGGGCCTAGTTCAGCTACACCTTAATGAGATGTTTTTCTAGGGTTTGCTGGTAAAGCCTTGCCATAGCAACACGTTGCATAGCAACATGACTCTGCAATGAAAATCCAGGTGCTAGAATCTCCAGAAGCCCTGCCAATCACCTAGAACGAACTTCCCTCAATGGATGGTGCGCCCCCTTGCTGGAAACCCCCAATGGTGCGCCCTCCTTCTCTTCCTGTGCCTGTGGCTGGTGTGGAACCCTCCTGCACTGAGTAGATCTGAACTAGAATGGTGTGGGAGAGTATTGCATCCTCGAGACCAAGCTTGGGACAAGCTAGGTGGAATCTTTCACCACCGAATCGTCCTCTAGGGTTTGTTAAGTCAAAACCCTCAAAACCCCCAAGGTATGGGCTCTCTAGCTAGAAGCTAGATAGCAAAATGATAATCATACATGAATAATCAATAGAGGCCCTTGCCTCTCCTTTATACTTCCTGCTCACCTTGTCCCTCCAAAGTGACTTTCATTTTATTAATAATTAATTAATTAATTAAACCATTTTAATTAATTAATAAACCTTTTTACCTCTGAAAAGCGCCTTATCTCTCCTTGTGGCTTCCCTGGCCACTGAAAGTCACTTCTCACCATCCTATCCTGTAGTGTTGCTCCTCCCGATTCCAATGAGCTGTTACACTGAGAGGTTCCTCCAAGTATTGTGCCCAAAATGACCTCTTCAGTGAATTTAATTAAGTTGTAGCTCAAAATATTCAAAATCATGGAAATCGTCGGAATGGAACGGAACCAAAGCCAACCTGTGCGGAATGGATCATAATGATGAAATGGGATGAGCGATGCAAGATGGACCCCAAAATACCTCTCAATAATCTCTGTACTCGCTATAACCTCCATCTGGCTACTCTAGTCATCATAACCGTCTGTAATGTAATGATGTCCCAAAGTGGGGACATTACAATAGACTTGGTGTGGTAGAGAATGCCTCCCTCGCTGAAAGGGAGTGTTGATGTTTGCAGCGTCCTGAAACATTCTCCAGATTGTACTCCTCTGTCACTGAGTTGAATTGATTTGTGATGACACTTATCCGATAAGGGATAAGTGGGTTTGGGCTTATATTCCAACATCCCTTGTGGAGAGCACATGAGGACTTGGTGTGGTAGACCTGATGTGGCATAGAATGCCTTCCTCAGTGAGAGGGAGTTTGCAGCTTCCTGAGACATTCTCCAGGTCGTACTCCTCTGTGACCGAGTATATTTGATTTGTGAGGACACTTATCCGAGAGGGATAAGTGGGTTTGGGCTTATAGCCAAACATCCCTTGTGGAGAGCACATGAGGACACGTCAGGGGAGTTGACCTTGACGTCACACACTATGGGGAGTTGACCTTAGTGTTTCTAGAGGGAGTAGCCTTTAGAAGTCCACATGGGAGTGCCATGTGTGACAGACCTTTTGCTACAATGTCCCGAGTAAGGATCAAGCAAACCTTCTCCTAGATTGGGTTGCAGACCAAGGGATATAGGATGCATTTATCACAAAGGTGTACTTGTGGTAAATGGGCCCAGGCCTAGTCCTTCCTTGATCATGACAAGGAATAATATGGACTTGAGGTACTTTCCACGTGTAAATTAGCATCGAGTTGACATTTACTCACAGGGGTGTACCTGTGGTGAACGACCCTGGTGTGGTCTTTGTCCTAGTCATGGTGATTTGACAAGGAATGATAAAGACTCAAGATGCTAGATGCTATCACATGCAGACCCATAGTGAGCCTGATCTTAAAGAAAGTTGATTGGCTCAGAGGGAGAGCCACATAAAGAGTTTCCCCTCGGTTTAGGTGGGAGAGAAACATCTCCCAAGATTGACAAACAAATGTTATGAGTCTAGGGTGAAGTTTGTATACTTTAGAGACAAGCTTTGGCGTGATGAAGAATGTCTCCCTCGTTGAGAGGAAGTGTTGATGTTTGAACAACGTTGGGAAGACGTTCTTCCACATATATTTATAATATATGACATGATATTTATAATACAAGGTATAAATATAAATATATAGAATAAATAAGTATTTATTTATTATCCAGGAGACGCATCCTTTCATGGATGGTCACCATATGTTCTCTATATAATATATATGTAACACTCATCATTGTACTAATATATCGATCTCACATATTATCTCATATAGAAAAATCAACACCTGCTTGTTGTGGATATTTGTTGGTGGCTAGGGTTTTGGAGAGCTTGAAGATTGTATCAGCTTGTGATACACTGTGAGCATGTACATGTACTGTAAAAGTGTCAAGGTATTTAACATACAAATGGAACATAATAGAGCAGATTTATAGCAGTGCTGTAAATTTTATGTAATTAAAGTGATTTCAGATCTGGTTTATGTTGAGATTTGGATACCTTGGAAAGTGGTCCCCATGTGCTTATGAGTCTCTAAGCACAAAGGGGGAAGACTATTACC